>JAHLJT010008756.1:12086736-12367347 GCA_031308135.1 Acheta domesticus | reverse complement strand
CGCATGCGCAGACGGCAAGGTTCCCCCCTCCCCTCTACACTCCGGTCCACGAGATTCCAAAGGGCTTACGAGCAAGTTGCTCGTAAGCCTTTTCGTTCGTGCTCGGGAGCTCGTTTGCGCACGGGAGCGCAGCACACGAGGTTTTCAGTGAAATATTTTTCTTTCTCCCTCGTGTTTCTGTGCTTGGTCATGAGCACTAACAGTAGAAATTAGTGCTTGCCTACTAATTCTTAATTAATATCTAAGAAGTTGAATTCTTACTTAAATATATTAAATATTATTGTGGTTTGAAATGTATAAATTCACAAGTGATCTCATTGCCAATCGCGCATGAGAATTAAAGCTGAGCCATTGCATAATTTGCTTTCAAGACGTCTTCTGACATAAATCTGTTGAAGTATTGTAACATTTGTTTCGATAACATAGATTCCAGAGGACATTAAAGATCACGACGTGTTCAGTTGGCGTTATTGTTGCGCATCCCCAAATGCGCGAGTCCCGCCGCGCCGCTGGGATTAACTCTTGAACACGCTCAGTGGCCGGCCATCTTGGCGCGGAAGGGCTTCCGTCAGAAACCCCGCAGGCCGCCGCGCCGGCCGAGGGCTCTCCACCAGCGCGACACTCGAACTCCACCGGGGACTCGGGTATTGATTAGTTTAATGGCCGTCTTCGGCACTTATAAAGTAATTCGTCCGGGGGGGATTGAAAAGAAGTGAGGGCCACCCCGAAATTTTAGTTGAAGCTTTGACAATTTTTACTTTCTCCCCTTACTACGTTACTTAAATTTTTTTCCTCGTATGTACCAACGGACAGTAAAAAATTAACCGGGTGCCGTTTTCGGCAAACTCTCTGTATTTTCAATTTTTTTTTATTTAGCATTGCTAAAATTCAATTTTGATGATAGAGATTTTAAGAAAAATCTGTTTTAGAGATTTGTTTAGACATTTCATATTAATTAGATCTTTAAGAGAGGTAATGTATTTTTTCAAAAAAATACGAGTATTTTTTGCGAAATTTCTGTTTTAAGGGATTGCAGTTAAGGCCCTATACTTTGTTTCTCAAAAACGGCTCCAATTTTTTTCTTTAAGTTTTTCCCAAGGATGGAGCAAAAAGCGATTGAAATGTGCGAGTCTCATTTTCGTTTAACTCTTTGAATTGTCGAAAATTACAAACGTTAGAAATAATGCGAGAAACTATGTGTTGTAGCACCACTAGTTTGTATTGAGTTATTGAAGTTAACAAGGTGCACACGGTGGACTGAAATGCCAAATTATGTCGCTGCTATTCTTGAATTCATTAAAATATTAATTGGAAAAAATCGGCAGTCACGGTGGTAGCGGCTATTGGGGCAAGCTATGTGATTATTTGTCTTCTTTGTTAGGTAGGAAGAACTAGGCTTGGGGGATCTACGCCGCAGTTTGGGTGCAACAAACAATATTCCTTTCTGATACATTTTCGAAATTTTGAATGAAGGATTTCAAAATATTTTTATTTACACCATGTCAGCGTTTCACTGTCTGAATGTGAAATATTACTTGTAAAGGTCTGTTGTAAAAATGAAATCAGAATAAAACTAGTGGATATACTTGTAAATATTGGAACGAGCTGCTACCACTCACCAGCAACATCCGTGATTTATGTCTTTAAACTATTTGTCAGTACAGGCCTAACGTGGAACCTCGAACATTTATTTTTTCGTTAAAATAATTTCATTGTTTCGCAAGATATATTTATACATTGAAAATATGTGTAATTGGCTATATTGCTTTTGTACAAAATATGTTGTCATAGTATACATTGGATTTTGTATAAGGAACAGAATTTTCACTAAGTCGTAGGTGTAAGTGTGAATATGGGGTGAGGTTAGGAAAAGGAAAGGGAAATACACTTTAAAAGTTTACTTACATTGTCTAAATTACGTTCTTTGAGTTGAATATTTCGTATTTTATATCTGAATTTACCTCTCAGAAAGCGTATGTTCGCCTCTCCATTTGGGAACATATTTCAAACGTGGAGACGCTATGCGCACGACATTCGAAACGAGAAGGTAAACACTCAATATCGTAGTATGCGTGTATGTTTTCCGTAACACTGAACAATAATACCGTATCCTTCTCACGAGATGTGTGAGTTTTCTGCGAGATCGAGATCTATCAGCATGCACGAAATACGTAGTTTGAAGTGACCTCTCGAATGTCCCCTAGAAATCAGAGATTAGACACCTCAGTCAAATGTATACCATTGTGTAGTGTAGGCCTTGTGTGGTGGACTATTCAAAATATCCGTTAAACCGTAGTCGCAAAAATCAATATTACTCAAAAAATACTTATCTAGCATATAGACAATATGTGTATCATTGGATTCGTCTTTTTACGCTCGTCATGTTATATTGAAAAAATAAGTATAAATCCATTCCAAAAACGAAATTACCTCAAATATCTCGTAAAATACAAGTTATTAAATAGAAATGAATGTACGCATCAATTAGCCCCTTTCCCTCATGCACTTCCGTGAAAGCTGTATTGCAATAACTTCAACCGTTCAAACTTTACAGGAGGTGCTAAAGTTACGTGATTCACCCTGTACATACAATTAATAATCGACATAAAATCTATGTGTAATCGAACGGCATTAAGAAAATTAGTGGTGCTAAAACAGCAAGTACATTTTCACGCAAAATTACGTGAAAAGTACTTTAATTTTCGAAAACTTGTACATGACCTTATTTCAAAGTTAATCCTTAGTAACAGATTTCATTAAGAGGAAAATATCTATCTTTAATATTTTAGTTGTAGGAAGACTCCTAAGAATTTTGAACTTTTGCAGTTTTCGAAAACTCAGGTTTTCGCCATTCTCTTAAACGTTTCAGACCTGCGCAATTCTCTTGAACGTTCTTCATATTACCATACAACAAAATTTAATAAAAAACGATGGAGACATGTTTGTGAAAAGTTTGAAAATGTCCCCGGGGCGTCAGGTAAAGAACCTCCCAAAATTGAGGAATATCAATTTTGGAGAAAATCGGCTGAACGGTTTAACCGCTAGTGTTGTTCACAGACGGACAAACGTTTTGCCGACATTCGATTTTTCGGAATCAAGAATCCACAAAACATGGGCTCTGGCTACACCACGTGATAGAGGATATTTTTTTCTAAATTTAGCAACTGGATTTATCCACTTTTTCGTTACCTGGGCCCTGTAATAAGTGTTTTTCTGCCGAAAATTCGTTTTTCGCGCAGCATTACACAACTTTCTCTCTACACCGCAGGGAGAAAGCATGAACACCTGGATATGATCATGCTTGAGAATTAACGTGGAGCGCCACGAATTATTCCAATGAACGTTTGATGAACAATGAGTGATAAATGGCAATTCATGCTCTTCCCAACTGCATTACTTTATGTCTAACGAAAACGCTAGAAGTTCATTGAATCTTGCTACGGTACACGAGAATATTTACTCTGATCACAATAACGTGAATGTGAAAGTTTGCCGCCTGCAAACTGCTTGCGAACCGTGTGCGAACTCGTGTAAATGGTTTCAATGAATAATGTGGCACCAAACTTTAACGTTTACATTTTCGTGTAAGTTTCATTGTGAATGAGCTTAAGGGTATGGTTATGGTAAGGGTATGGAACGACCTTACTTGAACTCAAGGGTTTGATAAATGATTGATAATTTCATATTTCCATGGTAGGTCCCATAAGTGTAGACCATGTTTGTATCGTGGATGGTGGTGGTGGAGGTGGCGGTTGTTGTTGTGATAATCTTCCCCTGCCCGATCCGGCTCCGTCAAACACGTCGGCTTCCCTGACCAGGTATCTCCCACCAGCGGTACATCGCCCCAGTCGGGACAAGCTTTAAGCACCTGACTGGTCCCTCGACATGTGTGGTAGTCTAGTGCACGTGAGTGTAAGTGTGGACAGGACAAGGAATAGGGAGGGAAGATCGCGCGCGGTCCGTTTGTTAGGGTACGGCTCCGGCATTCGCCTGGTTTTGATCGGAGAAACCATGGAAAACTACCGATCAGACCAGCCAGTCGCTAGTATTCTTTTCCAGTCAGCGGCTGAAATCGAAGTAGCTATCCAGCTAGTGTCGGAAATCTGCCTCCTTTGGGACTCACTCAAACCCGAGGACGTCCTGGCCAGAGGTTCTGCAGTTTTGATAAAGAGGTAACCTGTTCCGAATATAACGAATTCCTTTACAGATTCAAAATTGAGATATAGTTATTGTAGTTCTTATGGACATCAAATCTATCCTAATCTCATGTAACTAAAAGATATATGTTCCATTTTTATAACATTTGACCCCATATTTCAATGACTTTCAAATTGAAGATATTTTTCCTCTCATTTCTACTATCTCATCAGCAATGTGTAAAAGTTTTAAGACATGAATGCATCAGATGTTCTATATAAAACACTTACTCATTTATTAGTGCAAAAGAAAAAACTAATTTATTCGTATTGAAAACATTTGTTTGCCTTTCAGGAAATTCAAAGCCAATAAGTGAAGCCTTGTTTCGTCAGACAAATTTGTAGTGTTGTAAATTTGTTAGAACTTTTGAATTGTTTGTTACCATATTTCTTTTCAAAAACATTTTCTCGATGTATTCTTACCCTTCTTGATTTATCAAAAAACTTCACAACCTGGCCTTTACGCAGTTACGCTCTTCAAATGCACACACACAGATGCTCCTCTGGCTTCCGCCCCACCCCTCCCCCTCCCCTCTTGGCCCCCCTCCACTGCTCCGCTCCCTCCACGCCTCGCTTCACCCAGCCCCGCCCCGCCCCGCCCCACTCCGCCCCGCCCCCTTGCCCTGGCCGTTTGCGCAAGCCCGCGACACTTCTCTCGTATGTCCAATCTCAGAGTTTAAATTACATCACGATTGCTCCAAGGAAGCACCGCTATATTTGAGATTAAATGTTAATTTATTTTACATATTTACGTGCCGCTGTTCTAGTATTCCAAATAGACGTGCCTCTGTCTACGCCCACTGTTACGGCACATGAAGACGCGAAGTTAAGTGGGATAATCATAAAGAATTTTCCGTCACAAATATCAGGTAACATACGCCGGTACACCCATATTAGCTGTAGGGTAGCATTAACATATGTGCTTTAGGCACTTCAGTGCAGAGATCTTGTCAACTACGTGTGGTTCAACACACGAAACACGAATTGAATTTCACTTCTCCCCATAGCTCGTCACACGCAGTTTTTAACTGTTTTTGACGTAAATAAATAAATAAATAAATAATGATGCAGTCGTTCCCAAATGATCCGAATAATCAAACTTTGGAAGGGCCTGGAGCCAAAATATAAAAAAAAAGTATAAATGCTTGTATTAGTTTTTCCTGAATTCACAAATAATGAACGTTTTTGTCTGGTGTAAAATTCAGAGGTCTAAGTACTACTGCACAAAACCCAAGAATATTCAGTGCCGACTGTGAGAAATATTCAGTCATCCGATTCTTAGCAGCAAAGCACATAAACAGTGCGGAAATGCATTGCCAGATATGTAAAGGATAGTGCAATGAATGACACTAGTGAGCGAAAATGGGAGAAATTGATTAAGGAAAGTCAAGAAAAGGCACATGACCAATCTGTAGAAGAAAACGCATACGACTGCTCTGGATGACCAATTGAAACCATTTAAGACAAAACTTTCAGAATTTGCAACATCTGAAAATAGTATGCAAATGTACGCTATCAAATACCCAAATACACACGATTAAGGGTAAAACTGAATTAACCCTCAAACCCTACGCGAGGTGGTTGACCGCTTGACAAGATTTTCATTGTTTTTTTTTCTCTGCAGTGATTGGCACCACTGAGGCGAGTCTTTGTTTATTTGTCTTCGCGGATGTGGTTGTTGTGTTAAAGGGGGAAAATAAAGTATAAAACTGGGAAATATAAAGTTTTTTGTTGGGGTGGCGTACCACCCTTAGGTAGAGTTAGTATAATATTTGGACTGATGACATTTTCTGTTGTGTTTGGGAAGGGGGGCAGGTAAGCTTTTGCCATACTAAGTACACGAGAATTATAAAAATGATATGCTTCTTCTAGACTGACGATATTGGTAAAGATTTCAGTGCGAAGTGATGACCACAGATGGTCGGACGGACAGACAGAAAAACGCCGTCAATCAATATTTCGGTATCAAAGATTCATAAAACATAGTTTCTGACTACACAGAATGTTAGAGGAAGTAATTGACTGTACGTAGGAACAAGATTTATTCACTTTTCCAGGTCCTGGCAATAAGAGTTTTTCTGTCGAGAATTCCCCGGTTTTGGACACGATTACAATTCTTTCTCTTCTTACGAAGTGAGGGCAATAAAAAAGATGTACTCTTGAATCACATGAGGATCAGATGAAAAAATGCGGAGAGATATGGTTCTCTCCGTCATTAAACTCAGAGCCGTCCGCAAGGATCTCTCGACACTTCAAAGCAGCAATACTCCGCAATTTAATGAGACCGGTGGCGCTTATCCTGACATGAGGACACAGAGCGTTAGTTTCTTGAACTTTTATTAGGAGAACAGTGCTTGAATATGTATTGGAATTATTTACGGTTTTTAATTTTTTTATTTATAAAAACAAATGCGTTTGCTGAACTCTATTCGAAGCATTCTCATGAAGTTTGCTTATTTCCGCCCCCTTTTCTCCTCTCTGGGATCTTGTCATTGGCCGTGCTCGAAAGCAGAATGCAAGTCAATGTCATACTCTTTTGCATGACAGTCCCTTTCCTTCCCCACAGCTTTCGAATGGTTGACTAAATACCGCGAACCCTCTCGGCGGGAAAACTTATGTCTCTATAAACGCGCTCTCTCACTGCAATTTAAATCCAGAATTCGGCTGCAGATGCTGAGATGGAAACGTATTTTTTTTATTGAACTTGTATGCAAATACAGACCTCATTTTACATTTAAATAGTATATGATCCTTTTATATATTTACATCAGTAATAAAATAATACTTTTCAATAATTTTATTTGCAACGTTTCAAGAACTAGTATTTGGTCCTCATCATCAGGTTGTAATGGTTAACGGGTTTGATTTAATAATACTATTACACATGTATATTACACAAAAATAAATTTAAATTTGAACGCAATACAAAATTAAAGCTTATATAGACTGTTTTGATGTACTACATTTATTGTTATTAGTCTTATTTTGTTCAATATAATATTTTTTGTTACCATGAAATTTTATGAATAGTGCACAGCAAAAAACAAACAAACAATCTAGGCGAGCTTTAATTTTGACCTTTGGCCACATTGGGCTTTGTGTAACGTTTCCTTCACGACGCGACGTAACGAAGGCTCAGTGTGATCAGTGCAACGGCGGTGGAACCGCGATCTCAGAAGGGTTTCAGAGCTTGGAGAGGACGTGCCGCTAGAAGGCATAAACTCCCCGTTCTGCAAGTTAAAGCCAACGGAAAGCTTTCATTGTGTGTGTGTGTGTGTGTGTGTGTGTGTGTGTGTGTGTGTGTGTGTGAAGTGGCCACTACTGATGCAGTTGCCACCATTGCTGTCGTTACCCCACTACCTACCATTTTGAAAAGAAAAAAAATCGTGTCATTTCTGAGATATTTTCCTAAGCAGAAACACGCTTTTTAAAAAAGTACCAACCTATTGATGCCATTTCTAGTGAGGAGCATTGCTGAGGGCCCGTATTTCGTCCACCGAACGGCAACGCAGTCGGCTCACTGGGCGATCTCCAGAGAGAGATCTCTTCCGCCGCTCCGAGACTTTTCCTCGGCAGCCGCAACAGCACCGTCCGCGCGGGAGCCCGGCTCCTCTGCTCTTACGATAAGGGCGGCTTCTACTCAGCGGACCCGTAGAGGTTCTCACTTTTTGATGTTTAGTTTTATACTCAGTAATCATTCGCTTATTTTTCTTTGTACCTCAAACCTGCAACTTTACCTTGCTCCCCTATCGTAAGTTTAACTTCTCTAAGCGCGAAATTTGAAACATTTAAATGAGGCACGGAGAGAAATGTTTAGTTCATACAATTAATCACGTAATAGATTCAACTAAACAGTATAGTAGATTTTCGTAGAACAAAGTGCTTAGTCAAGTTCACGAAACTGCTGTTTAGTTAAAGACACTAACGCACGTATAGTAATGTTAACTAAACAGGTCGTACCCGGGACGAATGGCATCTAGTGGAGAAAACTATACGAATCGTTGCGTTGATTAATACATTGAGTACTATTTACTAAACAGTGCGGTGAAAATAACTAAAGTAAACGTGAAAGGGAATACTTTCTTTCGGTCCCTCCAAGCAGGTAGCAACTGGGTCCCGCAGCGGTCACCCATCCTCCGACCCGCAGACTTTCTTAACTTCGGCTACCTGATAGACCCTAGCCTAGCAGAGCAGCTATGGACACAACTGCTGGCTATGGGCTGTCGACGGTATTTCTACCATTAATTTAGAATATAAAATAATTATTGAAAATCAGTAAAATACTAAACTCGCCATTTATATAGCATATAATGCTATATAGTGTTGAATTCTCACACTTCAGACGGGTTCTATAGCCATTTCAATTGGGTAGGTTGCTGAGAACGCGCGCTTACTAAACAGTATTTAGTAAACAGTGCTTACTAAACAGAGTTTAGTAAGTGTGACGACATGAAACGTAGATCTCACCAAATGATTTTATCTACGAAACAAGAATAGTACCACTGACAATTCTCTTTGTTCATTCACTCACGATTATGAGTTGTTTAATGTACTAAACCAAACTAAATCATGTTTAGTGAATCTTACTACACGAATAATTGTATTTACAATACGATCGCTTACTAAACTTATTTAGTACATTCCACTACAGCATTTCTCTCAGTGGGTTACCTAAACAATATTCAAAAAATACAAGAACCTTTAAAAATATTAAAAATAATTATCAAATCAAATTAAAGGCTGAGTTTTAAATTCTTATATGGGAAACTACCAAGACAGCAAAATCTGTAGTGGCCATTATGAGTCTATTCTGCAAGATTAAACAGTGATCAATTTGTTTACATTTATTCGAGTAAATAAAATATTAAAAAATGATTCACTTTCACATTGATTTGTTACTCTACATTCTCGTGTAAGTGTGCCAACGTACTCCAAGGCCTGTGACAACCAACCCCACTTGAGGCACATGCATTCACGAATGAAAAATGTCACAAGGTAATCAAATAAATGTAGTGTCCATTGATATGCTCAAACTTATTAAAACTAATCTAGAATTCTGAAAATTAACTACTAACTGATGTAAATGAACTCGAAGTCCCCCTAGCTTTAGGATCGAGTAAACTGTCCATTAGAAATTTACCTGAAGGGACAGATAATCGCCCACATTCATCTCCTACTTCACAAGTATCATTATACCGGTCGAGAGACTTACCCTTCCGAAAGCTACATGGATATTGTCCAGCCATGGGGTGGGTACTGTTGTGATGAAGAATTGACACCCGTTGGTATTTTTTCCTGTAAATATACAAATATAGTTATAACACTTGTCTGCAAAGAAATACAGTTGAGGAATTATACTCAAATGAAACGCGCAAATTTATTCGGTCATCTTGTTAAATTTTGTATACGTTATTACGACTGTGTCGATAAGTAATAAAATATCATTGATATGATAATAATGGTAACTTACAATGCAGCTTCTCAAGATGATTCACACCTGAAAATCCTTTACATATATGCTAACGAAACCTGTAGTGGCACTGGGTCAGTAATTCAAATGTGCCGTACTCTGCAAACATCTATGTTTTCGCCTAAAATTTCTGTGATGCACTCCGAGGGAGTAATTCTCTAACCAGAAGGACTACACTTACGGGGTTTTGTGTTTCTTATCAAAGGGATAATCGATCATCTTTCCCTAGCGCATTATACTATAGAGGGAAGTTATGTTCAGATTTACGTTCACGTTCACTGATGTAAAATGTTCTATTGGAAAATTAGGCTCCAAGCTTTCGCGCTTATTTTTATGTTTAAGTTTCATTGTGAATGAATTCTTCGGGTTTATTGGCTGGCGCGTCAGTGTCTTCTTGGTGCAGCCTGACTCTCTTCCTCCAATGCAGGACAAAACGCAATCGGCTCACGAGCTGCGCTTCTCCAGCAGAAGGTACAATGGCCGATATGAGTTTACGCGCCACATCGAGGCGAAAGATGGAGACTAATAGGTACCACAGTGGCTGTACATGAAATAATTCTCAGCCGGGGGGAGGGAAGGGATCTGTCTGCACCTGCAGGTGCAAAAGACGTGAAACAGGAATCCATACACATCACTTGAGTAGCGAACGACATGCAGCACGTACCTGCGTTGGCCATGCTGATCATGCCGGGGCCGGTGTGCTTCACCTGGAACGTCTCGTCGTCGAAGCTCTCGCCGTAGAGGCTGGTGGAGCCCGTGCCGTCCTGCCGCATCACGTCTCCTCCTGCGACACAGGACCCACGCGCCCGCGCGTGCGTCAATGCACGAGCAGTCCAAACACATGATTCGGTGCTCCAATTCGAACTTCTCACTGGGTCTCTCTAAAGGCACCCTTTAAATCACCTTCGGGCCCAAAACAATAACCTACTCCTTAACCAAATGCTTTGACGATAGCTTCGCGAAATACAAACATCCTCAGCCTGGCCAGGTAATCCTGAATTATCTAATCATCCCATCACTTCCTTCTCAATAACAATAGGACTTGGACGACGAAAAACTACAAACTTTGAAGACGATAGGCTATAGTAAAGTCGCCCGGGTCCTGATGGCTTTCTTCACTCCCAACTAAAAAGCCTACCAAAAAGTTACGTAATGAACATTATCTGTGAGACAATTTTCATTACTATATAACTTAATCCAGTGAGTGAGTTAGTGAGAAAGCCAGTGAAATAGTCTATTTTGATAATTGAAAAAAGACAGTGATTTTCAAATTTATTTTCGCGTCAAAATGGTTCACAAAATCCGCCCAACCTTGAAGACGAGGTAGTAATTTTTTTTAAAACAACGCGGTGTTCATTTCGTACATGCTCTCTGTGAAATACGCAATGACCTTGAAGCGTTTCTGTTTAATAACTCTAAAAAACTCATTGTGGGGATTTGTGTCCCGGGTAACATTTTACCACTTACCGAGGTGAGCCACAAAATGTCTAAAATTTAAAGCAATGTGACAGAAATTTTTCTTAAGTCCCATTAAGAAGCATTTAATTTTTTTAACGATCTTGTAGAAATGAGAGATTTTATGTAGCCTACCGCTACGCGCGCGTAATATTAGCGTTTTCTGAAGACATCTGAAAACCTTATGTCGCAATGCAAAAAGCCTTTTTTGCCCGAAACTGGTTTTGATAACTATCAAGAGAAGAAATTAAATAAATAAGGATTCGAAATGAAAGCATTTTTACACGACTGTAGAGAAAAAAGTGTTTATATTCTTGAGCAAAATGATTATTTCCACTATCTCCATCTTTTTTCAACTTGACCTATCGGACTAGTCATAAAACATCAACCTCGATCGCGCATAAACAACCACGTCACGCCCTTTATGTTAAAGTAATTCGCTCGTATTTGGGCAAAAGGGTATGTCAGAAACATTGAGTACCAAGTTAAGTGTAATAATTTTTCTTTTATTTCAAAACTATTTACTTTAATTGTTTGAAGGTAACTTTAAACTAACCTAATACTATTTACCTATGCATTTCTTTGTATTGAAAATTAATTATTCAACAATATCTACACTAAATGCATTTAGTTTTGCTCTCCTGTAAAATTATGAAACAGGACTTACACCCTTTTGCCCAAACATGAGGCGAATTATTTTGCCCCAAAACCAGCGCGAGTTCTTCACGAGCGCGGGCCTCGCGGCACGTGCCGCATGTGGCTCGACGTTAACCCTGCCCTGCAGCTCGTGATTGGATAATGGAGCGCGCGGTGACGCGGGAAAGAGGGCGCGCGCGTCCGCCCGCCCGCCCGCCCGCTCCGCGGCCTTCGTGGGCGCTCATTGCTGCATCTGGGTCGGAGAAGAACGAGCTGTCGCGAGAGCGTAAATCTGGTCTTCAGAGAACAGAATGTCGGCAAGCTTGGCGAAGAAGGGGCTGTTTAAATATTGAATGAAGGATAGTTGACGCGCAGGAAGATACATCTGCCTACGTAAAAGAACTTTGAGGTCAATGACTTTCGAAAAATTAAGCAACCATGTTTAAAGCATGAAGACTTTTGGATATTAATCGTATCAGTCGGAAACAGAACTCTTGCTAAAATTAGTTTCCCAAGGAAACGACATTGATGGTTCTTAATTATCTCCGTGGTGACTAAACATAGATAATTCACAGTTTGTGCTTAATAGACACAGAATTTCTATTATATTACAAATAATAATTTATTAGTTCTCTCCGAAAGGTTTAGCTAACGCTTATATTCAAAGACCTCGCTCTTTTCGTGCGTTGAAAATTTCCAGCAATTTACGACATTCAAGATACAATGATTTCTTGACATGTTACCAAAAGTACATGTATACAAACCGCCAGTATTCCACGGTAAGTGCCTTAGAAATTTTACTCACTGTTGAGAAAGAGAATCCAGATACGTCAGGTTCTCCAAATCATATTTTAAGAAAAGTACAAATGTTTGTTTCATTTGACAAAATTTTGTAAGCGAGATGTTAGACAAGATACTTCTTTGTAAGTAGTGTTAAACCTTTAAAAACTGTAAGAAATCAGCAACCGAAGCTATAATATTAATGGTGATAAATTTTGACCTACACACATTACTTACGGTTTATTCGTAAGTAATTATTGGCTTACGAAACGCAATGTCATTTCAAGTATTTCTTCTGATGAAGTATATATTTGCGCTTTTTTACTGCGAGAACACTGTTCTCATTATGGTGCTACATTATGTTGAGTCAGGGAATAAAGGGAGGGCCAGCGAAGATGAGAAGAAACCTGACAAATGAACGTGCTCAGCTACTGCAGTCTACCGGATTCGAGTTTGCTACAACTCAGATCGTTCCCGAATGGATTATCTTGATAAATCGATGAAGCTCAAAGTGAAACACAAACATTAACGTGATAATGAAGCAATACGTGCTTCAAGTTTTGATTAAACATCCACTTGCCGAATGTCGAATAAACCTGGAAGTGCCAATGCAGGTTTCTCACATACTACTTGCGTAGTATAGATGAATTATTGTAATGCTACGGCAAAACGACAGTTTTTCGCCAGAAAACTATTGAGGAGCCCTCAAACCGAATATGTGGATAAAACTTGTTACTCTGTGTAGAAAATTACTTCCTCGAACGCTCTGTGTATTCAGAATTCGCGTTTTGTTGAAGTTGTAACGAAAAAATTGACAGGCGGCAAAATGTGTCTGTCTGTCAGTTCGTCTGCACGCAACGCTACAGCCTATACCGTTCGGACGATTTTCTCCAAAACTGATATTCTCCTATCGACCTGGCCGAACTCGGGTACTGCGAATTTGAAACGAATATTTGAATTTGGGAAATACTTTACATAAAGCTTTCACAACTTTCAACATTTTCGCAAAAATGGCCTTAATGTTTTTAAAAATACATTTGAAGAAATGACGCAGATTGTATTTTCGCTGAACTCTCTGATTTTTCGAAAACTGAAAACATTCAAACATTTTTCGCTGTGTTCCTTTAACTATAATATTGAAGAGAGATTTTTTAAATATAATCACTTCTGTATATTCAGCTCTTAAAATGAGATCGTGTACAATGTTGAAAATACCCTTACAAAAATGGTGCAGGAATTATTTTCGGTGAAATTCGTAATTTAGAAAATTGCAAAAAGAATTGACATTACAGAACTGAGATTCCGGGTGGTATTTTTACATAATTAAAATTAGACTTTTTTTCAAAATTAGATTATTAAATAAGGTCATACAATTTTTTGAAAATAATTTTGCGTAATTTTTGCCAATCTCCGAAATTGTAAATTCGAATCCCCTGCTCTTCTTTTTCTGAAGAGATTTTCAGGTTGCAACGCGACAATGGCAACGTCGCTACACGGCAGTTTGAAATTCACAGAATAACTTCTTATCTTTGGTTTATAATGTTACGTTACTTAACCGTTACTAATGCGGAGAATGTACGTGCTATTGTAGCACCACTAGTTTACTTTGTTGGTTTATAGAAAACCTTAACTTGTGGGTAAAGAATAGTTAAATTTAAATGTATTAGTCTAACTGTCAATTTTTAAGTAAAAGTTGTAGGTGGCAATTGTTCATGGACGATGTCAGTAGTCCAATCAAGAGTCCAACCTCACTCGGCATCTCACAGAAATGATGCAGAACTGATCAAATATCTTTTTTTTTTTAAAAAAAATCCAATGAATTAATAAAAACACAGGCCAAGAAGTATAGTTACTTTATAGCCGTCCCTTCATTACTTCATCGAAAGACACCCCCCCCCACTTGGCGTTGCAATAACTGAGTGGAAGTAAATGGCTCACCTTGGATCATGAACTTGCGGATGACTCTGTGGAAGATGGCGCCCTTGTAGGAGCGGCCGTCGACGCCGGCGGTGGCGAGCGCCACGAAGTTGCGCACCGTCTTGGGCGCGATGTGGCCGAAGAGGCCCAGCGTGATGCGGTCGGGCGGCTCGTCCCCGATGCTCACGTCCAGGAACACCTGCTCCGTCACCACGTACTCCGCGCCCTGCGCACCCGACGGCGCCGCTCCCGTAAGCGTGGGGCGTGCTTTCGTCGCGAGGGTGCGGCCACCACTGGGCGGTGAGATCCGGCGCCGACCTGCGTCGGCGTGCGGGGTTTTCCCCAGCCGAGTGCGAAGGGGTGTCCAAAAATAACCGGAATAGCTCTGCTGTGAGCGTGCCTTGTGCGGTACGAAATTATCCCGCTAGGAGCGTGCAACGCAACGCAATGCAGTTCAGTTCCGCCTAGGTACGTTGACCTAGCTTGTTCTGTTCGTCTGCAGTTATAGTTTTCGCGAGTGCTGTTCAGTCCGTATTTCGTTTTCGTTTTTTTTTTTTATATTTTTTTATGGCAAGTTTAAGTGAACAACGTGCAGCTGTGAAATTTTGTTTTTTACTTGGAAAAAATGCTGCTGAAACTGCGTTAATGTTAAAGATTGCTTACAAAGATGACGCTATGGGAAAAACTCAAGGGTACGATAGGTTCGCTCGTTTTAAAAATGGCGACACGTCAATTGATGACAAACCTCGTTCTGGACGTCCTTCAATTGCATAAATAACATGGTACCGCTGCCCCACGCACCCTATTCGCCTGATTTGGCTTCGTGCGAATTTTTCTTGTTCCCACGTATGAAAAACGGCATGAAAGGACAACGATTTGACAACATTGAAGAGGTCAAGAAAAAAAAACAGGGAGGAGCTATCAACCATTACTAAAGATTACTTCAAAAAATGTTTCGAACAGTGGAAGCACCGCTGGGATAAATGTATTAGTTTCAATGAAGAGTATTTTGAAGGAGATAAGGTTGTATTGTAAGAAATTTGAAAATATAAAGCTTTTAAAAAATAATTCAGGTTATTTTTGGGTACCCCCTCGTATCCCCCCCCACCGGGATATCTCTAAACTCCCAGCAAGTACGATAGTGTAGTGCTTGTAAGTGTAAGGGTGTGTAAATAAGGGGTGAGGATAGGCCAAGGAAGAGGTGGGAAAGATCACGAGCGGTCCCTGGCGCGTTTATTAGGGTACGGCTCCGGGCCACCAGGCGAACTTGCACGGCCTCCTGGGGACCCGAAATACCCCCTTCGATTTAACCCTTTCACTGCTATGCATTAGGCGCGCTGGCCGCTCCGCAGTGCTGAATACTTTTTCGTGCGGTCTTCTCGCGCGCGCGCGCGCTCTCAGTTGTTGTTAGTTATTATATATTTACTAAGGTGCATATTTACTTTCCGTCATTCTTTTAGATCCAGGCTTTATACTGGCACTGACGAAGTTGAAAGAATTCAACCCCACAACACTTCTTCAGTAAACGTAGACATCCTAACCCGAAAGAGCAGCGCGACGCACCGGTGCGTCGTTAGCAGTGGTGGCACGGCGACGTCTGACGCACCGGTGCGTCGTTAGCACTGAAAGGGTTAAATAGTGTGATATCTGACTTTCAATCGGCTGGATGTTACACCACAATACCGCGTGAATAGCAAAATACGGCAACACCAAAATGGCGTCGTAACGAAGCTCCCTATTGGATGACCGCGACCCAGCCGATTGGAAGTCTGCGGTCACTCAATCTGAATGGGTGAGTGGAGAACAGAAGGCCTACTACTCCAGAAAGTTCTTTTTGAAATAATTCAAGTTATAACGTTTGATTAGATACGGCAAAAGTCTGTTGAGATTTAAATCAATTTTCTTATTTCAGAAATGTTGCACCAAGTCCTACGAATACGTTCTGAGAAATACTTGCAAAAAAAATTTCATTAACAATGTGTTATAATTTAAAGAAAAAAATGTATACGTGTACTGTTGTTCATCTCAACGAAGATTTACCAACCACATTTCTTGCAAAATAACAATGTACCACAATTTACCACATTTGATTGTTGTAAGAGTGCAAATAAGTAATATAACGTAGGGTTGTCAAAATATCACTTTGAAACTTAAGTAGACATATATCGTAACCTTTTCTTTTCAAGATTTTTTTTGTGAACAGCTGTGTTTCGACATTCAATTCTCTCGGCATAGACTACACAGTTTCTGATTAGTAGTGTGCACTTTTAGTTGTAAAGGATACTATGTGTTCTTTTATCTTAACAAGATTTTCGTACTTGATAGCATGAGGCGAAACCCAACGACCTTTATGTTATGGCATATTGATAGCATGAGGTTTGTTATGCTTTCCTCTTCCATCGTTTGGAAGCACGCCTGAGAAAAGAATTCCTGTCAGTCGTTGACCGGAATGTGTGATATTGAATTTAAGCTCGTGAATGCTTGTTGACAAACTTGACTGAACAATTCTTTAAACGCAAAATAACGAAAATTACTGGCACATCGCTTACCGCTTCGATCACCTCTCGCCTTCGGTTCATAACAGGCTCACTCCAGATCAGTAACAAAACAAGTCAATTGCATCAGCCCCGTACCACTGGCAAATAACAAATGTGAACCACCCGCTGCGAGCAACGCGAGTCGCCAGTCGCCTGAAATGCTGAATGGAAGGGCAATACCTGTACAGGACGGATACTATTATTTCACTCATTAAAGAGGAGCTGCCTGATTTGAAGTCAAACGACCTCGTATTGAACTGTGTTCAGTCTCAGCATGTCGTTCCGTGCCTTCAACAGTAATCTCTATAAAAAAAGAATCGGCTGAACTGTTTAGGCAAAAGCGTTGACCGCAGAGGGACGGACATCAATCGATTTTGCAGTATCAAGAAGCAACGAAACATGGATTTTGACTACACCACAACATAGAGGAATTTTTTCTAAATGTAGCAACAGTTTGTATCCACTTTTTCGTTAAGAGACCCCAGCTGTACGAGTTTTTCTGACCAAAATTCTCCGTTTTGCGGCTCCCAATAACGTAACTTCCTCTTCTTCCGAAGTATTGGTTAGGCGAGAAAGTAGGAAAAGCGCGCAAAGGCCCCGTGGCGGCGACTCACGTGCGCGGCGGGCGGGGTGCAGAGCGCCAGCAGCTGCAGCAGCGCGAGCGAGAGCGGGAGCGGGAGGCCCCGGCGACCGGCCATGGCGGAGTGCGGCCCGCTCCGGCCGCGCCGCTAATCGCATCACGCCCCCCGCCCCCGCCCGCGCCCCCGCCCGCGCCCCGCGCTGCCCCGTGCCTTCATCCGCGCCGCCTTGCAAATGGCGCTTCGCTGCTGCTCCAACTCTACAGGAATAGTAGCGAGGTTCTTTACAGCTGACGCCGCTTCTCGCATCCTAGTCGCCACGTCCTTCGATCTTCCCATCTTCCTCTTGAAGATCTCGTTCCTTCATTGCCTTTTCTATCTCATTTTCCCATGTTTTTCTCGGTCTACCGCGTTTCCTGTTTCTTTGAGGTAACCATTTCGAAATTTTCTTAGGCCACCGACTTTCCGTCATCCTTTGGATATGACCATCTACAGTAATACTTCTGCTGTATTTCACGACCATCTGTAATAGAATCCGTCCTGTGGGTATGGCTAACTAAGGCATGCGTAAATTTAAGTACACCCGAATCTGTAGTGGCGTTAAAATTATTTCACTGTATATTAGGATGAATCTGGAGTTCACGTGGATGTATCGTAAAGTAGCATCTAAAGATGTCAAGAGTATTATTTTAATCCATCCTGTTGTTCGTGGGTATTGGTCCATAAATGAAGACAATGTTATATCAGTTTGTGGTGAGAAACAAAACTCCAAAACGTTGACATCATCCTAATACAGTGAAATAATTTTAAAGCCACTACACATTCGGGTGTACTTAAATTTACGCATGCCTTAGTTTTTCTTCCTGTCTCTCTTTTCGGGATATTGATTCGTCAATCTGTAACTAACTGATACACCGAAAAATATATTATAAACTCTTCCCTATCATTAAGATGAATCTCATACCCTCTGAAACTTCGGTATTGCACTTACCAAAGTCAAATACAATTGCAACGGATTTAGAGGTGACAATGTCTATAATTTTCACGAAATTGATATACTTTTTGCAAGATAGGAAGAACAGTAGTTGCCGTTAAATGTAAATTGGAGATGTGATTTCTTTCATGAATACAGTATAATATAATTAAGAAATGGGTTCTCAACGGAAAACGGAGAAAGGACATTTAAAAGGGAATAAGTGGAAGAGATATGAAGGACAAACGTATTTTTCATTCATCACTTAACTTCGGCAAAATGGATTTGTAAATCAGTAACTTCTAGTCATGTAATGAACTTCTAAAATATGCCAATCTGCCTCCTTGAATGAAACTCAATCTTCGAGGTGTGTTGCGTCACCCACAATAAATTGGAAGGTGTGCATTGCATGTACGTTTTTTAGCGGTTCCTCTTATTTTAACACAGAATCGAATTAATTCCGTATTATTTTAAAAGGTGAGATAGTACCCGAAATATACCGAAATGTACATGCCATGCCGGTCTGTAACGGGGAATTTAAGCAGCAACAAATGAATATCTGATTCCGCTCAATTCACATTGTATTTAAAAAAGACATCATTCGTGATTAAATCGTTAGAACGTGCCGTGAATTGTGTTGAATCTAATGTTTATATTTAAATGTGAATGTTCATTTTGTTCTCAGACCTACTCCCTCTTTAAACATTGCCACATAGTGGGTTTTGTTCTGGACTTTTGTTGCGTCTTAAAGACTACTTCTGATGTACTACTCGAATAATAGTGTAGCAGTTCGATCACGTCACTAGCCATCATGTCGCAATTTTACCCATCTTCCTTAGATCCATCATCATAATCTGTAACCCATAATTTCGTATACAAGAAATGATTAACTCTGTGAATTGAATAATTTATTTTCAAATCTTGTGATAGATATTGCATCGTATTTCTAGACAGGATTACTCGCGAAATTTGGTATTTTTCATATTTAACTCAAATTTTCATGATATGTGCATTTTTCGGTCTCTTTAATTGTAGATTCCAAATATTGCTTTTAGAATATTAAAGAAAAGTTAACCCTCTAAAACGGCTACTCTGTAATTTCGAATGTAAATTCCCATAGCACTCTTTCATTATTTCTTCTGATATTAATATTGCATGTGTTTTGTGCATGTACAATTCTTTCTCGGCTTTGTATTGTTTTGCTTTTCTCCAGTATACATTGATGAATCCAACATTCGTATTGTTGATCATTTCATTCGGTGTAGCACTTCCTGAAATCTGTTCATTCAGTTCAATGCAATTATCTTAATTGTCTTTATGCAAGACAGCTATAGTCAATGAGTAACTTCAAAAGGTATTCATTCTTTCAAGATTGTATTTTATTGTAAAGAATTTGTGTACTTGAATGCGTGCGCCTGGCAAACAGTTCAACGACACACATCTACACTGGAGAGTACGACTGGTTGCCTATAAACTCTCCCGCCAGGCGCATTACTAATGAAACCTCTTGTATATATATTTTTTTAAATTTGTTGCCTACTGCGACTTTACGTAGTAAAGGGAAATTCTACAGCGGAAAGTAGCTACTTTTCGTCAGAAAAAAGGAGTATTGTGGAGCCCTAATATAAAAAAAGTGGAAAAATCTATTTCATATACCAGTATGTATTAAATTATACTTCCTTCAACACTTAGTCAGAATCCATATTTTTTGGTGCTTGATGCCGAAAAATTGGTTACCGACAAAACAATAGTCTGACCGCCCGTACAAAAATTGGCTTACGACAGAACGACAGCCTGATCGCCCGTACGTTTGTGGGCAACGCTAGTACCTAAACATCGCAGACGATTTTCTCCAAACTTGACCTTCCCCGAATCGGTTTGATCGAACTCAAAGTCTTGCAAATTTGAAACAAATATTTTTATTTTTGAAGAAATGTACACAAAGCCTTAATAATACTTTATAAATTTTCTCAAAATTGGCTCCATTGTGTATTACTTTTTTCCTCGGATAGACCAAATGACGATTGAATAATGGAGCATGTCTCATTTTCGAAAATTCATTTTCGTTGAATACTGTATTTTCGAAAATTGCGAAAGTTGCAAATAATGCGGGAAAGAATGTGGGGTTGTACTACCACTGATTTCAGGTTTTTAATTGTTAATAAATTAATATCTCTTACATTTATTTTTTTATTCTAAATGTGATGTACCTTGCTCACATCACATGGTTGTAATACCAGTCCTATAGGATATTATGTGTCATTTAGAGAGCAGATTGAATTATGAAAATAAGGCCAAGATGATTTGCAGTCCTATAACATCTGAGCCTTGCTGGCCGAGGTGGACTTGGTGTTTGCAACATGGGAATGCTATTTTATGACTATATTATTCATTTAAAATATACTTTTTTTTGACAAGCATCAACCATTAATTAAAGGAAAACTTTTGTACAAACAAATACAGTAGCTCCCACTAAGAAATAAACATCTTGCTCACTGAAAACAAGTGCTTGTACAGCATGCATAGCACGGACAAATATATCTGGAACCTTCCAGTTATTTGAAAAAGTTAGTAATTTTCATTTTAGCAAATTTTAACATGACACAAAGGTTTGTAGGATGTGCTAGGTAATAGCAAATTATAGGCTGTTCTTGCACGATTGATGCTGAAATGAAATTCTATAAAAGCTGTGTAAGAATGAAGTATTCTGCTCTGAGCATTATGGAATTTAGAATCATTGACAAAGGTCATAGAGGGAGAAGTTAAATTTGTCAATTAGTCTATCAAACACTCAGATATATTCAAAATATGATTTATTTCAAATCAGTATTATACAAAGGAAGGAGTGCCCAGAGAGCAAGAGAACTGAGGCAGCTTGTCCCAGGCCTCCGATATTGTTTTCCACTCTAAAAACATAAAAAATGTATTTACTTCTAATTCAAATTGACAGCTCTATGTTATTTCTGTTGCATGAAGAGATGAATTCTGTTTATGTATTGGTTGAAACAAGGAACCCCATGGATCTACTGCCCCAGACCTCTGGTTTTCTCTGGGCGCCCCTGAACAAAACAACTATGAAATACATTCAATATTCATTTGTGAAACTAAACTCTTGTTTTTTCTCCTCAGGGACCAGCTTTAAACTGCACCCCTCACCCCACCTTACATTACATCCACTCTCTGGTGTCCATATCTAGGGTCTTGGGAGGGGACATTCCCCACTCCCTCACCATTTCCCCTCTCTCTAGTTCTCCAGGCCGGTTGATAACCCGCTGAGGTAGCCGCAGACCTCCTCAGCTAGTTCTTGGTTTTTGCTTAGGCACTGTTGTGATCCGTAGATCCTTGATGGAATGGTGCTTAATGACAGAATAGGGTAAGTAATGATTGTCGGAGCGATCCGGTGGAATGCGTATTGGCAGGAGAAATGGGACTATCCTGAGAAAATCTGCCGTGAACCCGCTTTGTCAACTCCATCTCAGAGAATAGAAGTAAAGACAGGCAAGGTGAGGGGTTATAGCTTGAAGCTGATCCCCAAGAGGAAAAAACCGTTTAGTTAACAATCATTTGTGTATATTTCAAACTTTTATTACAAAATATTTGCTACTATGTACCAACTTTAAAAGCAACAACACTTCTTTTGCATTCATACATGAAATTAATCTTCCAGTCCATCTGTTTCTCAAAGTAAGTACCTAAAATGGCTTGATCCTGAGAAAACATTCATGGATAAATATTAATTATAACAAGCCTTTTGTTTTCTCTGGGTACCTCTATATATATATATTAGTTTATTGGATCATTATGAAGTTATTGAAACAATGAAAATTCTGAAAATTGAAAAGGTGTAGTAGAAAAGTGGCTTTGTACATGTGTACTATTTACTGTGTGAGCTCCAGTGACTACAGGTTTCTTGAAAGAACATCTTTGTTGCATCGAATTTGCTGAATGAACAATTCGGTGTCTCATTTCATGGAATTACAAACCAAAATTAAAGTAAATGATGAAATCACCCAAAATTATTTTAAACCATTCTAGGCAGCAATTTGACCTACTAGTGAGGTATTAACTATTCATGTTGTCTCCAAACAAAAATTACACTCAACTCTTCTAAAATCAATTTACACTTTAACTTAAAATTGAGGGCATGGTGTTTGTATACTTCACTTCTCTCTCTCTCTCTCTCTTTTTTTTTTTTTTTTTTTTTTTTGAAAGAAATTTAACATTACTACCCACATGCATTTTATTTTATTTTCTATACAGGTTTTGAACCTTCCAGAAGGCTGAACAATTTGCATGCAAAAAAGAGCTACATATGTGTTGCAAGTTTCAACACTTTTATATTTTACAAAAATTTTAACACACAATGTGGTTGTGTGTTAAATTGTCTATTTTTCTGAGATCTTTCTACTTCATGAAGTAGCATATTCACAAAACATTAAAACATTGTTTCCCCAAAAATGTTGCCTTGAAGACATTATGTTATTTCTTAATATGAGGTTTGAATTTGCATTCCCCTAAAAAAATAATACTATAAAAATACCTCATGTTATTAGCATTCAGAATATATGAAAAAAAAAAAAAACAACTCATTTATTACTTGGTAATCAAAATATACATAGTGTATTTGAACATTTTCATAAATTAAGCAAAGCAAATTTTGAATATTTTAGATCTCCCATCTTCTCCCCATACCAGGCACTTCTCCCCCCCCCCCACTAGTAATTACGTAACACTTGCATCAACCACCCCCATTTACAATGCACAAAACTAAATCACATAACAGTGAAAACAGTAAATTTGTATTAATTCTTTTTGTATTTTATATTAAAATCGTTGATAGTCTGAATTAATTGGCAATGCAGACAGCAATGTCCAACAATAATAGATTGGGGACAATTTTTAAGCTCAGGAAGAACATTTAGGCAAGATAATTTCTGAGAAGCCAAGTACACTGTTGTCGATAATGCATGGGCATGAGTATACTGTGCCAGTTTAATTGGATTTTAGAATATGCTATAGATCAGTTTTGAATATTTTCTTCATAATCAACCTGATTCAATTAATATACCACTGCTGAAAATTTAAAAAAATGTATTTATTGTAACAATTTATATATTGATAACTTTTTGTAAATTTAATTGTTATTTTAATGTATTATCAAAAGACTGAATAAATGGAATTATTTCAGCACACAATTAATTTTTTTAATAAGAAATAAAGAGTGTAAAAACATCTTTTACCCCTATGTAACTCTGCCTCAAACTCACTTCTCCCTCTTTAGCATTATGTAATTTATGGACAACACATTATTAACTTAGACACGTATACTGAAGCACCAGAAGTTGAAGTATTTGGCAAAAAACTACTTTAGAATAAAATGAATTAGAAATCATGCGTTGGACACACGGATGTTATATGTTAATCGCATAGACCAAAGTCTCTTCATGAAATTGGACACATGTAGTAAAGAGTCAATTCACTTTAAAAAGTTTACCATTACAAATATGAGGCCACTGCAGGTGTGTGTTGTCATTTGCCGTGTTCTGGTGAAAAATAGTTGATTTCTTCACGTTCATTATGATCGGGGAAAATACGTTAACAAGGAGAATATATCAATCTCAAGTTCTGTTTTTTGGTGCTAAGATGAGTGGTGCCCTATGAGTGCAAATAGATCTCGAGCTGATGTCGGGAGAACAACTGAACACAGTGCTCCACTCATAATAGGATTAGGAATGGAATCCCCAAGGCTATAAATCACCAATTTTACATGTATTAAATACATTAAACATGACCCGTATAATTTGGCACATATGTGAAACACACTAGCCATCAGTAATATATTCAAACCTCACACACATACACATAATGTTCATGTTTATGTCTAGATAAGTGGAATGAAAACAGATCACAATTAAGTGAATACAGTCATGCATTTTCACAATACAAAATTAATGTAATGATGATTATTGGACATTTAGTAAAGTTCTGTTGGCTTTTGTTCTGCATAGCATTGCTATCAAGCTGACAAATGATCATGTCCAATTGTATTGAAATGCTTTCAATAATGTAATTTTCAGTATTACTAACATGGAAATGCTTAGTATAGGGTAGTCTTAATTGTACAAAAACTTTGGAAGAAATTTACCCAGAAAATAAAACTCTATGATTAAAGGGAACTGAAATAAAAATCCGTATTCTCAATATCACGATTTGCCTGGAAAAGTAAGGTCATTGTTTACTTCAACATCATGATCTGGTCAGTGGTAAATTGACATATAAATTGATACCCATTAAAACAAGTGGGTTCTGACAATAAATCAGAAGCAGTTATCTCGGTGTTTAATCAGTGAAGATAAATGTCTGTCTGATTAACACTGTGGTAATGATTAATGTTTGTAGATAGGTTTTTTACATGCAGAATTATTATTTATGAAAAAGTAAAACAAAAATGAAAGAAATTGACACATAAAGTACGCACCATAGAAAATGGGAGATGGGCAAAAAAACTGGAGGTCACTAGTGTACAGAGTTTGCATGAGATATCTCTGCATTCCACGACTGTTAAATACTTGACAAATACTTGCATTTTACAGTTCAAGTACACAGTTACCTCTTGCAAACTTTCTTACTCGTGTAGATGTTTAAAAATGCACATACACACACATCTGCTCAATAGACACTTTCTGTTTACAAATACACATTGTATTTTCATATCGAACAACTGTGATCAACAATCATGAATATGAAAAATACACTGTTGTGAAATACATACAATATAATTCAATAGACAAAATATTGTACAAAAGTACTTTACAAAAATATATACCCATTCAAGTTTTGCACATTTGCAACAAACGTAGCAGGTACAGAAAGGCACACGATAAAACCTTTTCACAGAAGAATCACATTTGTGAACAATTGAAAAGGCGATTTCTTGTACAACATTTGTCAATGCAACTAGAATGGATGTAATGTTGTATGGTCAGGGTAGTATATCACAGTTTCATGTTCATCACCTTCTGTTGTCAAGATGTTCCCATTGAGTGTATGAGCTGCAGGAAAAAAAAACCATGTTGATTTAAACGTTTCCATGTTACAGTACTTTAAACATGCATATAAAAATTCACTTTTCGAATCATGCGACTGACTATAGCTTTCAAAATAAAACTTGCTTTGTAAGGTACTTATTCTAAAAATATATTTTATATACATGCTAAGGCAATGTTCTTCACAAGTTTGGAAGCCACCATCTTCCCAAATTACTTTATTCTTTTAACAAAGAGATGTTTCGAAATAAACCTTTTTTCATCACCAAATAAGTAAAAGAAATAGGAAGTGTACTGTCTGTCCTGACATTTCTCAACTCTATTCTTTACTTTAGTCTGTCAAGTTGTCAGTTTGATCCAATCCATTTACTCAGTACTCACCAAAATCTTCAGGTATTTCATCATACAATTCTCCAGCTGATAATGTTTTGTCACCTTTTGTGGCCTAAAACATTGAAAGTAATATCATTAATTCAATTTGTAATTTATAATTGTGATGGTTGATCACCATTTTCATTTGTAGTGTTTTAAACTTTTTTTTCCAAATTTTCCAGAATAGTTATGTATATTAGTACGTAACAGTAATCTTATTACATAGAATTTTTTGACAAAAACTAAGCCAGGAAATTACTCATCTTTACCTCACGATATTTTTGGAGGTATAACTTGAGAGGTTCTACATAATTATCAAAGCCTAGATTTGTCATGGCAAATAAAATATCTTCTCCATTAATAGTTTTTCTTTTTTCCATATGACAACGATCACTAGCTTCACTTGTTATAAAACTTATGAACTCTGACACACATTCTTGCACACATTCTCTGGCATCTTTTGCAATCTGAAAAACAAATTAATATTCAATAATGCTTATAATTAGAATGTCATTAGTGAAACACATTAGATTTGTACATGACAACATGACTGAATGCACAGTATACATCTTGCTATATGATAATTGGTTAAATCAAAGAATTTTGTGTAAATATCCATTTACATTTATGAAAAATTACATACCTTTCCGGATTCAGGAATGGCTTTTTTCATTATTTTTGCCACATTGGCGATTGGAAGAAATCTATCTTGTTCTCTGATAACACAACTACTTTTATCTCCAATTCCATGATTGGAATCATCGGTATTTTCTGCTGCCATTGAACATTCTGCATCATCTGAACACAAAATTATTCAAATAATTACATTTAAATTTCGAGAACCACCTGCCAGCCCAGGTTAGGGTTATATTACCATGAACTTTTGACTTACCATCTATTTCTTCTCCTTGAATGATAAAATTCTGAGAATCCGAAGAAATAAACGCTCCCAGATTGCCATTTACACTGCTTTCCATTACCAAGACTAACGTTATCAAAAATAAATATCAAAACAGACGTTTCCACCACGGCCTGACCACAACACTGCAGCTGTTCGCGGGAGCCAAGCATACGAAACCGTACGAAACATACGAAACGTCACATCAGTGTTGCCCAGCGGTCTTGTAAACATTCCCCCTGCATTCCCCACTAGATAGCGCTTGGAAAACCATAAAAATAAAAAATAAAATAAAATTTAAAAAATTCATATGATGATTATTTCGTCTTAAAATATATGGGGAGGTATGGAAATTAATTTTTTTACTTGTTTATTCCTGTGATTCCTGCGTTCCTATTCATAAAATGTGTCGCCGTCTATTAAAAAAAACAATATTTGTTGTGTCAAATAACCGCGCATTTTTAAACGATGGAATTCATTCAAATAATCTTACACGCCGAAAAATGTTACTACGCTTCGTTATACTTGATTAAATATACCTGCAATTATCATAGGAACTATTTTTGTGCTCTGTGATTCACAACTGACTTTTTTTATCATCTAAAAAGTCAACGAAACCCCCCAACAAAGCCCTCCAAATAAATTTGCCCCCTAAAAATCCACTAAAGACAAAAAATAAACCCTAAATTTAGGAGGTAAACCCGTAACCTGGCAACACTGCGACACATACGCATCGATAGTGATATAATCGATCAATTTCATAATCGATCTCGAACGTGAAGTGTATTATCGATCTTCTGCGCATGCGCAGATGCACTAAAGTGATGAAAAAACGGAACTGCGCATGAGCAGAAGATCGATAGTACTTCACGTTCGAGTGTGCAAAAATGCCGTAGTGTATCTGCGCATGCGTAGAAGATCGATTGTGCTGTCCGCTATGGCGCGCAAAAACTCGACTTCTCCAGGGCCGTGTTGGCGCACGGGCCCCAATTGTTCAAGGGCCCCCGATATTTCATAAAAAAAATACTAAATGTTTCAAAAATAAATTAAGGAAACGTATAAAAAATGTGACGTGTGATTAAAATATAGGCACAAAATCGGCCTAACGGAGTGATATGTCGTGCATCATTGGACAATATTTATAATATTGAAAGTTGCTGGTTGATGCGTTTCAATTTTATATTGTATAATTCAATAAAATTAAAACTGATTTGTAGACTTTTTTCAATGTAAATATAAATATGTTATTCTTATTTACTTTTACACATACGTTTAATTATTTTTGTTGGAATAATGTTAACTTGAAACACTAAGAAATACTTTCAAAATATTTTTTTAAAAAATACCAAATACAAGATGGATTGATAGGACTTTCTTTACATTTCAACATCGAAATAGGGGGTGAAAATAAGAATAAAGTTCACAAGTTCAGCTTCGATCAGTGAAAGTAAGAATACGGGTCCCCCAAATAAGCGTAGGCCCAAGGGACAGGGCCCTAGGACAGGGCTGTTGAAACGGCCCAGTCCTATCTCGTGTAAGCACCTTTCAACACTTTTGAGCTTCTGCGCATGTGCGACTCGAACTCTCCACACGCAGAAATACAAAAGAGGTGAACGCTAAGGTGCTTCACGCTGCGCAAAAGTCTCTACTAAACAAAAATATTGACGGAAACGTGTAATCGAAACGAGACACATCACGAAAAATACAATACACTACCATATTTTCTGTTTCTGATGCGTAAGGCTGAGAAAAGAAGAAATTAATGTAGATTCTTCGGTTTTCTACCGTATGAAGCTTGTATGATGTATGCCATACTGATTCGTGTAGTTCATGAAAAATACAATATCAAATAAAATTTATTCATAAATCACAAAAAGGGGCGGACTTCGATTTTTGTTCTTGGCCTAGTACTGGCTTTTACAAGGCCTACTGAATGCGTCACAAAAAGCAAACAAAGAGGACCATCGTCTGGGCCATCAGACGGACGCCCCCGAAGGTCCTCGTCGCAAGAGCGGCGTGGCCGGGGCCGCGCGCGGCGCCGTGGGCAGCCCTGCGGGGCGGGCGGCGCCGAGCGCGCGAGGGCGGGCCGGGGGCGGAGTCGGCGTCGCTTAGGAGGCCGAAACATGGCAGCGCCGACCGCGGCCCACCCCCGCCCCGCCCAGCCCCGCCCCCTCGCGGGTCCTCAGCCCCGCCCCCGGTGGGCGTCGAACCGCGCCACGTGCGGACCTCGTGCGCGCGGGGGCGAAGCGCGCCAAGACGCACAGGACGCGCGGACGGCGGGCGGGCGCGGGGCGCGAGGCAAGGCGCGGGCGGAAGGCGCGCGCGGCGAGGAGCCTTGAACCCGCTCCCGCCGCCGCGACTGCGAGCGAGGCCGCAGGCCGCCCGCGCTGTGCCGAGCTGTCGCGCCGCGCCGCGCCGCGCCTCAGCGCTCGGCCCGCCCCCGACCACGCCCGTCGCCCGCCCCGCCCACCGCCGCCGCTCGATAAGGCCGAGGCGCCCCGGGCGCGTGGCGCTCGCCCGGCCCCCGCCCCGCCCCCGCCCCCCTCGCGCCTTTGTCATGCGGCGGCGGTTGGCGACGGCCGGGCGGTGGGAGGAGGCTGCGGCCCCCCCGGTCGCGCCCCGCCGGCGCGGGGCGGCCCCGGGTAGGGCATTGTGAGCGCCTGCCAATCAGCTATTTCCGTGGGGCCGGCGGGCCGCGCCGCCCGGCCGCCGCGCGCCCGTCGCCGTCCGCCGTCCCCGCCCCAAATAGTGCGCGGCGGAACGCGCGTGGGCCCGCCGCGTGTTTCGCACGGCAACGACGCGAGCCGAAAGCGAGCCTCGACCGCGCGCGTAAGGTCCCTCGGAAGGAAGCGCGAGTGCAGAAGTAAGGGCCCGACGCGATGACATCGATCCGCGGAAGGATACGACGCCGGCATGTGCTCGGCCAGCGTCGTGCAGTGCGTTTCGGCCATGAGGTGAAGCGGTATTATGTGTGCGCGTAAAAGTCGCGAAGCGGTGTTTTCGGTGGCGGAGCGTCCGAAGGATGACCTCGGCGGCCTCTGACCAGAATCCGGACTACATTCTCCCTCACTCCAACCCGCAGGTGAGTGGCCGCGCGGCGGCCCGCGAGGGGCGGGGTAGCCAAGTGGGTGTGAACTCTGGGATGCGCGCGCGCCCGGCGCGGCGCGGGGCGGCGCGGCGCGGCGCGGCGCCAGGGCTGGCCAAAGCCCCTCCCCTCGCCCCGCCTCGCACCGCCCCTCTCTCCCGCCGCAGGACGCGCAGCCGTCTCCGCTCGCGCTGCTCGCGGCGACGTGTAGCCGCATCGGCAGCGCCGGCGCGCAGCCCGAGGCCTTGGCGGACCAAGCGCAGCAGCAGCAGCAGCAGCAAGCGCAGCCGCAACTGCAACAGATCGCGCCGCAGCCCGTGGCCCAGCAGGCGCAGCCCGTGCGCATCCTTCCGGCCGCGGTTTTGCAGCAGCTGCAACAGCAGCAGCTCCAGCAGCAGTTCCAGCTGCAGCTGCAGCAGCAGCAGGCAGCAGCAGCAGGCGCAGCAGCAGGCCGCGGAGTCTGCGGACGCGGCGGCGCTCGCGGCCGCGCCGCCCCCGCAGCCCGCCCCCCCGCCGCCCGCGCCGCCGCCGCAGCACCAGCACCACCACAAGGGCTTCCTGCCGGCCAACGTAGTGTCGGTGCAGGGCGTCCCCGGCCCGCTGCTGCAGGTGGGTCCTGCTCCCGCGCGCCGCCGCCGATCGATTGCCCCCGGCGCGACAAGACGCTCCTCGCACGTGCGTCGCGACGGCCACAAGGACGCTGCTAGGGGACGCGTCCAAACGTCAGAACTCCTCCCGCTACTGAAATTCACGATTCAAAAGATCCTTCGCGTGACGAATGGGGCGCTTCGAACACAAGGCTTTGTTCTCATATCTTGATGTGTTTGACAACATGTCCGGTTGCATTTTTTTGTTGTCCGTCTTACAAGACACGAAAATGTTGACGGTCCCGCTTGTATCACAGGTCCAGTCCTCTAAGTATCGATGTTTATGTTTTCGAAACCGATGTTTTTTATAAAAACATCGATGTACTTAACATGAATGTACTGAAGCCGATGGTTTTTTTTAACATAGATGTTTTGTGCTCAATGTTTTTACTTGGTCGAAATTTTATTTTTGAATGAAAAATTACAATAAAATACGAAAGACGTGAAGTGTAATTCATTGACATTTTAAAATTATTTCAGACTAATGAGACCAAGAATAAAAAAATTAGTCAGATAAATTTCCATCGATAGTCTGTAAGGTTTTATCCAATCAGATAATAAAAGTTTTGTTAATTGTTTCGGATCATTTTGGAAAGTCAGTATCAAATTACCCCCCCGCCCCTGCGCGATAATTAGTGTTGGATATCGTTAAAGCAGTTTTGAAAATGTCGATGGTTTTGGGGCGATGTATTGTCAACATCAATGTTTGGAAACTTCGATATTTTGTTGACGATGCCGCATCCCCCGTGCAAGTCTTTCGCGAGCTGCTCAACCTCATTCAGTTCTTGCCAAATAGCCAAGTTGAGCCTTTTTTTGATAAGTCTCATACGATAAGAAAGTCTGACAACAAAACGTGACACGAAGTTACAATAATACCTTTTTCCGGAGAGCGTCTATTGTGACTATTAATGTCTCTGTATTCGGCAAATTCCTTTGTTCTGTTTTCTTGGTCTGTACGCTCGCGAGCTTGAGGTGTGTGCGCTTGGCCTTTGGTCGTTTTAATAGAATAGTGGTGATATTGGGAAATTTATCTGCCTCGTCCTATCGCGGCTGTCAGACGCACTGGAATTATGATGAACACTTACTCGTCGATGAGACCGGCACAATCTCGACTGTCATTCCCTTTTTTAAAATTTAAGGTCGTTTTTCACCAGCTCGGTCATTCCCTTTGACTTTTTAATTTTCGCGGGAAGAGTAATTTTGTGAAATTTTGTCTGGAGACGTCCTCGCAAAAACGTTACTGGTCATCCATTCATTGTAAGGCCAATTTTTTGTATTTTTGTGATTTTGTTTTCTTCTTGCAAAGTCTACTTAACACTTTTCATGTTCCAAGAAAAATTGAATATTCATTTTATTAATTATGAGTATGATTTTATAGAAATTTCAAAACATTTAATATTATATTCTCCTGTATTAAGATGTTAGATACAGCCTCGCTTTGTGAAAACTTTGTGACGTTGTGAAGTTTTCGCTTAAAAAAGACACGAGTGAAGGACCCCTTGCATCACGCCAGTTGACTACTGAGGATTTCAGAGCTCGTTTCGATTTCGTTCGTTCTTTTCGTATTCAAAAGTCCCTACGAATGTATTTATTGTAAACACTCATCTGTAGAATCATTCATTTATTACCGAGCCTCGACATCGGTTCTTCGCCTTAAACTAACTCAGTTGGTACGGAGCTCGTGGCTGTTTGAAAAAATGTCTCTTAATATATAATTGTAGAAGATTTAGTTAAGGTGAACGGCCTTTGGAAAGTCATAATTCAAAGGATGAAATTTTAAGACGTTCAATGATGTCTCCTATTGTTTATTAATTATTTGATGATTATTCTTTTGTGACAATTGAAGCAATACCTTCTGCAAAAAAAAAAAAACGTCCCAAACCCTTTGTAGTTCATGCGTCATCCCCACCCCCACACTTACACACACAAAATATTTTTCAAGCGCTTTAGAGAGGCACAACAATGTTGTTCTTGGGTATTTTAAGGATCTTCACTATACTTCGTTTTTTCTAACGTGGCCGATGACATAGGTCATTATTAAACCTCCTGCCTTACAAAATGAATCTTTTTAACAGTGGTAAGCACATGTCTGGGGCCACGAAAACCGTTGAGAAGGACGTTGGCGAATTAAAGAAAAAGATGCATTTTATAAAGCAGGGGGTCTAATGTCCTAATGTCATCGGCCACGTTAGAAAAGGCGAAGTATATTTCTGTGGTATTGGCAACGTCAGTGTCATTTATATACCACAGAGTAGTCTTCTCACCTTTGCGGAATAGACAAGTAGGTATTAAGTCACGTGACGTATGCAATATGCATTTCAAACGTAATGTTTTATTTAAGGCGCTAACGATTGAAAGCATTGGTTTCCAACAGACGTGTTGCGACAGGCCAGTGTTCTGCAAAGTTCACTCCTTGAACCTATAAAGTGATGGAGAAATGGAAAAAGGAATTGTTTTAAATGAGCGCAAAAGGGTGTGGGTTTAAACTCAATTGGAGTATAAAACAAGGTATCGATTCAAATCCATCCGGTGCAAAATAAAAGAGGAAAATAGAAATAATTCGTTTAAAATTTAATCTAAGTTTTGTTTCATGAAACGCTTTTAATAGCGAAAGCATTAGAAGTATCTGTCAAAATACATCTTTCTAAGTGTTGCAGGACTGCAATCTAAATCAAGTCTGTCTGTAATGGTAGAAGTAAATGGCATCTGAATTATCTTCGTTTCCTGGTAGAGGCAAAATCAACGCAATTTGTAAATTTTTTTATTTTGTAAGGGATGTCTTCTTCGATATATTTAGTTTTTTAACGTATAATGTAGCCTTGGATGGATAAGGTTCTATTGGGCTCTGGAAATTTTACAATAGAGCATTTTGAAAGATTGGAGCAGGTCTGCAAATGATAAGCGTCGGCCCACTAGAGATCGCTAATAGTAGTGCCGTGGTGATCTCGGACCGAGGAGTCGAGGGTTCGAGTCCCGCCTCGGGCATGGGTGTATGTGTTCGTCCTTTCACCCCTATCATCACTATATCGTTTCATCCTCATACCATAACGTTAAATCCAATAATTGTCGCTAATGACCTGGTAGTCAATGCGATCTTAAATAAATTCATTTTTTAAATGATAAGAAAAATGCTATATCATTTTGTTCAGTTTTTCTACAAGTCTAATTTGAAAACTGTTATAATACTGTTACAAGGTCTAATTTGAAAATTGAAATGTTATAAATTTGACAACAGAGTTTGGACATGGCAAAACATAATTTTCTCGACAAATGTCAAATAGATCTTTGTCATTCAGAAGCCGTGATAATTATTTAATTTGATAAGGAAGTGTGCAGACATGAAAATTAGTCGTTCAATGGGAAAACTTTCCGTTCTGGATTTCCTTGTAAACCGATTAAAGTGATTTTCCATGTAATGAATTTTCATAGTCTTCCTTCATAGGAAAATGTTCCTATTTGTTTGTGACGTGCAGAATACTATGAGCTTTTCATGTCTGTTGATATCAGTCATTGACTTCGTGACGGAATTACGAAGATAACTTAGAACAGGTACTATTCTTCCAGAGAAATTCTTCAAAAGAATACAAACCAATTCTAACCCCTCGTGTAAATAATAACATACAAGTAAATACACGTAAAATGGACTATTCCTCTTGATTTACAAGGGTTATCACTAGGGGGTGGATTGTGGTGACGTAAAACATCACAAAACGATCAATAAAATGTTCTTAAAATGCTTTAAAAGTGCCCAAAAAGCAAAAAAAAAAAAAAAAAAAAATGCTGTAAAACTGTGATCAAAAACCGTTCGGATGACCAACTCAAGCTGTTGGATTCGTTACTAATGTAATCGAGGCTTCTTCTGTTCGTTCAAGTGCACTCAGGTTGTAAACTTTTGGTTTGGGCTTTTCTTTGCCACAAACGCTCTGTCTTTAGTTATTCCGAAATCCACTGAACAACCAATGGCGCTGACAGGCGTCACAGGAACCTTAGATTACAGACTCACAATGACAGACATTACAACGTCTGAGCGAAGAAATAAAATAGGCTACCAGGTATAGGCACTCAGGAATTCTGTGGAGTACATTTATTGCGTATCGTAAATATTATTTGAAGAAAGTACAATTAAAATGACATTAAAATCGATGAAATCAACAAAAAATGCATTAAAAATGACGGGAAAGGTAGAAGATAGTTGTCGAAATCGACGAAAAGGGCACAAAAAATTGCGAATAAAAATGGGTCATTTCGTTTCCTCATAACATAAAATTAATTTATAATAAACGACAATTTTCTAAAGTGAAAAGAAAAAAACAAACATTAAAATCGGCCTCGTAGTTACCACTCGTATTAAACATGTCAGATTTGTAAATGGGCTGTCCAGCATCTTTCTGAGAAAAAATGACATCTTGATGGTTGTCATACTTTAACTTTATTGCTGGAGCTGTGCACTTATTCACATCATTCTCGCGATTTGTGACGCCAAGTCTATAAACCACTGGAAGATACATGAAGGTCAATAGAAGGTGATACGGTCAGACGAAAGTATGTTTTCTTTGTTGCTTTCACAGGTTTATCTGAACACCTGAGCATTGACTCTCTTTCAGCTCTAGTGCTAAAAATTGAACATTTGGCACGCCAGCCTGAACCGCTTACACTGGTTTCTTCTTGTTCCTTTAGTTCCTTTCGGAGCACAGGGCCTCGGGAAAGGATCTCAATCTTACTCGATTTTCTGCAATAGGTATGATTTGTTTCCACGTCATACCAGTCTCCCGGATCTCTCCTTCCACTGTCCTTCTCCATGAGCTTACACTGGTAGCAGTCTAAAAAATGTGTTTGTTTATAAAACGTGATGTGAACGATGTTGAAAATAAAACATTTTCGAATGAGTTTCGAGTAATTTGATATAATTGATGAAAGAGAGACAGACAGAGATTGATTTACGAGAGACAGTAAATATATTTCAATAAAAGATGTTGCAATAGTATTGTTTTTCCCAACTATTGTACAAGCAACGATAGCAACGATGTTGTGTACAAGCAAAGATGTTGTAGTGTCACTAATGTTTTTCATTAAATTAAGAAAAAAATCATTTAGATTGAAGGGAAGGATAATTAACGAGCATTGCGACTAAGTGTTTGAACATGGGAGTTCCGATAGGAGGTTGGCCTAAGAAGGAAACGTGCGCGTTAGTTGACACTCTTCCTGAATCACTAGTGTCGACACAGTAAGTCACGTCTGGCCGCTTGTGCGCAACGTCAGCGCTAGCCGCAGCGAGGTTGGTCCAGGCGGTCTGCCGATGTTTCTCTTCCCACATTGAGCAAAGCATCGACGTTCCTAACAGGTTCTGTAACTTCATTCAATGGCATTTCTAGGGGCGAGCGAATCTTAATTGCATTGTGTTTCTCGAGAACTATCAGCTAAAGTCGCCACTGCTGTAGAACTTCGCTGGAGTTGAAGACGAATGCGCAGATTATAATGCTTTCCCATCCCCTACATTACCTTTTTACTGCAAGAAAATAAATCTAGTCAAAAAACTTAAGAAGAACTTTTTTTTTTCAATGCGAACATGTCCAGTGCGTGATCGTTCCCGCGAGAAGTGGACTCCGTGGATCCACGTTAGTAAACCAGAGCCCCCTCCTCCCACGACAAATCATATGAAAATGGAATAGGAAACTTCAACTTGGAAAATGCCGATCCCAAGCGACTAAAATCTTTCTGTGCCGAATGGTATTGGTTGTCAATTTTGATTTCCCTGTAAGATTTGTCTTCTGCACGGTTTCGAGTGTTCCGCAGTTTTCACTGAAGGAAATGTCGAGGACCTTTATTCAAAACTTTTCCTGACATTTAATTCAAGCTATTGTTTGAGACTAAGGAATTCACTTTGTATTAATACTACATAAATAACAGCAAAAACTGACTACTTACAATATTTGACACATGTGTTGAAAATTAGCACGCTAAATGTGATTGTTTTCGGAAAATATGATGTATTAAATTAAATCATTAAATCATTATTAACTCATTCCTCTTAATACGTTCCTTTCTTATTTATTTTCATGTTTCATGTAGCAGAATTCTTCCAAAATAAATATTTAAATGATAATATTAATAACAACAAATTGTATTGGAGTCATCAAACTCATTAGAAAGCGTTAATTCTAAAAGCGATTTAGTGAGAAAAGAAGGCGACGTAATTATGTGATATTCTTTTGTAGAATTTGTTTATGCTCACATTCGGTGAAAGGGGGAAAGGATGGCGGAGACTGGTGGGTTTTCGCGCTTTCGAGAGCGGGTCGATTCGGTTGCTCCAGCGCTCCTCCCTTCACCCCGCTCCGCCCCCGCTTTGCCTCCGCTTCACCTCGCTTCACCCCGCTTCGCCCCGCTTCACCTGCGCATATACTAGACAGTGCTAAAGAAATGTAATTAATGAAATGGTGGTGTAAGCCTTTTGATGATTTAACAGTTCTGTTTCAATTTTATTTCACTTTATTTCTTTATATCATTTAATTAATTTTGTTTCTTGTATTTGTATATACACTTCGGTTTTTAATAACGCGCGTCAAGACCCATCTTCACGTTGAAATAATTATGTCACGGCATTTCGCGTCTTTCTCGGTCGTGCCACTAGATGTCGCATGATATGAAGCAGTGCTTGATACGGTCATGTATATATACTCTCTACTGGGGCCCCCAAAGCCAAAGGCCCCCACTCAGCACGCCCACTGACCCTCAATAAAGAGGCAATGGCAATGAGAGGTCCTTTTTCGACTTTCTGCATCGGCTACGCATCTGGACTTTACATGCCCTCCGAAGGAAAGCGTAGCAAGAATTTTTAAGCCTTAAAAATTCACGGCTTCTATCGGGTTTGAAACCGCGAACTTTGGTGTGATCTTGCCGGTCCGATGCGCTGTTACACTGGCGAAGCCGATAGGAGATACGTGAACGTGACGAAAATGCAAAAGCTTGTATCAGTGTTATTCAATGGCACTATTCACATCAGTGAACGTGCGCGTGAAAATAAATATAACACATTACGAAGTTCGCAGACTGCAAGCTTTCACGTTTACATTCACGTTAACGTAATCTGTGAACAATACACTATCGTGTACAGCAACAAGATCCAAAGAACTTCTAGTATTTTCGTTCTATAGAAAATAATACAGTTCATAAGAGCATAAATTGCCGATCATTATCATCATCATCATCGTCATCATCATCGTTTACAAATTGCTCAGTTCTTGGCGCTCATGATAAATGAAATAATTGTCATCCATTTTACTTAGTCGTTCGTTGGCATGTAGAATTTGTGCCCAGAGAATTAACTGCGTCGATATCGACGAGTCGCTGTGTTTACGTTTGCGTCCTCGGTCATTGTGAATGATACGTCCATATTTACGTTAAAAGAATGTGTTTACGTTTTCGCGTCTACGTAAACGTTTTTATTGTGAATGGCCCTTTAGCGTGCGTGCATATATGTATATGCAGGGCTTGATTTCTGTCGGAACGCGACGGAACAGCGTCCCGATACCTCCGGGAAAAGTAGGAGCAAAAACGACAAAAAGCACAGGACAAACACTTCGGTTTTTACTTCAACTTTCGTAAACTCAAAGTTAAATCATTCTCCACTTAACTGTATCACCAGAGGCGTATCTACGGTATGGCAGACATGGCACGTGCCATGGGCGCCACTCACAAGGGGCGCTAATTAGAGAATACCCGCCATAACAAATAACAACACCCCTCATTGAAAGAATCCTGACAGGGGCGCAAATTTGATGCTTGCCATGGGCGCCTGAATACCTAGATACGCCTCTGTGTATCACTTCTACCAATGTAATAAAATTATAAGTAAAAACACGAGTTGTGGCAGCAGAAACAATAACAATATTATTTTACACTTACTCTCCTCCCTTCGCAGTTGTCGCAACGAGTTTTCCAGGCGGGCATAAATTCAGTCGCGGTTTAAATGCAACGCTACTGTCGGACAACTCTACAAGTTGCCATCTTTTCCACGAGACCAGAGCGTAATTGCTCTTCGGATCTGAATGCTTACAATAAACCTTCAGGATTTTTAAAACTAATGGGTAGAAGTTGTAGTGATACTGGGCCAATATAACCGGGAGGTTGGAATACACTGAAAAGTAGCGGTCTAGAGTTGGTATGTTTTGGAGCTTTTCGAATTTCATGTGAATTCGGGAAAACTCCAGATTAATTGAAAACATCAGTTTAATTGTTCAATTTAATTAAATGTAGATGACTATAAGCAGTTATTTAATTTCACTTCCTTTTACTTTCTCGCTACAGCTTACGCAGTAGAGAGAAAGTTATATAATGCTGCGCGAAAAAAAAAACTGCAAACAAATCTCCTATACAGGACCTTGGTAACGAAAAAGTGTTGCTAAATTTAAAATAGAAAGTCGTCTAACACGTGATGAAGCCAGAATCCGTTTTATGGGTCTTTAATACTGAAAAATCGATTGACGGCAAAACGTCTTTTCTGTCTGTCCGTCTCTATACAATAAACCGTTTTGCCTTATTTTCTGGAAAATTTATATTCGTCAATCGATTTGGCTGATGTCGCAGCCCCTTGAATTTGAAAACGATATTTTTATTGTGGGAGGTACTTTACATGAAGCCCCTGGATTATTTTCCAAATATTTAAAAAATGGCTGCTTCTTTTTTTATTAAAGTTTGTTGTTGAATAGTGTGAAAGACGTTTAAGAGAGTGATGCGGGTCTTATTTTGGTTAAAAACCGATTTTTCGAAAATTTCAAAACTTCAAAATTTGTTCAGCGACTTCCTACAACTACAATTACGAAGATATAGATTTTTCCTCTAAAGAAATCTTTTCCTCAAAGAGTACTTTTCGCGCAATTTTGCGTGAAACTACGGGTGATAAAGTACGTAGTTTTAGCACCATAATTTAAATTTTATTTTGAGCCGCATTAACACCAATGTCATTAGCCCTGCTAAACTTACATATCATTCATTTTCAGTTTATACGACTACAAAAATATTTATCGATTTACTAAAAATAATTATTTAGAAACATTTTATTTTGATCCTCCTCTAAGTGTACTCTTCTCTGTAGGTTAAATCTGTAGCATTAGTGTCTCCTTTGGGAGCAACATCTAATATCTTCTTAGGCATCCTCTGGTTTGTTCCAGATAGCACTGATTAGTTTGCAAGGAATCGTTGGGTACTTGACTAAGATGCCCAAAACTCGGGACGACTGTGTATTGCAATGCTGAGAGGGAGTGACTTTGTGACCGCATCAAATTCCAATTGACGTAAAACCCAACTCTTTTCTCCTATTTATTTGTCGGGACAGATATTAACCGCTATGTCCAGAATTTACGACAGTTGATAAGTGTTCGACCTTTTTGTGAGGCATAGTGTGAAACTCGGGAGGGAAAATAGAAAACAGACGTAAGAATTTTTTCACAGCGTTTTAGTTGATAAAAAATTGAAATTGCTTTGGGTAAATTGCATTTATTTCGATGATTAACTTTGAGTTGAAAGATATTACTAGCGTGTCAGTGGAAAAGAGGAATTGTGATATACAGCATGATTTGTTTGATGTAATTAGTATCCTGTCTGAAGAGTTACTGTTTGATTTCACCATTGCGACGCGACGTTTCCAAATAACAAGCATGTATTGAAATAGTTAAAAATGTGAAATTCAATCAGATGACACGACTAATTTCACTTTCTCATCATACTTCCTAAGAATAGAAGGTATTATAATCGTGCGCCGGTAATCGAGGATTTTTCGGCAGAGAAAATCGCATATTGCTGGACATTGGTAACGAAAAAGTGTATTAATCGTGTTCCTATATGGATTCAATTATTTTCTCTACCACGTGGTGTAGTCAGAGTCCATGTCTGTGGGCTCTGGATACCGAAAAATCGTTTGACGGCAAAACGTCTGTGTGTCTGTACGCCCGCCCGCCAGCCTGTCTGTGATTACTGCTCCCAAACAGCTCACAGGATTGTTCCGAAAATTGATATCGAATTGATCGATTTGAACGAACTCTAGGCCCTGCGAGTTTAAAATCAAGTTTTGATTGTGAGGACTTTACATGTAGCCTCAATATTTTCAAAATTTTCTGAAAAATGGCTCCAATTTTCTTTGTTTCCTAAAAAATGGCTCTAATTGAACTTTGTTCAAGAATAGCTTAAGACGCTTAAAACAATGGCGCAGGTCTGATTTTTGTCCAAATCCGTGATTTTTTCGAAATTTGGGAAATTTCAAACCATTTTTTTCTTCCTAGAACTACAATATTGAAGATAGAGATTTATTTCCTTAATGAAATATACTGTTCAAAGACTTCTTGAAATAAAGTAGTGTATAATTTTTCAAAATAAAAAAGTAGTTTCGCTTTAATTTCTGGTTCAATTTAATGCATTTTTTTAAATATCAACAAGTCTCCAAATTTTTTCTTTAAATTTTTGACGTAGATATAGCAAAGGACACTTAAAAAATTGGCAGGTCTCATTTTCGTTGAACTCTCTGAATTTTCGAATATTTCAAACTTTAGAAGTATTGCGAGAAAGTATGTGCCGCTTTAGTACCACTAATTTCGAGTGTCCGGTGAAATCCCTTTGCACTTCTGACACAAAGGTTTCTTTATACGAAGAATGTCTAGGCCTGAAATGTTTTTCTTGTTAAACTTTTTTATTTATTGATTATCTTTACATTTCATGCGCCAGATATTTCACGCATATCGTCGTTTGTCTTCCTCAAATGCATATGAAAGGTGATCAAGCGGATTTGAGAGTTATTCTCTAATTGAAGGATGTTTACTTGAACTAACAACGACGTTAATGTAAAACAATTTCTCCAATATAATAAAATTGAGATTGATTAGGAATGAGAAACGAACGTAGCAACAGGATGCTGACGTAACGGTGGTTCCCAATATGCAGGGACCTGCGCAGCGGTTTTCGTTGGCCCTCCAAACAATGCTCTTCCCATCTAGAAACGTTTTTAACGAAATTTTCACATTGAATCTCCTAAAGGAATACACTAATCCACGTGCCTCGAGTAGATTTGCTCTCTTCGAAACGTTGAAATCGATTCTTACAATTCAAGAAAATTGGAAAAGAAAACTTTCCGTAGAGTATTGTGAGATTTTCTCCCCGATTGCTGCGCAAGAGATGTTGGTCTGGAGTTCAGACGCCCCTCTGGATAAAATTGGCGATTCGCACCCCCGATTAAGCGAAATATTTACACCAGAAGTCCTTTAACAATTTCGTGTCGCGGCAGAATGGCCATTCACAATGCGAACATAAACATAAGCATGGCGTTAACATAAAAGTTAGAACTACGTCCATAAGCGCACTCATTCACAATGCCTTCGCATAAGCATAACGCATAAGACGTTCGCTTAAAAGCTTGTAAGCTTCTGTGCTTATGCTTATGTCAGAAATAAGAAATGAACCAATCACAGTACGTTTAACTCAAAATCGAGTATCGAAGTTGGATCAAAGTCGACAGATCAAACAAAAGACTTGTTTTCCAAATTGCTTGGTTGATTTCGACGGTTTTCTGCGTTGTTTTGTAGCGTACGATATTTTTTTTAGTTTAGTTTTGTTGTGGTATTCATAGTAGTATCATTTAGTTTTAATTTTTAGTTGAAATTAAAACACCTAACCTCACCTAACCGAACCCAACCCATGGCCTCAAGGCCGAGACGCCGCTGATAGGCCTTGGCTCGTAACAGTACATACGTTTCACCAGAAATTTTCAATATAAATAAAATATAGATTCTGACATCCAGCCAATAGTACTAGAATGGCCCACAGAAAATAGAAAATCTTTGCTCACGCTTATGTTGTACATTGTGAATGCTTCAGTCTATCACTTGCGTTAACGTTAATGTGTGTGCGTTACGCTTGTGTTCGCGTGTGCATTGCGAATGGGCCGTTAATGCGCGGCTCGTGTGTTGGCAGCAGCAGGTGGGCTACAATGTGCTGCAGCCCGTGCAGGTGACGCTGGATGGGCAGGAGGCGCTGTTCATCCCGGCGGGCGCGGCCGCCCCGCAGGCGCAGCCGCCGCCGCAGGCGCCGCCGCCGCAGCCGCAGCCGCAGCCCGCCCCGCCGCCGCCGCCGCCGGCGCTGCTGCGGCCCGCGGGGCTGCTGCCCGCCTCCTTCCTGCAGAGCGTCGCCGCCGCCGCCGCGGCCGCCGCCGGCCAGGTGCAGCCGCTGGCGCACGGTGAGTCGAGCACGTGTTGCGAAGAAGCAGAGAGGGGAGGTGTGTTTGCTTGTGGGCGTGTTTCTGTTAGTGGGCGTGTCTCTGTTTGTGGGCGAGTGTCTCTGTTTGTGGGCGAGTGTCTCTGTTTGTGGGCGAGTATGTCTGTTTGTGGGCGAGTGTCTTTGTCTGTGGGCGAGTATCTCTGTGGGCGAGTGTCTCTGTTTGTGGGCGTGTTTCTGTTAGTGGGCGAGTTTCTGTTAGTGGGCGAGTTTCTGTTAGTGGGCGTGTTTCTGTTAGTGGGCGAGTTTCTGTTAGTGGGCGAGTGTCTCTGTTTGTGGGCGTGTCTCTGTTTGTGGGCGTGTCTCTGTTTGTGGGCGTGTTTCTGTTAGTGGGCGAGTTTCTGTTAGTGGGCGAGTGTCTCTGTTTGTGGGCGTGTCTCTGTTTGTGGGCGAGTGTCTCTGTTTGTGGGCGAGTGTCTCTGTTTGTGGGCGTGTCTCTGTTTGTGGGCGTGTCTCTGTTTGTGGGCGAGTGTCTCTGTTTGTGGGCGAGTGTCTCTGTTTGTGGGCGTGTCTCTGTTTGTGGGCGAGTGTCTCTGTTTGTGGGCGTGTCTCTGTTTGTGGGAGAGTGTCTCTGTTTGTGGGCGTGTTTCTGTTAGTGGGCGAGTTTCTGTTAGTGGGCGAGTTTCTGTTAGTGGGCGTGTTTCTGTTAGTGGGCGAGTTTCTGTTAGTGGGCGAGTGTCTCTGTTTGTGGGCGTGTCTCTGTTTGTGGGCGTGTCTCTGTTTGTGGGCGTGTTTCTGTTAGTGGGCGAGTTTCTGTTAGTGGGCGAGTGTCTCTGTTTGTGGCGTGTCTCTGTTTGTGGGCGAGTGTCTCTGTTTGTGGGCGTGTTTCTGTTAGTGGGCGAGTTTCTGTTTGTGGGCGAGTGTCTCTGTTGTGGGCGTGTCTCTGTTTGTGGGCGAGTGTCTCTGTTTGTGGGCGAGTGTCTCTGTTTGTGGGCGTGTCTCTGTTTGTGGGCGAGTGTCTCTGTTTGTGGGCGTGTCTCTGTTTGTGGGCGAGTGTCTCTGTTTGTGGGCGAGTGTCTCTGTTTGTGGGCGAGTTTCTGTTAGTGGGCGAGTTTCTGTTAGTGGGCGTGTTTCTGTTAGTGGGCGAGTTTCTGTTAGTGGGCGAGTGTCTCTGTTTGTGGGCGTGTCTCTGTTTGTGGGCGTGTCTCTGTTTGTGGGCGTGTTTCTGTTAGTGGGCGAGTTTCTGTTAGTGGGCGAGTGTCTCTGTTTGTGGGCGTGTCTCTGTTTGTGGGCGAGTGTCTCTGTTTGTGGGCGAGTTTCTGTTTGTGGGCGAGTGTCTCTGTTTGTGGGCGTGTCTCTGTTTGTGGGCGAGTGTCTCTGTTTGTGGGCGAGTGTCTCTGTTTGTGGGCGTGTCTCTGTTTGTGGGCGTGTCTCTGTTTGTGGGCGAGTGTCTCTGTTTGTGGGCGTGTTTCTGTTAGTGGGCGAGTTTCTGTTTGTGGGCGAGTGTCTCTGTTTGTGGGCGTGTCTCTGTTTGTGGGCGTGTCTCTGTTTGTGGGCGAGTGTCTCTGTTTGTGGGCGAGTGTCTCTGTTTGTGGGCGAGTGTCTCTGTTGTGGGCGAGTGTCTCTGTTTGTGGGCGTGTCTCTGTTTGTGGGCGAGTGTCTCTGTTTGTGGGCGTGTCTCTGTGGGCGAGTGTCTCTGTTTGTGGGCGTGTCTCTGTTTGTGGGCGAGTGTCTCTGTTTGTGGGCGTGTTTCTGTTAGTGGGCGAGTTTCTGTTTGTGGGCGAGTGTCTCTGTTTGTGGGCGTGTCTCTGTTTGTGGGCGTGTCTCTGTTTGTGGGCGAGTGTCTCTGTTTGTGGGCGTGTCTCTGTTTGTGGGCGAGTGTCTCTGTTTGTGGGCGTGTTTCTGTTAGTGGGCGAGTTTCTGTTAGTGGGCGTGTCTCTGTTTGTGGGCGTGTCTCTGTTTGTGGGCGAGTGTCTCTGTTTGTGGGCGAGTGTCTCTGTTTGTGGGCGTGTCTCTGTTTGTGGGCGTGTCTCTGTTTGTGGGCGTGTTTCTGTTAGTGGGCGAGTTTCTGTTAGTGGGCGAGTGTCTCTGTTTGTGGGCGTGTCTCTGTTTGTGGCGAGTGTCTCTGTTTGTGGGCGAGTGTCTCTGTTTGTGGGCGTGTCTCTGTTTGTGGGCGTGTCTCTGTTTGTGGGCGTGTCTCTGTTTGTGGGCGTGTTTCTGTTAGTGGGCGAGTTTCTGTTAGTGGGCGAGTGTCTCTGTTTGTGGGCGTGTCTCTTTTTGTGGGCGAGTGTCTTTGTCTGTGGGCGAGTGTCTCTGTTTGTGGGCGTGTTTCTGTTAGTGGGCGTGTCTCTGTTTGTGGGCGTGTCTCTGTTTGTGGGCGTGTCTCTGTTTGTGGGCGTGTCTCTGTTTGTGGGCGAGTGTCTCTGTTTGTGGGCGAGTGTCTCTGTTTGTGGGCGAGTGTCTCTGTTTGTGGGCGAGTGTCTCTGTTTGTGGGCGAGTGTCTCTGTTTGTGGGCGAGTGTCTCTGTTTGTGGGCGAGTGTCTCTGTTTGTGGGCGAGTGTCTCTGTTTGTGGGCGAGTGTCTCTGTTTGTGGGCGAGTGTCTCTGTTTGTGGGCGAGTGTCTCTGTTTGTGGGCGAGTGTCTCTGTTTGTGGGCGAGTATGTCTGTTTGTGGGCGAGTATGTCTGTTTGTGGGCGAGTGTCTTTGTCTGTGGGCGAGTGTCTCTGTGGGCGAGTGTCTCTGTTAGTGGGCGAGTTTCTGTTAGTGGGCGTGTCTCTGTTTGTGGGCGTGTCTCTGTTTGTGGGCGTGTCTCTATTAGTGGGCGAGTGTCTCTGTTTGTGGGCGAGTGTCTTTGTTTGTGGGCGCGTGTCTCTGTTTGTGGGCGAGTGTCTCTGTTTGTGGGCGTGTTTCTGTTTGTGGGCGTGTTTCTGTTAGTGGGCGTGTCTCTGTTTGTGGGCGAGTGTCTCTGTTTGTGGGCGTGTTTCTGTTTGTGGGCGAGTGTCTCTGTTTGTGGGCGAGTGTCTCTGTTTGTGGGCGCGTGTCTCTGTTTGTGGGCGCGTGTCTCTGTTTGTGGGCGCGTGTGTCTGTTTGTGGGCGCGTGTCTCTGTTTGTGGCCACTACAAAAATTGTCAATGTAAGTCTCATTATTAGAACATGTAGTGAGTTATCGTGGCATACAACTATTACATTATGACTCGATTGTTAAAAGGTACCCAAGTCGTCGAATGATTTTTTTTCTGCTCGAAACTCATTACATTAGTTCTGGAACAATCCACATCTAGTTAACCATTATTTCATCAAAATAATTGTTTGGTAAAAACTTCAGAGGATGTGATAGTTTTCTTTTTCCCCTCAAAACTCTCCCTGAGTGTCTATTTCAACAACCGCCATTCAAATGCATCGCGTTCCACTGTGAGAAGCGTTGTAGAGTAAGGCAGGAAATGGGAAGGAGTCGCGCGTTGTTCCGCTTGCAGCTGTCTGCGCGCGCAGCTGTCCGGACGTGCACCAATTATTCAGGAACTTGGTGCGAAGGCGGGACGCTCCACGCGCGAGAGGGAGGTGTGCGAGTCGCGTTATGAATGCGCTGTGAATGCAGTGACAGGAATTAAATTGAACCGATATCTGTCGGCAGCACTCATTTATTTAAAATTGTATTTTTTCAGCTCTTTTCTGTGTGAGGAGTTTACTTCCGTCATTAGCATATTTAGTTAAGTAAAAGAATGTGTATGTGTTTGCGTGTATGTATATATGTATATATATATATATATATATATATATATATATATATATACACACACACTTACACGAGTATGTGTCCGCGTGCGTGCATGTGTATGCCACAAAATTTTTGAACCACTATAGTGATTTTATTTCCTGGGAGGAATGTTTTTGAGAAGTGGACGAGCAGCCCCAAAAGATGAGGCAAGGCGACTAAAATCTTCCCCCTTTTTTGTTATAAAACTAGTGGACCGGCCAATACTTTGCTATTGTAGTGTATTACACGTCACACGTTACTGATTATGTGATTTTTAATCATGTTTTACCCTACGCTGTGCAAAAATTCTTGCAGATGAAAGACTGTTCTGTGTCCTGGTGTGAACCAGATTGACGAGTATCCTATTGTTATAAACTTCTCCCTGAAGTTTGGGAATGCGTTCGTTATGACACAGTCTTGGAGAAATTTAATTTACTTGTCCGAGATCTCGTTCAAGAAATATCGAATATTAAAATTCCGGTAGAGGTCACAATCGTAGGGGCATGATACGCAGCCATGCACGCGCTTAATACTTGATGGTGCGGCGGGTTGCCTAGCGCTGCTGATCAGGGGCGCGTTGAGTCATAAAATCGAGTCGTCATTATCAACGCCTCCGTAAGTCTGATTTAATTCAAACCACTCTTTAAATACTCCCCGTACTAATAACAAATTGGGAAAATTTCAGCGGAATCAGTCGAGTAGTTTATGCTTTTACATGCGACAGTCATACGTCCGTTCCCTTTTATTAACAGATAACAAGAGGCACGCGCTGAGACTACGCGCGCTCTCTAGTAGTGAACCTCGCCGCCGCGAAGCGTGACGATCCCTCACGTGCACACGCGGAGTGAAAGGAACCTCACATTTTTTTTTTTTTTTTACTTTTCCGTATACGTACGTACCTACGGAGTAGTACACGTAGTAAAGAGAAAGTTATGTAATGCCACGGAAAATAGATATCGAGATTTTTACGAATAAACTCGTTTTGGGGTCTCCTAAAACCGAAAAAGTGGTTTATGTTTTTCCAAAACGTCCGTCTGCCTCTAAACAACACGAGCGCCTAGGATTTGTTCGTAGGACTTTATACTGCGATTTTTCTAAGAAGAGCTCTCAAGATAACTCAAATCCCATCTTCGCGATGGAATATGTCACGGCATTTCGCGTCTTTCTCAGTCGTTCCGCTAGATTTCGCACGATCGCGACCGTATGAAGCAGTGCTTGCGATCATGCGACTTCTACCGGCAAGACCGAGAAAAGACGCGAAATGCCGTGACATATTCCATCGCGAAGATGGGATTTGAGTTATCTTGAGAGCTCTTCTTAGAAAAATCGCAGTATATGGTATTTTAAAACTGTGGCTCGCAAAAGATTATTAGACAAACGGGAAAGTCCTTTGCCCCCATGTCGAACAAAAATATTGTGCGCCCAGCCCCCAGTCGGGGTCACTCCTCTCTTACTGTAAAAGTAGGTTAAGATTAGATTTTTAGGATTTTTTTCTAGTAATCAGGAATTCTAAGTCATTTCAATGTGTTTTCCCTGCGTTATGCATAGTACAGACTCACGCACAGTTCCACCCCTCCGCCGTTTCTTAGCAGCCGGTCTCACTGCCGAGAATAACACTTCGGGGTTACACGTGGATCGCCCGAGTCAGGGCCGGCGATTCATGTTAGGTCACAGAGGGTAAAGTGAGAGCGTCGGCTTCCGCGGCCGGACTCAGTACTTACGTGGCTATCCGGGAGACGCCGCATCGAAGGCACAGGTGCCAACCTAGTAATGCATTACTACGCCCTGATGAAGGTCGCAGCCGGCGGCCGAAACGTTGTCACCTGTGCCTTGGACGAGGCGTCTCCCGGATAGCCATGTAAGTCTCAGTGGGTAATTGACGCGGGAGGCGCCCCTTCTCCCGCCACCTCCTACCGAAAATGTACATGAAGGGGAAAATTCAAAACAATTATTTAAAATTGCCATCATATGTATTTGGCTTCACACTTATTTTATGTAATTTCAGCAGAATTCTATTTGGCAATGAAAAACAGCCTGTGCTTATTTTTATATAAACTCATTTAACAATTTTTGAGAATCGATTTTGTCTATCATGTACCTATAAACATGTAAACCCGCAATACTGTTAAGCCGATCTTGCAAAATAGAAGATCGCGTAAACGTTTTGAGTCGACGTATTGACGAGAAACCTCGTTCATTTCTGGAATTTGACGTTTATGGAATATTTTTCTCACCCCCAAATTGCGAGTGGGTATTTTACATACTCGGAATTTTTCGTGTGGATGTAGTTACCCATCAAACCAACATTATCCGCCGGGCCTGGCCCGAGTAATGAAAATATGGTCCGGATAGTAAAGCTTTTGGTTGTGGCCAGATCTTAAGATATTAGGAATCTGTTTAGTACGAGAAAATTTGTACCATTTTTTGGCACTGCTAATTTCGTTTTCTGTAGATAGAGAACACTGCACTGAATCATCGGTTCAGGACCAGAGATAGGACCATGGGTCACAACTGGCGTACATGTAATGGTATAGGAACGAGATGAGCCTAAAAGCTACGTAAGAACGTGCTGTGCGTAATGTTGAAGGAGTGCGGTGGTCTCATAGGCAGCGATGTGTAAGGTGGATACCCAAGTGACCAGTAGCAGCGATTTTCTGTGATCGGTTTGAGTTATCGGGATGCGATTTGCTCCAAGTTGTGGATATGGGGGAAATAACACATTTCGTTTTATTCGTTGTAACATTTTTAAGTAACTCTCTCTCAGAAGCCAATGATGCATATTAAAAATATAGAATTTACTTATTTTCTATACTAACGAAAGTAATTCGATATATCAATAGTTTACTTTATAAATATTAACTATAAGTCAACTAATAAAAATACATTTTATATTCCGCATAAGTGAAACATTATTTTTGAGAAAACAATGTCGGCTGGACACTGCACTGAAGGAAAAAACGTGTGTTGTACATTTCCGCAGCAGCAGCTTCGCTCCTTGATCCGCGAGAGTTTTCCGGAAGTCGAAAGAAGTCGGACCTCTGGTCCGTCAAACCTCTTAACCAAAACGTAGGAACCTAATGCAATTATCGCACACGTAAAGGAAATCAAGATTCTGTAGATTCGAACTGTTTAATATTATTCTCAACTGACAATTTGAAATCTGTCTGGTGTACAATGTCATTTGAAAGGAACATTTATTTAGTAGATGCAAGGGGAAATAATTTCGTTTTTGACGCAATAACTGTCAACAGATTTTTCCAAAAGACTGTCGCGCCATGACCCAGAAATTTGTACAACCCTTACTTTTAAATCTCGCGGCAGTTTCTTTGGACGCAATGCCCCTCAAACTCCAGTGAGCTAGTTACCTTGCCTGGCCTAATTGAAAAAACGTAATACAAATTTTCTGATTTTGTCTCAAATACGAGAGCGTTTAAGTTTCTGGTATTATACCGATCAAAATACGATCATTATACTATAATTAGTCGTTCCCTCTTGTAGCAGTTTATTTAATTGATTTAGAAGGGTAACAAGCCCTTCATTTTATATATTTTGGTCAAAGAGTAGGGAAAGGCTATGTATTTTTATAAGTTGACTTATAGTTAATATTTATAAAGTAAACTATTGATATATCGAATTACTTTCGTTAGTATGAAAAATAAGTAAATTCCATATTTTTGATATGCCTCATTGGCATCTGAGAGGGAGTTACTTAAAAATGTTCCAACGAATAGAACGAAGTGTAGGGGGAACGGAGCCATCGGCTGTGCAGGCAGGCGGCCGGAAGGCCTGCTTCCGGCGCCGCGCCGAAGGTGGCCATCGGGGAGCCGGCAGGGCGCCGGCGCGGCAGGGCGAGGCCACGTTCCGCCGGCAGGTGGCTGCAGTGGGCCTGCGGTCACGAAGCATTAACACTCGTACAGTGCGATTGGAGGGGCTTGCCTTAGTTTACTTCCCGGGATCCCACGTTGATTGTATTAGAAAAATCTCCACTCCCCTTGACATTCTTGTATAAACTAACGTTGTTGTTATTGTTATTATTATTATTATTATTATTATTATTATTATTGTTATTATTGTTATTGAATTCTATTTTTGACGATTACATTTGGATAATTCGAAATCCCAAAGTTACAGATTCCAGAGAAAATATCGTTTCTGAATTCTGAGTCAGTCCCGATGTTCGGAGTTCTGAGATAGTCCCCAAGAGAAGAAAGAGATATTTAAGTAAAAGTTCCAAGTATGAGATAAGGTATTGTCTACGAAGATTCTAAAATATCTCTGTTTTGTGCGAGTGGCAGGAATCACCTCCGACGGAAAATTTTGAACTCCCGCAGTCTTAATTTCGAAACATGGAAGCATTCTCTCAGTGTAACTATGAATGGAAAAGTAGGCAGTAGTTCGTCGAGAAGAGGGCTACACTGGATCCGTACGAACAATCTGCTTTTTAGAAATCAAATAATTATTTTGCAAGTGAAAATAGCTTCATACTGGAGACTAACACAGAACGGCCGGCTCCTGAACTGTGCGTTACACCATAATTCCCCACATATTGTGCATGAATAACAAATATTGCTTAGCGTTGAGATTAAACTTTACTGAAAATGAAATGGTCACTTTATTTTAGAATGTAATATTATTTGTGTCTCCATTCTTTCAATTTAATTTTGCGTAAATTGCGAGGCACGTACTGCTCGAATCTGATCACCCATCGTGTCGGATATCCACTCACTTTAGGGTAATGAGAACATTAGCCTGATATTCCTGGAAATAGCGGTATTAGGATTTTATCCGTAGCAACATGCCATAATTTAGCGTAGTGTAAGTATTATCTAATTTCTTTTATAAATTATGCCCTTGATTTCATATCCCAATCATCAATTTAAACTCTTGAAGACTTCATGCTAAAAAAAATTGCTGCCGTTTTCTTATTGATTTTGTCAAAGAACAGTAAAAACTGGTGGTTTACTCTATGGGAATTATCTTGATCTCCAGAATCTCTTTTAACCAGAAGTAGATGAATAATCTGTGATTTTCATGTACCTTTTCAATGGGAGTTATTAGAGGAGGTCAGGTAAGGGGAGGTTACACAAGCGGAGTGCCAATTATTGTGTAAAAGGAGAGACAAACAACGTGTGTTCCTTTGTGCCAAGTTTTATCCTTGTAGCGTTTGCGCGCAGAAGATGTTGGAAGTCGCTCCTCCCCAACCGCCTCGGCCGCTGCTCGGATCGGCCGCGCGGGGGTTTATTGAAATATCTTCCACATTATCCCTGGGATGCTTATTCATTGATCTGAAAAAATCTTACTCGTCAGGTTTTGAACGTACCAAAGGGGAGACCAAAAAGTCACTACTTAGGCGGCTCGTGCTTTGTTGCACAACTCCCAGATTATCGAATAAGATCTCATAATATCTTAGGAATAGTCCCGATTGAATAGACTCTTTATTGAAGATACACGATCATTTGTTAAATACTTTCTAAAATTGCTTTTCAGTCTTTGTCGATAAATGTTTGCCGATGTTCTCGAAGGCGTAAGCATACTTGTTTGCCAAAATTAATATCTGCAAATGTGTGTTATTCGTTTTTGTCAAAGCATTTTTAATTGCTTCTTTTAAGTCCTCGGTTGTATCTGGATTTATTCCATATAACTTTATCTTTGACTTGAAAACAAAGTAGAGAGAGCGAGAGCGATGGGAGAAGAAGAGGGAGAGCGAGAGTGGGGGAGTAAAAAAGACTGGGAGAGGAATAAACATTTCCTTATCGTAAGCCGACAATTTGTCAGCCTTCTCTGCGCTTGAGCTTATCATCTTCGCCCATAATCATCCTTATTTGAAAAATTTAAATGGAAAAAGTCAAGGAATAGATTCAGGAAATTTACTGAAAAATATCAAAATTGTTGAATAGTTTAATCTTGTGGTGAAGAAAGGGAATGATGAAATGAAGGGAAGAGTCCGTCGTGCTCGAGCGTGCCAGTGATGGGGAGGGGGGGCGGGCGTGGGGTCGATTCCCTCCAGGTCCCGGAAATTTGTCTGGTTTATTCAACATCGCAAGTTTTTGGCACCTTCCAGAGTCCAAATATTATACCCACTGCTCTGTGAAGAGATTTCTGTGGTTTGCCTTGTCCCTTCCACGCGAATGTCCGGAACAGCAACTAGAGTATGGGCCACTGACCGCCCGCGAACGTTCCACGCCTATTCCCAATCCTTCCGAAAGGTCGATCATCCATCCTCGTATGGTCCATCCCACTGATCTAGAGAATATCGGACGAACGTCAGAGATCCTAAGTACTGTGTTCCCTGTTATTCCTCTGTGGTACTCCTGGCTCTTAGAGCGGTATCCGGAATAAAAAATGGAGGGAAAATCTATTTTTTTTTTTCATTTAGTTCACACTCGATTAAAAGCCGGCCCCGTGGCCAAGAATGCTAAGGCAGTAGTGCGTGGCGATCTCGCACCGCTGGGTCGCGGGTTCGAGTCCCACCTCAGGCATGGGTATGTGTGTGTGCCGTCCTTTCATCCCTCACTATCATCATCAATATTTCGTACCCCAAGGGCCAACAACCTTGGGGAGTAAAAACAGGATCCAGCATAATGCTGCTACCCCCTGATGAATTCTCAGCATGCCTGCATGGTCGAAAGTGACCTACTTGCAAACAAATAAAAAATAAAAGTATATGTTTCAACCATGATTGTTTGATTGCAATTTTAATTTCCAGAATCAAATCTTAGATAGAAAACAAAATAACATGTTCTTCTTTGTAAATTGATTTCAATGTTTTCACCAAAATTTAATCAAATTAATTTTAAGTTAAAAACTTCACAGTATTTTATGAATTTTTATGTTTTATTCAGGTCAAAGTGTCGCGGTACGCCCTGCAGTGCCCCAAGTACTTCAATTTCCAGTGCAGCAAACAATTCCTGTCCAAGTGCCAGTATCTACAGCAAGTGGTCAGACCATATATCAAACCATCCATTTTCCAGTCCAAGCTATTACATCACTGCCATCCATTAATCAAGTGCAAATGCTTCCTCAAATAAGTCAAGTAAGTAATACTATTGCTGTGGTATATAAAATAGATTAGAATTAGAATTTTATGGCTCAAAAGCTTTGGACATCATTGTTCATAACATTTTACTTTCAAAATTATCTCCAAATGGGATTTGTGATACTGCTCTACTTGGTAAGGTTCTCATCTTTATCAATGATCTCAGAGTAGAAATTCTGTACTGGAACGTTGGGACTTTATTTTACTTACAAGAATCTTCAGAATTCTTGCAAATTCAGTCAGCTTTCATAATTCTTGTTGTAAATATTTCACAAATGTTCATTCGTACCTGAGTTATGGCTTAATATTGCAGGGAAACCTCCTATAGCTTGCAAACTTTTAGATTACAGAAAAGAATTGAATAAGCAAATCCCAACCGTGATTCTGGCCTCTTTTTATTCAGCTAGAAATTCTGCCTCATGATTTACGATTAAGTAATATTTGTCAAACATGATGTACTTGAGTGTGGGAACATATTTTTAGTGAATGGAAGCGTCTATGATTATAACACTATAAGATAGTAATCATATTCATTAGGTGTCACTACAGAAAATTCATATACATTACATTATTTTACAAAACATAGAAAATAATTAAAATTGATAAATTTCAAGTGGCAAGTAAAATATTTTCTTCTGCTTAACTGCTTCTATATTTTAGAGACTGTACAGAGCATCAAAAAGGAACATAATATTGATTTTAACAAAAATATTTAATGTATTAGGTACCTTTTGGGTTGTATAATTCTTGAAGACTAAATAAGCCTATAGTCACGTAAATTATAGTTCTCCATTTTCTCATTGCAGTGAGTCAATTCCTTTACAATGAGTATGATGAGGGATAAGAGCCAACATCTGTACCTGATTTGTCTTTAAATAGTTGTATTCAGAATTCATCTTGTAAATTGGTTAGGATAGGGATCCTAGAATTTAAGAAAAAATGCTCTTCTCCCCATAGTATGCTACATAGAGTTTTTAACTGTTTTTGATATTAAATAAATTAATTAATTAATTAAAATGCTTTAAAAGATACATGACAGTTATAGAATACATCTATGTGTTTAGGTGGCGCAACCTCAAATGGCTCAGATAATTACACCATCTGGGCAAATACAGCAGGTTCAACTTGCATCTGTTACTCAGATCAGCAGTCTTGCTCAAGCCCAAGTGCAGGCTCAAGCTCAGGCACAAGCACAAGCGCAGGCCCAAGCCCAAGCTCAGGCGCAAGCTCAGGCCCAAGCACAGGCCCAAGCCCAAGCTCAGGCACAAGCACAGGCCCAAGCCCAAGCCCAAGCACAAGCACAAGCTCAAGCTCAAGCTCAGGCACAAGCCCAAGCCCAAGCCCAAGCCCAAGCGCAGGCTCAGGCTCACCAAGCCCAAGTTCAAGCTCAAGCTCAAGCTGCCCAAGCACATCAAGTTCAAGTGCAAACTCAAACACATGTTCATGCTCAGGCTCAATCTCAGGCTCAAGTGCAAGTTGCACAAAACATGCTGGCACAAGCTGTGGCCAACTCTGCTAGTGTTACAGTGAACACATGGAGTGCCGGAGCAGTCAGTTCTCCTTCCATGAACATGCAGGTGAATATTAACCACATTTTAGTGTTGAACTTTCTTGAATAAACTGTCATGAAGTTAGAGCAATCAACATGTACTATGTCTTTCCACAGGGGGGCACAAAAGAAATAATTTCATTCATTTCACTTAAAATGTATTTAATTGAAATAATAATCAACCAATAATTATTCAATAAATATTATGATCCATTTTATACATTTAGACTGTAATGGCACCCAGCCTGGTGACAGGAGCATCAGCACATGATGGCAGTCACCACACAGTTACTGTGCAGCAAGCGCAATCCCAACAACCACAGCAAACAGCACAGCCACAGCAAATTACTATCACTAATGCTCAAGGCCAGCAACTTACTGTGATTCCTGCTCCTGGATTGCCTAGTTTAACTAGTGCAGGTGGAGTGAGGACAACTAGCAACATTATTCAGGTACTGAAATTTTTCTCCCATTTGGCAAACCACCTTACATCTTTTAATGTGCAACTAAATAACAAAGCTGTTATGTTATGAAAATATACCCTGTATGATAATTTCAACTTCAGGCATGGTCATTTATATGTTTTGCTAGGTCTTAAAAACATGTTATATTTTTCATTCAACAATTTATTTATTTTGCTGAAAATGTTTTGTTTCCAGAAGAATCACATTGAAAATAGAATTCTGATGCTTTGTTGTATTAAAATAAATAATTTAAAAGTATTTAATGTGAATCAAAAGAGTATTTTCCCAAAAAATTATTGATTGCTTACTACTATGAATTGTAAAATGAATGAAAGGAAATTAACAGTAAAGTAGGAATAAAACCAACTGATTTTTTTCAATTTCCCCACATGTCATACTTTCTGTTTTTATTGTTTATAATTTACCTTCTTTCTGGGTGAGAAAAAGAATAATTAAATTATTTTATCCCTAGATGCCTAGTCTTCAAGCTATTCCAATCCAGAATGTGCCAGGCCTAGGAAATGTTCAACTTATTCCTGCTTCGGCACTGCAACAGCTGAGTTTAGCTGGAGCAGGCAGCACTGGTCTTCCTCCTGGAGCTCACATCATCACTACGGCCCCTGCTCCAGGCACTCAGGCTGTGGCTCACGATGTGTCTGACTCTGGTCCTAAGTGGCAAGTGATTGCTGCGGCTCCGGGGCCAGGCCCCCCTGCTTTGGCACCTGCTCCTGCACCTTCTGATGTGGATAGCGGTGTGGAGCCCACTCGTCCTGCGCAGAAATCCCGTGTGCGACGCGTGGCATGTACATGTCCCAACTGTAAAGACGGAGAGAGGTACAATTAGAGAAAATTATGCTTTCTTCTAATGACATAATGAAGATAATGAATGTGATAATGATGTCATAGTGATCAACTTAATGACATAGTATTTGCCATAAAAAATGGAAATGTTTTATTAGCATCTCTTCCTTGTGCACAAGTTTGCGCATAAGAAGAATTAAGTGTCAAATCTGTTTATATTTTTCATTTCTTGTGTAATATATAAGATGTTGTAACAGGTTTCGAAGTGGGGATCGTAAAAAACAGCATATCTGCCACATACCTGGATGTAATAAAGTATATGGAAAGACTTCTCATCTGCGGGCGCACCTCAGGTGGCACACTGGTGAGAGACCTTTCATTTGCAGTTGGGTTTTCTGTGGAAAGCGCTTCACTCGATCTGATGAGCTACAAGTGAGTATTTCTGAGCACATTTTGGGTCACTTTAAGCCTGTTGATTAATGATTTTATTAATCATTCGTCAATGCTGATGAACTTCATTCACCATGCATTTTATCAAAATTCTCAGTCAGAAATCTTGATTAGCTTGTTTAATTGTCTTCCACTCAGTTTTAATTGTAACCCCAACTGTCTGTGCAAACATGTTTGAATTGTCAAAATATTTCAAATCAACTCTGGCATGGTAGTTGTAATCTAATTTCCCCCCCCCCAAATCTTCCTACTTGTGATGTGGAATATAATTGGGAAATGCAGAAATGAAATGTGTTGTGGAGGTTTTTCGAGAATTTCATCTTCATGCAAGTTTTGTGTCAAATTTCTCAGTTATTCAAAGTGAAGAAACTGAGGATGTTCCATGCTTGTCTCTGGACAGTAATATACCCTTCTAGCTTAATGAGTGTGACTTTTTAAAACTCTTTTGACTCTATTTTTAACATTATTAAAAATATTTATCTTTCCAGAGGCATCGGCGGACTCACACAGGGGAGAAAAGATTTGCGTGCCCTGAGTGCAACAAAAAGTTCATGCGAAGTGACCACCTATCCAAACACATCAAAACTCACGCTAAAGGACGTATCACTGTAAGCTTTTTGATTACAAACTAATTACATTTGAACTATTGCAGATAGTATTATGTATGGCAAAATTATGCATGATCAAAAAATTCCATGTTTTGGAAGTTGTCTAAGATGTTTAGGTGTCTATTTGCCATTGTTTAATGCATTTCCTATGTAGGTGTAATTATCAATGTACATTAGTATCTTATTATTATACTTTACTGTTTTAGAAATCACCTTTTCATAGATTTCAACTGTATCCTATCTTCTTAGATTTCCCATCACTTTTATCTAAATAAAGGAAAAGACATTGGGTCTATATACATTTTATCTGAGATAGAAAACATCATCTAAATATTGTAATAAATTCAACTACTGAAGAAGCGATTGTTTCAAACAGCTCATTTCTGTATCCTATGTATTACATTTGTTTTTTGTTTTTTTTGAAAACAACATGTAACATGGCTTCATTCTTTGAAGATAAAATAAGTGTAATTCAGTTATAGAATTTAGTTAATTTAATTATTGAAGCACTCTCTAAAAGCCAATGCAGTCACTTGAAATTCACAATTCTGTGCGATTCCTCTTCTCTCATCTGTCTTTTCTTCTACCACCTTTCTGAAACATTCTATAGCTCAGAGGCCAAAGCATGTAAATTGAATGGTAATATTTTTATTGACATTTTGTTACATCATTTATTATGCAAAGAAATTTATATTTGCTATGACACAATTTCCTCTCACAGAATGTGGTTTCATGCATTACGGGTTTCCTTCTCTATAGGTATACTTTGAAACTCATCAGGTAATGACAGTGCTTTCACACTCTGTGTGTAGTGTGGTAATTGTTAAATCATAATTATATTTTAGAAAATAGGTATACTAAGATTTGTTCTTTTTGTTTTATTTTTGAGGGTTTTGATGATGAAGCTGATGGCAGTGATAAAGAAATGTGGATGTCAGATGAGATATATGCTTTGAAACAAAGCCAATTTTCACAGGTAATACAGATTTTTAAATAAAAGCATTCAAACTTCTTTCCATTGGAGCAAGAACCTTGACTTTTTTTCCAAATGAAATATTGAATGTAGAGTCATTATTTCCTACAATTTAAGATTTAAAAACATGTGTTATTTCAATATTAAAAGTAACAATATTTTATCTTGAATTAATGATAGCTCTTGAGCCTTACAACTCCTATTTTTCTTTTGTTCTGTAACTATTGCTCTCATTGCAAATTGTAAGATAACATATACTGAATTCGTGATTTTCATTGTTTAGGAAGCAGCAACATCTACTCAATCTGTTTCGTCCGAATGCAGTGATTCTGGTGATGAAGAGAAAATGATGATTACAATTCAAAATGATGCTGACCAGTCTGATATGAATGTCAATGAGACATTAGAATCTTCATTATCCAATTGATCATTCTGTTACACTAGTTATAAGGGAAAATGGAGCACAAAACAATATAGAAGTGCAAGTGTGAACTCTACAGTGTGTTTCATTCAGAGTGCTGCTCGAAAATTTTGTATTTTTATACCCAGTGTAGTTCTTTATCAGGAGGCAAAAGACATTTTTATATGTAATTTACATGTATGCTATGTCGTGAAGTGTATTTCGTGGCATTCAGTATGCCAAGATGAATGGAATGTGTGAATGAGTTACTTATAGACTAGCCAGTCTTTCAATGGTGCTAATATTGTTAAATTGTTTTTGGAATTTTATGTGTAAATTGAAGTATGCCATTTAATTAATAGGAGAGCTATAGTTGTTATGAGTTTATATTTTATCAAAATTTCTAATGAATAAAATGTCAAATGCCACATTTCAATGGCATAAAGAGCCTTCAGTTGCAATCTACTTCTATTTGTTCCTCAGAACAAGTGAATTAATTAAGTTTTCTTTAAGACTTTAATTTGTCTGACAAAAATTATATTATAATGTAGAATATTCTCTTTATTCCATTGTTATTAAAATTTGTACTGACCAGCTACATTATGAATATCAGGAAAATTTGAGTCACTAATTGATTTGAAGGTAAGTAATAAAGATTTCTGCCACAAACGTTAGAAACATTCCACTGTTACTCAATTAAAAGGAGATAGTATATAATATTAAGACTCCCCCAGAATAATTCTTCAATGGAAAATTATTTTATTAAAAGAAGAAAAAAAAGACAGCTGTAATAATCTTGACAATGTGAGACATGCCCTATATGTTGTGTATGCTATTTCTGTATATTGTGCTCTTTAATTCAATTTTCATTTATGTTGATATGGAGACCTTCTCTTTTCTCCAGCAAATCCAGGAGTAGGTCTTTTGGTGTTTCCACTTTTAATTCCATTTAAAAAACAAAAAAAGCTCTAGCAACTGTTGTAAGACAAATGTAGAAAGAGGAAAATCAAGAATGTACTTATTAAAGTACATACTCTTTGGAGAGACCGTTTGAAAACTATCTTTCAATTTTTAATTCTTTGGAACATTAATTTTAATCAGGTCCTAGGGAGGATGTTTCTTGAACATCTGTTTCCAGTCATTCAATTGTATTATTCTTAGTTATTGTTAAGACTTAAATCAAAATAATAACTGCTTGTCAATGTTATTGTTTTCATTTACTAAGATCTTAAGACTTTAAGATCTTCATCCAAAATGCATTTCAATTATAGTTTAATCAAAAATGAAGGAAAAAGGTATTAAAAGAGTTAAACAGACTTCAAACTGTTTTTATTAGATGCAATTGATGGATTTTTGAATGAATCAAAAATGTTTAATGTTTTCTTTAACTTTTTTATACAATCATCAATGTACAAGAAAATTAAATCATTTAGTTTCAAAAGAACATAACAGACCAAAAATATTTTAAGCAAACATGTTAATGTACTAATAGAAAGCTTCCTTCAACAAGATCAACTTTCCCTGCTAATCTGATATAATGTGCATATGAAATTTTTTTATCGGTATTTTATTGGCATTTGTCTTCATATTTCTTGGAATGTTTAACTTTTAGAACTGAAGAAAAGAAAATTGCCTTAAAGGAAAGGATTAATATGTTGTGGCAAATTACTTAAAACTTTCTTTTAATACAAGTTACTTTTAATATAAAATTTGATTGTTTAATGATGTAGGAAATTTACCTTTTCTTTCTTTTAAATTTAGATTGATGAACTATTCAGAATAGTAAAATGATTAAAATACTAGAGAAATGTATTGTTTTAAAAGTTGAGTAGTTTAAATCATGCTTTTAATGTTCAGAATTTGAGCAGGCCTTTAAAGTATTCTTTAGTTTTGGCAAAACTATAAACCATTTGCTAAAAACAGGTTTGTCTGAACAATGGAATTTGTGTTATTATTTTTAATTTTTTATTATCAGGTGAGACCTACTCTTAACTTTCTTTAGCATCTCATTAATGTTACCAATTTTAGAAACCCTGTGAAATGTTCGGTATTAGATCAAAGGAGTTAAAATAATCTTTCTGGCAATTAATTGCATTACTAGTATGTAAATGAAATGATATTTCAAATGTCATTTTCTTGCCATCTAATAACATTATCAGTGAGATTAGGTCCACTTAATCCTGTATTTGTAATACAAAACCATGGGGAAAAGGCTCTTGGTTAACAACAAAATTATACTTTCAGCTCTCTTTTGTACTTACATCTTCTAATGTACTGTTACAATGTCAAAAATATGCAGAATGGGTACAACTGATTCATACATAGCTTTAAGTATCTTCTTTAAAAGTTTAGTTAATAATATATGAACTGATGAAAACAAGGCTGAGTTTGTGTACAAAGTCCAACTTTCATATTTAAGACCAAGCAAGTTTCTTATAACGTTCAATTTTTGGTCACGTGTTGAATGTTTTAGAAGACAGATTTGCAACTAGATTGGTGCCATTAACTGTGTTACATGTGATTGGGAATGAGAGTATGCATGAACTGCATAATGAGGAGAAAAATATCTTTAATTTACCTTGGTTTGAATAAGAGTAAACAATCTTAAATAGTGAATATACATGTTGGAAATTATTGAACAGTTCCTCAAAACTCCATTGTCACCATAGGGAAATACAGGGCATCTTTTAGATTGAGAGACTATTGACTTTAATGTTTTATCCAAGTTTTATGTAATAAATTAGATTTAAATCTCAGGTAAATAAACTGAGACCATTTTGATGTTAGAAATGAATATAGTCAATTGTGCTGTTTTACACTATTTTGAATTTAAAAAATATTTTTATATTGAACACTTCAATTTGGGATAAAAAATTGAATGTAAATAAAGTCTTTAAGCTTCACACTTTGTAAAATTCTTTTTTTTTCTGTCATGAACTACTTGGTTAATAAACATCCCATAATCCTTAATAACTTTTATATTTCTGATTTTTTAATCCATAAATATATGTACAATGCAAATTACACATTCCTGATACTTTTTTGTGTAACATGAATTTACTTATTACTTTTCTTTCCTTTTATATAGTTTTGTGCATGGAGGAAAAGTATTGGATTCACCTCAACAGTACCAATAAGAATTTTCAGTAATAGAATCTATTTTTAAGATCATTCTTTTGAATTGTAATATTGCACACATGTCAACTTTAAGGTCTAAAGATGGTTAAGTTTGGTGCATGTGACAGAAACACAGAATTTCGTACTTGAAAATTGGGATAATTCAAAGGATGGTGGTTGTTTGGGTAATGCATAACTCTGTCAAATTAGATGTTTTAGTTAAAACATGTCAGGTGCTGTTAGTTGTGCTATTCTGGAGATGAGTAAAATAGCAATATTTTAATTTTGGGGGCACTAAACCTGTAATCTCTTGACTGTCCAAATTAAAATCAATGAGTAAAAACAAACTGTTAAAACATTGACAGGATTTTAGACAGGACATGAGAGATATTTTTAAAAAGTTACATTCATGAATTTTTTGAAAATTACAAAATATTTCATGAAGATGGCATTGATGTCATGTAATTCAGTGCATTTAGTGTGAACAAAAAATTTAAATAAAAAATTTGGAGCTGCTTTTTAAAAAATGGCGTTGAAATTGAGTGTTTTTGAATATGTGGATTTTGGAGCTAATTTTCATAGAAAAGTTCTTTGAGTTTTCAAGAAGTGAGTTCTTTGAGTTTTTAATCAGGGTTTGCATGTTTATGACTTGTCATATAATTTTTCTTTGCGTTATTTCCATGGAAAATGTAAGATAAGCATGATTTTATCTGCAATGACTAAAATTATGCAATTTTCATGTGTCATATAAAGTCATATTTTGGCCTTTTTTTAACCCTTTGGTCATATTCCGTTAATTTTTCATATTATGGTCATATTTTTTTCATAAATTTTTGTCATATTTTTATCTTTTTCATTCCATTTTTGCATTCTTGCTTGCAGTCATCTCAAAGAGATTTTTCCTATTTTCTAATTGTTATCTAATTCCTAACAACTTTTTGTCTGTCGAATTGTCAGTAGGCTAATATAGATGAAGAAAAAGAAAGTGTAGAAAGCACCAGATGCAAAGGAAGTGTTAGTTTAGTATTGTCAGGTTTTGTGCCAAGGTCAAGCGCTTCTATAAAATTAATTTGATAACTTTAGCAAGTAGAATTGTCTTCACGTGACGCTAAAGGAGAAGGTGTGAATTGTAAATGTGCTAGATTTTAAAAGTATATTTTGTGTATAATGGTTATTTAAACGGTGGAAAGATTTTGAAGGTTTCGAAAATGCAACCAACTAAAAGTTTTAAGTCATATTTATAGCCATATTTTCAGGTCATAAATGCTTGCATATTTCTAGCATTTTTAGGTCATATACATCTGGGCCTTATTGATAAAACAACTGTACTTGTACTCACAAATATCATTACGTATACATTTTGCCAGTAATATAAATAGTAACATGAGAGTGATATCAAAAAAATTAAATTTATGTAAGTTTTGAAAAAACAAAAGAATAGTGTAAAAATGTTTGTTTTCTCATACAGTGTGTTTAGCCCTATCAGTATGAAAAGTTTAAAGCAAAAAATTGGAGCCGTTTTTGAGAAAGTCTTGTTTTTGATATTTTTTAATGATTGTATATTGTGCATAAACCTTCTAAAATTTGTAAGAAAAAAAATGTACATGGCCTTAATGAAAGAACTATTATGGAAAACCAATTTCATTTGAAGGAAAAATCTCTATCTTCAGTTTTGTAGTTGTAGGATGATGCCAAACAAATTTAAAACTTTTGCATGAAATTAATGGTGAAGATCAGACCTACACCACTTTTATTATTTTGAAAAGGTTCGAAGGGCTTCATGTAAAGAACCCCCCAAAAATTAAAGAATGGTTTTCAAAATCACAGAGCTTTGAGTCGAGCCAGATCGACCAGACGTTATGTTAAAATTGTACAGTACTGTCATTCTATGGTTCTGAAGCTTGGACCCTCATGAAGAAAATGGAAAATAACCTGGCAATATGGGAAAGGAAAATCGTACATACTAGAATATTTGGACCGGTTAACGAAAATGAAATCTGGAGAAATACAACAAATGCAGAGTTGGATCTGGAAGTTATCTAAATACCTAAGATAGTTACCTGCATCAAGATAAGAAGGTTGGAATGGATTGGACATGTAATAAGAATGAAGGAAGAGAGGGCAGTAAAGAAGATATATGTAGGGAACATGGCTGGTAAGAGGACTAGAGGCAGGCCTGAGGTTAAGATGGAATGATGAAGTAAAAGATCTGAAGACCCTAAGAGTGAAACGATGGAGAAGAAAAGCACAAGACCGAATTGAGATTGGGCTACCGTAATAAAAGAAGCCACTATAAATGCCAGAAAGCTGACAGAAGAAGAAGATGGCAGATGAGGGCAGAAGAAGAAGATGGCAGTTGGGACAAAACCAAAGTGATAGTCCATAGTGAAAAGATAAAGAAACTTTACTAGTACCAGAGAGTCTCTGCTACTCAGTAGCACCACTAATTGCTCCATAAATTCGTTTGAAAATGAAATCATATTGTGATATATTCTACTTAAAACAAAGCACTGATCATTCAAGATTGTTTTGATAAGTTATACTACTTTTGTTTGATGTATTTTGATAATTAGTGCAGATTATTTCTTGGATCGCATATTCAAAGAAGTATCTTTGGCCAAGAATACAATTCTGTTATGTAAAACTATTGGTGCTACAGAATGGCATGGACCTTCCCATATTAGTTTTCTATTTTCTTTGGCCTTGGCTAGCTATTCAGACTTGCTAAATACTCTTGCCAGCAGCCATCTATAGCTGCTCCAAAGTACATTTTTTTGACATTTTCTTAATTCTTCGGTTTCCTAATAGTAGAACAGAAATATTATTTGAAGAATATAAAAGAACAGTAACACCACAGCCTAAATGGCAATTTCTTTGAACAATTTGGAGCCATTAAAAAAAAATGATGTTTGAGCACTACTGTAAATGTGAAGTTTGAAGCTATTTTTCACTGAAAAGTTTTGATTTTTGACGAACTTCATTAGAAGTCATTTGAAGCACATTAACTTACAAATACAATAGTGATTACAAATTGCAGGAAATGTGCATATGAACATGTGAGAGATTTTTCAAAATAATTACATTTGTGTAAGTTTTGAAAAAACAAAAGTATACAGGAAAGTTAATTCTACTGTCATCTGAAACAACACAATAAGCACTACCCTTATGAAAAGTTTGAAGAAACAAATTAGAGCCATTTACGAGAAAATGGTGTTTTAGAAGTTCTGAAAATGCAACATTTTGACTAGTTTCACAGGAAACGGTTGAGTTCTCGAGAAACTTTACTTGACATTATAGCTCGTATACTCCTAAATATAATAATGTGAACAAATTGCCGCTAAAGTAAATATTACCGACGTGAGAGACAAGTCAAAACATTACATTTTTGTAATTTTTGGAAAAACAAAAGAATAGAGCAATATGGTGCCTATGTCATCTTATAGAGTACATTAGGTACTATCCCTGCTAAAAGAAAAAGTTTGGAGCCGTTTTGGAGAAAATCTTGTTTTAGTTATTTATTAAAATTGCACACATGGCATGTAATATTACGCGAAAACTACTAATTTATCAAAAAAAATGCACATGACCTTAATGAAAGACCTCACTATGGAGAATAAATTGATTGGAAGGAAAAACCTCTATATTGAATTTTGTAGTTTCATGGAGACGCCGAAAAAAATTCAAACTTTTGCAATTTTCGAAAATTTAGAGTTAACCGTGAAAATCGGACCTATGCCATCTATACGTGTATTTTACTTACACTACAAGAAATTGAAAGAAAAAAATTGGAACTGTTTTGAGAAAAATTTTGCAAATGTCCGTGCGGCTTCATGTAAAGTACCCCCAAAAATTATTGCATGTTTTTCAAAATTGCAGAGCTTCGACTCAGACCAGATGAACAGGGATTTCTTCAATTTAGAAAAAAATCGTAGGTGTGGTTTAGGCGCTAGTGTTGTTCACTTACACCAGACAGGATGGACGGACGTTTAGCCGTCAATTGTTTTCACTTTCCCGTAGGATACGGAGTAATATATGTAGTATAGGGAGAGTTACGTAATGCTGCGCGAAAAAACGGCGGATTTTCGGTAGAAAAAAATTCATTGCCGGACCCTGATAACAAATAAGTGGATAAATCTAGTTGCTAAATTAAGAAAAAAAATCCGTAACACCTGGTGTAGCCAGAATCCCTCTTTTGTGGGTCCTTGATACAGAAAAACCAATTGAAAGCAAAACGTCAGTCCGTCCGTCCGTCTGTGAACATTACTAGCGCCTAAACCGTACGTAGGATTTTTTTCAAATTGAAGAACCCCTGTCGATCTGGCTCGTGTCAAAACTTTGAGATTATGAAAAATATCCTATAAAATTTGGGGGACTTTACATGAAGACCCCCGGACATTTTCAAAATGTTCTCAAAAATGGCTCCAAATTTTTTCCATAAGTTTCTTGTAAGAATATAGTAAAATACATTTATAAAGGTGGTATAGCTCCTAATTTCACGGTTAACTCAGAATTTTCGAAAATTGCAAAAGTTTGATTTTTTTTGGCCTCTTCCTACAACCACAAAATTACAGACAGAGATTATTTCTTCAAATAAAATTTGTTCTCCGTAGTGTGCCTTTCATTAAGGTTTTGTACATTTTTTGAATGTCAGTATTTTTCGCGCAATATTGTGTGTTATATGTGCAATTTTAAAAAATAACAAAAACAATATTTTCTCAAAAATTGCTCCAAATTTTTCTTTAAACTTTTGAGAGGGATAGTACTAACTGTATTCTGTGATATGACATAAACAACAGTTTACTCTATTATTTTGTGTTTTCAAAAATTACAAAATGTATTTTTTTAACTCTCTCACGTCGGTAATATTTACACTAGCAGCGATTTGTTCACATTATTATATTTAAGAGTATATGTGCTTTAAATAATTTCAAGTAAAGTTTTTCGAAAACTCAACCGTTTTCTGTGAAAACTAGGTCAAAATTCCACATTTTCAGAAACGCTCAAACGACATTTTCTCAAATATGGCTCCGTATTTTTTCTTCAAACTTTTCGAACGGATAGTGTAATTGCACTTTTTAATATGACGTAAATTTCAATTTGGAGTATTTTTTTTCGTTTTTTCAAAAATTACACAAATGTAATTTTTTTTTTGAAGATCCCTCACACCGTTAATACACACATTTCCCGCAATTTGTAAACACAATTGTATTGTATTGAGTTAAAATGCTTAAAACAACTTTAAATGAAGCTTTTCGAAAACTAAATATTTTCTGTGATTAAGAGCTTCGAATTTCGAATTTACAGAATCGTTTGAACCATTGTCTTAAAAACGGCTCCATATTTTTTAAAGAGAATTGCCATTTAGGACGAGGTTTTACTGTTCTTTAATATTATTAAAATAATATATCCGTTATACTATTAGGAAACCGAAAAATGTAGAAAATGTTTTTTAAAAAAATGTAGTTTGGGCGGCGATAGATGGCAGCTAGCAAGATAATGTGGCAAGTTCGAATGGTTATCCGAGACCAAAGAAAATAGAAGACTAATACGGGAGTCACGCGGTTCAAGTCCGCGTCTGAAGAGTCGAACAAAAGAGACGAAACTGACCCGGGAAGCTGGCCTCCTGGCCTATACTCGGTCAACGACCCGTGGATGTAGAAGAGGTGTGTTACTTTCAACTGCTCTCATCTTTTCTCATTCGAAAAAAAGGGTACAGCGGCGTGGTGCCGTATCCACCTACCGCACAAGTGTCCGCGCAGGGTGCCCCTAGCGCAGAGGCGCGAACGAACAGGTAGGAAAAGCGTTTCGTCCTAATTCAGGACTCATCAGACAGGCTTTCAGCCTGTGACGCTGTGTGAATAATACGGGAAAGTCTGTCCCATTCTGTAGCACCACTATTGAGCGTCCAAGCATTTGATTGCAGTACAGAGCTTATGGAGAACAGCGTTGTCACTTCTCAGCAGCGCTTACACGCAACACTCGCTGTGCTTGATACTCGGATTGACATGAAATTTTGCCAGCTTGTTCAGCACCTTTTAAAATCTATAAATATTGATTTTTGAAGAAAGAAGTATCGCATGTAGTGATTTTGCGATAATTAGTATTCATACTTTTCATGACCTGCAGCCTGTCGAAGTGCGGAAATCGCCGCGCCCCGCCGCTGTCGTCAGGGTTTGAGCAGCACCCTCTCCCTGGAGAGGGTGTTACATGACAGCTTAAAAACGGGTGTTTACATGACAGCTTCGGAAAGACAAGATGGTCGAACACATACGTGGAATAATCCAAATACAATTATTGCAAAGATACGAGCCTCTGAAAATGTTTATCTCGATATGGGACAAACAAATAAATACATTTCACTTTTGCTTAGAAAAAAAATTTTCACAATAATGGGTTCTAATAAAAAAAGTTTCAAAACAATAACATCAAATGCACCGTATGTAAGTTTGTTGTTCACGATTCTTAAAAATAGCATTAGTTTACGACTTCGGTAAAATTAGTATACTGTGCCGTTGAAACTAAAGAGACCAACGGATATGACCTTTGCCATCAGTCGTCAAAGAAGGAACGTGCTATAAAATCTGACATCGATTGATAAACGTTTTTGGCACTAACGATGCAATTTTACTCGTTGCATGAAGCGCGGAGGTCATGAAAGGTCTTGATGCAAAACGTCTCTAATACACTATTTCTAATACTCCCTAACACTTCAAAATTTTAATAGTATGTGGGGTTTTGTTTTTGTGTTCTACCAGCTGGCGAAATTTTGAGAATGTTTGCTGCACTCTCTTCCAATACCGTATGTCCCACGCAGTGGTGTGACACTAGATAGGCTGGAGATATTCCTTATTCAAATCCAATACAGTAGCCAATCAGAGCTCAGAGCGACGCCATGAATTGTATTACACGAACTCGCTCTAGCGTAAAATCGGAGAACTACTCATTTTCAAAGCTCTCCGGGTCGGCGCCGGTTGAATTACCGTTGGATTGCTTCAACGTCTGACCGGCATGGCCGCCTCGTGCTCGAATCTGTGAGACTGTGTTGTGAAATTTCGTGCTGTTTGTGGGGCCGTTAACGGGTGCTAGCAAAGAATATATCAGTGAATTCAAGAAATTTCTAATTTACAGCTGCATTAGTGCTGCAAATGTGTTCGTAATGTGTTGTAATTTACTATTGTGCTACAAATGTGTTCGTCAAAAATATGGCCAAGAAAATTCCTGAATAATTGGTTAGATTGGCGAACAATAAGTGTGATAATTTCATGGTAAGTTTTTGCCTTGAAAGAGCATTCAAATAATTCCATTGTAAATTTTGAAATATTTTTAATGGTAATGTTTACTTGCAGATCCCTTGTTTGAACCAACAGAGGTGACGCTCACTATACCAATGGGTGTAATCGGTAAGCCATTTTAAAAATAAATTTAAAGTTCATCTGAACAGACAACAGACAATAGAACTTCAAATAGGACAGATGTGTTTGAGATTGTAAAAGTGGGATACAATTTTGTTTTTGTGGGATTAATTTTAATTACACAATAGTTTGATGGAAGTCTTTCTTACCAGCATTTTTTAATTTTCAGGTCTTTGTACTCAGGCAGCAATTCAAACTGAAAATGGTAAGTTTCTTTATGTGCGTGAAATAGAAGCATGCTATTGAAAGCGAAATGTACTGGTATAAAATAGGGTAATAATTCGTTGTTGATGAATACAGGTGGCTCTGCCATGCAGTGTGCTGCTACATGAAGTGCGGCAGATGCATATGTTAGCCTTGTTCATGGTAAGTGTTTGCTATAATCTTTAAGCAACTCAATTATCACTTGGTTGCATGTTTTAAAGGTGGGAAAAATTCATATTTGTCTCCGTTTTCAGATCTTTTTCACCCATGAGAGGTGTCACCTAATGTTACGGATAGTTCTCACGGTAAGTTTTTCGTTAAATATACAGTTATTGGTACCAATTGAGTGTGAATTAGAGTAAATAAAAAAACAAATGTTTTTATGGTTTGGTGATTACAGGTGCTGAAGCCATTCCGGAAGATGAATCTGTGTCTTCAATACATTTGCTTCACTTATTAGTGATATCATCAGATTGGTGTGCAGGCACTCTGGTATGAAGAATATGTGAAAAATTACTGATAATCTAAATATTTTGCAGTTAAAAAACCATGGAAAATATTCATAAATATGAAAATAATAGTGGTCTATTACTTTCTTAATGTTAAAAATATGCTCCAATAATGTCAATTGACTGTAACTGTCTGTAACTTTAGGTTCTCTTTGGAGAGTCAATACTCAGAGAGCTAATTTTAAAGAGTAATTGTTATGTTCAGTGAATGACTTTCTTCATTCTGCACAAAATTTCTGCTCATACCTTTTTTACGCAGACAGTTTGTAGTGATACGAATAATGAGAGTTTTAAGATTAATGGGTATTCTGTCATTGGATGTTACATAAACCATATTTTCCACATCTGATTTGGAAAGTTCTAATAAAATTTAATTTTATTTGAAGATGAAATTCATTCTGTAAAAGACAAGTCTTTTCTCAAATTTGGAATCCCTTTTGCTCTGTGAAGACAGTTTATTTGGAAATTATGAGTACAAAATTTTTGAAGTCCCTGTTTTAAAGTCTATTTTCATGCAATTTTAAGATTTCTTTTGGCTTAATATCTGGTGTGTGATATTTTTTTGATTGTTAGTAGTGCCTATTAATTGGTTTTTATTATTGGAATTGATATAAGTTGCATATGCAAAGTTCTACTGTTCTGGCAATAATTGTTTCTCATGACAAACTCTGTCTTGATTGAATTTTTATTCTACAATTGGTGTATTATTGTGTTTTGTTAATCTTCATGCCAATTATATTGTTAATGTGAATGCTGATCCCTATTAGATTGTGAATTATCTTGAGTCATGAATGCAATGTTTGATTTCACAGCTCGGTTGTTAGAATATATGTCCAGTTGTCAGAAAGTTCCAGGCTCGGTTCTTAGTGCAATTAAATATTTGCAAAACTTTCACAATCTATGTTCAGATTTAAATTATGGCGCACAAGCTTTGTTGGGACTGTTACATTCCACTCTTCATAAATAATGTTTTAAAAGTTAATGTAGTTTCTCATTTAAGCCCATCTTTGGACAGCCAGGTCCCTAACTGTGCATGTGTGAGATAGGATTTGTCATCCTGGCCGGATGATTGTGTGCATTCTCATTTATTTTTGTTTAATGTGTTCTTTAATCGATTGAGATTTTCTTGCTAACGTTTTGACACGTATGTGTTAGTTTTCATAATTAATTTTTGGGCATCTCTTTAATGTTCTCTTGTGTCGGTAAATGCGTTATAAATTATTTTAAATCTCTTATTTTGTTGCTCAATGTTGAAGAGCATGCACACTTCCTTTGTTTTCCCTGGCTTTCCCCGGCCGTTTAAGGTAAATGCTGGGCCGTTGTGTTTTTTACTTTCACTTTGTGAGCCCAGGGGCAAGACATATCTTAAGTTGTATTTTATTTAATTTAATAAATTTTTTTAATGTTCAATTTTTATCTATATATGTATGTGGTTAGGCGGAAGAGCGGGCCTGATGGCCTGAGTCTCGCCACAAAAATAAAGTCACTACTATTATTATTATTATTATTATTATTATTATTATTATTATTATTATTATTATTATTATTAGGCATGGGTAAATATACTAATTTTGTCAAATAGTTATTGACTAGCAAAAAATTTTTTTAGGCTGCAACTAGTAAAAGCAGTTCTGTCAAGGTATGCATAGTATGTTAAAAGATCAATTTTTGGCACTAATGTTAGAAATGGGACAACGCTCAAATGTTCCGATAAAACTGAAAGCAACATGGAAAACGAAATACTTTTGTGTGACTTAATCAGGTACTACTGTAACATAGTACGTAATTACATTATCTGTATTCTTGAATTAAATAAAATCGAAGGCAGTAATACTGTTTAAAAATTGATGGTGAAAGTGATTTTATTTTGCTTGTAGGATTGGGGGCACCTGACATGCCTCGTGATGCTATCTTTCCTACTCGCAAAATAAAATGGCATTTGTATCATAACTATTTGTTTTACCAGGGCAAAAGTGTGGTATTGTTTTCACTTGTTTCTTGTTAACACTGTTCATATGTAATGCTCTGTAATAATGCAGTATTCCATACTATTCACGTTTATTTGGCATGTCTACAAGCAAGTAAAGTTGCATTTCAGCTGGTGTACTGTGCGTACTGTGTTTATTGCCTTGTGTAATACAAAATTGTTAACACTAATGAAATTTTTTTTAAAAAAGTGTAATATCAATATGCTCAATAAATACTTGATTTTCCTGCCCTAATTTGACTTTTTTTCCCATAAAATCCTTGTGTAATTTTTGATGATAATAAAAATTATTGTGTAGTTTTTGATGAATTAATACCAAAACATGGGAGTGAAATTTTAAAATTCCCGCGTACTTGGTTTATTTCAAATTTACCGCTTACTTCTACGCTATTGGCTGTCCGTTTGCCCAATAGCAAGTAATACAATCCAATGTGGCGGACCGGATGCTGACAAATAAGGCTTCTCCGTTTAACATTGAGTGCCGTCTCTAGGAAATACTCTTTGGGTCCCACGAAAGGGGAGCTGTCTTCCCACGGACGATAGACGTTGACAACTCAGGGTTTCGCCAGTCTGTGAGTGTGAAGGTCACAGAGGACAAAGTTATTTTTACTACTATTTTATTCATAAGCAAGATGGGATTTCGGCAGGGGGTCTCAACCTTCCTTCAGTTACGTACCACTTACAAGCCTGGAGCAAATTAGAATACCACTTGAACGGAAATAATTTCAAAACATGTTAAATAGATGGCTTAATATTAGAAATTAAAGATTTTGATAAAAAAAGATGTATTATTTTTATTAGAAGTATTATTTTAAAAAAACAGACCTTTAAATGAGAGTTAAAACTGAAATATCAATAGCAAAACAAGTCCAAATCCAGTTAGAACATTGTTAATTCATCACATACTGACGAGGCTTGAATTGTTTTGCGCGAATGACATCGATATCAAGGTCATTATTGCTAAGTTTCAGTCCCAAGTCATTTTGTACGTCCAATACATCCACTTTTTTTAATGTAAAATAAAGGGAAAATGCTCATTCACAAAGGTGAGATGACATGGATTGTATCAAATACTGCAAGGGTTTGTGCGGACAATGCATATTATTCTTTTCGAACACTCAATAATTCATCTCATATTTGCTTTTGAAAGCACATTTTACGACAACTACTGGTTGAATTTCTTTGGCATTAATATTATTAACTGTAAAATTTCTAATTCATTTTTAGATTTTTTTAAAATATATTTCACTGTTTTTTTATAAGTGAAATTCAAAAATAAATACTCTATTTTTCCTTTCACATCGCCTGTTGAGAATCGCTGAGAAGTATTCAAGATCACTGAACGACATGAAATGTTCGTTTGGAGCGCACGAAATATTGTTTTTATTACCGTCTAACTCAAGAACCATGATTCATACAGAAATGTGGTTGGTCTCATATCAAAATTTGGACTTCCCTTGTCATTTCATCCACTGGGTGTTTGTGCTTTTCTGCAATAATAAAAACGTTTCTCGCATAGTGAAAATTTAAGGACGTCAAAATGTAGAAATAAGCATTTTGCTATCATATATAATTAATTTCATGGAAATTAAACCATAAAACTAAATTACAAGATAACCATCACATTCATAAGAGTTCTGGGAATAACTGGTAAAAAACTCAACTGTCTAAGATGAACACAACTGAAGCTATCGTTGAATGAACTTGTTAAGTATTTGCGCGTGAAACAAGATGGACGAGTCGAATAACCCCGAGCTTTCTGAATCGGCAACACAGCTTGCGGTAAAAAGAGACAGTCTTATGTAAAATTGTATTGGATAGAAAGAGAGGGCAATACTCCATAAGACGCCGTACTGCAATCAAATGTTTGGATGCACAATAGTTTCAATTGCTATCAAGGACCCACAAAAAAGTGATTCTGGCTACACCACGTGTTAGAAGTTTTTTCTTAATTTAGCAACTTAATTCATCCACTTATTCATTATCAGATCCCGGTAATGTTTTTTTTTCTGCTGAAAATCCTCCGGGTTTTCGCCCAGCATTATATTACTTTCCCTGTACTACGTATATTACTCCGTTTGTATTACGTATGTTAATGGGAAAGTAACTAGTGGTGCTCCTACATCACATACTTTCTCGCGATAATGTTAATGGTTCTGTAATATTGTAATATGAAAATTTCTATCTGACACTTCAATTACCATTTGAAAAATTCTTGTAGAAACGAAGCCCAAAAAATATATAATTTTTTAATATTCAAACCTTTAAACGAAAGCAAGTTTCTGCTATTGAACTCCGTATTCACGACGCACGATGCGTATTTTAGCCACAAATAAAATTATTAGTTCATATTAATGCGAACCAACATAATTGCTGCCATCATAATTGCCTTCTAATATTTGTGCAATTTAAAATAGAGTTAATGATTACATAATATTAAAAGTAATATTTCTTTTCAAAATTCGAATGACAGCCTCCAAGCTCTTTTCACTTTTCCTAATATTAATACTAGAAATACAAAATTTCAATCCAATATTTACATCTACTTTGTCCTGGTTGTCGATACCACCTTCTTTCACGAGAAACTCTCTTCTAAAAACACCACCTGACAATGAGAGATTTTTCTGTAAACTTCACGCCGTATCACGCCGTTCCTTTTGTTAGATTGCAACCTCATAACCAGAGTGGCCGGATAGCTGAAAAGTGAATCTCAAGTTATCGTACATTAAATAAAATTTTATACAAAATTATGTTGAATATTAAATTATAATTAAAACGATAATTATAATTAAATTAATTAAGTAAATTAAAATAAAAGTCGGCAATACCACGCGCGTATCTATCGTAGTAATGACCACTCTGCCCCCCTGGCACAACAACACCCTTGTCAACAACGAAATTAAAAAAGCCAACAACAAACTTACACAGCATCTGAGAGACACACAAATTACATTAATAAATCTGGACTTTCTCTCAGAAACTCTATTCACCCGGCATGGTCTCCACCTGAGACAAGCTGGCAAACAAGCACTAGGATGTAAGTTAGCTACACACATCTTAGAGGCTCCTTCATCTTCTCCCTTAGCACCATCTCCTCCCCTCTCCACGCCTTCATCAACCCCTGCTCCCTCCTCACCAGCCCCTTCTCCTACTCCCCCAAACTCAGACTCATCCCCTATTCCTGTAACTCCCACCTATGCTGTTGTAGCAGCTACTCCTGTAATCTCCCAAAACTCTCCCACAAAACCCTCTCGATCCACATCCTACAACCTACGGGCTGGTCCAAAACCTATCCAGCACCTGAACCTGTAGCAAACAACCACTCCTACACCAGTCACTGAAAAAAACAGCACCTTTAAGATTCTACATCAGAACATTCGATCTTTAAAAAACAAAATAGCTGAAATAGAAATTATGTTAAAATACCACTCCAAACACACAAGTGCACTCTGTATAACTGAACACTGGCTTACGGAGGATCAAATAAAAATGACACAAATTCCAGGGTTCTATTTAGCTGGTTACTTCTGTCGTAAGGTCAAACACACCAACAGTAGTCATACGTATGGAGGCACATGCATATACCTGGCCAATAACATAAATTCTAAAGAAGTAACTGAATTCAAACAGATAACATGCGACTCTGACATGGAATGTTCAATTGTAGAAATTCCAAATCTAAACATCTTCCTCATAAGCATCTACCGAGCTCCTAATGGAGATCTGCATATATTCTTAAAAACTTAGAAATAATCTTGGATAAATTATCAAAGCGGACACATTACTCTATCATAATCTGTGGTGATATAAACATAAACTTCCTATCTACAGCTTACAAACATTCATGAAAAGGACAGAAACAAACTAATAAACTTAGTACGCTCCTATAATCTTGATGCAATAATTGACACACCAACCAGGCAATCCAAGAACACGCAAACAGCAATAGACCAAATCTTCTTAGACAAAACAAAACACACATATACAATCACCACTAATGATACGGGGCTCAGTGACCATAATGCACAAATACTCACTCTTCAAATAAATTCCACCTCAATAAAAGTAAACCCAATAAAGGAGACTAGGAAATTTAATGCAAAAAACTTGAACAAACTCATCACGATGTTAACTAATGAATCATGGTCAGGGATATATGAAATATCTGACATCAATCTAAAGTTCAACACCTTCTTTAATACAATCAAACATCATTTCAACATCTCACATCCACTACAGTATCACAAAACAAACAATACACAAAACAGTAAAGCATGGATAACCAAAGGTATAAAAATTTCTTGTGAAAGAAAAAGAGAGCTTCATACACTCACAAAACAACACTCTTGCAATCAACAAATAGTCAGCTACTATAAGCGATACTCAGCCATACTTAAAAAAGTTATAATAAAGGCCAAACAACTGTCAAATGATGAGTACATAAAAAAATCTAAAAATAAAACAAAAGCCATGTGGAACATTGTAAAAAAAACCTTAACAGCAAATGACAAAACAACACAAAATATTGAACTAGTTCATGAACACAAAAGAATAACAAACCCTAATGAAACAGCGAATATATTCAATAAACATTTCTCTGAAATAGCTGGCAAACTTCTGCAAACAAGCAAACCAAAAACTACATCTCAACAATCACCTCCTTTCTTAAAAACTCGATTTCTAGTATGTATATCACAGAAACAACAGAAAAGGAAATACTTCAAATTATAAATAAAATGCAAAATAAACAATCTGCTGGGATAGACAACATTCCAGATTCCTTAATAAAAAAGATTGCTCCATACATCATCAAACCACTAACATATTTATACAACCAATCACTAACTCAGGGCTCCTTCCCAAACATATTCAAAACTGCAGTAATTAAACCTATTCACAAGAAAGGTAACAAACAAGATGTAATGAATTATAGACCAATTTCACTCTTGTCAGGATTTTCAAAAATATTAGAAAAACTCTTCTATGAAAGATTAAAAAGCTACCTGATACACTGTAACATTATCACTGACTCACAACATGGATTCAGGGAAAATCGATCAACTGAAACTGCTATATTCGCCTTTATTAATGAAATCCTTATGGCACTAGAAAAAAAAGAAATTCCTGTTGGTCTTTTCCTTGACTTGTCAAAAGCTTTTGACACAATAGACCATAAAATTCTATTGTCAAAATTAGAATCTTATGGAATCCGGGGAATTGCTTATAACTGGATAAAATCGTATTTAACAGACAGAAAACAAATAGTAGTGTTACCTTACCTAAAAGATAACAAAATAAACAATCATCACTCAGAACCAAGAGATGTGACCTATGGGGTCCCGCAAGGATCTACACTAGGCCCAATTTTATTTCTCATATTTGTAAATGACCTGCCATTAATAATGGAAAACAACAAAACAGTACTTTTTGCTGATGACACGAATATAATATTCAAAGAAAGAACAACAATATCCCTACAAGACAAAGCCAATTCTGCCATTGACAAACTAACTCAATGGATCCACCAAAACAAACTAGTACTAAACAAAGACAAAACAATCACAATGCATTTCCGCAACACTCACTCCCAACAATACTCACCAAATTTAATATTAGAGGGCAACAGCATAACACAAGCACAGAATACAAAATTTCTCGGAATCACCATACAATCCAACCTCAAATGGAATTCACACCTACAAGATATTAATTTAAAATTGAGCAAACTTAATTATGCTCTTAGAATAATAACTAGAAACAGCACCATCGAAACAGCCCGAACAGTGTACTTTGCGAATGTGCACTCTGTTCTCAAATATGGAATAATAATGTGGGGCCAAGCACCAGAGGCTAAGCAGACATTCAAATTACAAAAGAGAATCATCCGAACAATAACAAATACAAAAAGAACAGAGTCCTGTAGACCTCAATTCAAGAAACTTAACATACTTCCACTGCCTTGTATATACATTTACGAAGTTCTCATGTTTGTAAAGAAAAATCTAATAAACAACAACACACCTTACAAATTTAACTCAAACTTACACTCATACAACACAAGACAAGCATATAACCTTCATCAACCATTGTGCACAAGTACACTATGCCAAAAGGGTACATTCTCTACAGGAATACAATTCTTCAATAAATTACCTATAGATCTGAGAAACATAACAGGAATACACAACTTCAAGAATAAACTTAAACACTTCCTTGGCCAAAAACTTTTTTATAATGTTCAGGAATACATCAGTAACTAATATGTACAAACTGATTTCAGGTGCTGCAGTAGGACTAGGTGTAGGAATAGAAAAAACCTGGCCAAAACCTGCCTCCTGCTCCTTACCATTTCAAGATTGGACAATTATATGCTAACATTTTTACTTATATGTAGCTGTTATGATAATTAATATTATGTACTATTTTATGTGTTATTTTTACTATTATTACTATTACTATTATTATATTATAGTTATTATATTATAGTAGCAGTAGAATGACAGTAACAAGTAAATTTTAATTTTACATTAAACATAAAACTACAATTCTAAAATGTTAAATATTTTGCTACTGAAAATAATTGTATACTGTATAATATCTTAATCTACCTGTAAAAAGTATTGTAGTATAAGTTTTAGGGCAATGACTCCATCTCGATCAGGTTTTTCTGTCCAGTTTCCCTGGTCCTTTGAGCAAATGCTGAGATGGCCCCTTGCTTTGCTTCTGGACAGTAAATGTAACTTCCCTCTCTCCACCCAATATACATTGACTCGTCATACACGATTGTAATTGTATATGTGACTCAATAAATTATTATTATTATTATTATTATTATCAAGATAGATCTTATGAATCTTAGAAATTAGAATGATCTCTAAGCCCTGAATGAAAGGCTCAAATTAATTAATATTCAAAATTAATCACCTTATGTTACTTTGCTCTTCGAGCAAATGGTCTTCGAGAAATAATGTTCTTCCACGCAATATTTGCAACACTTACGTAACATGAATTTACATTACGGAAAAATACTCAAGTTTTCGAAAAATTGTACATGACCTTATTTCAAAATGTATCATGAAGGAACAGATTTTATTAATGGAAAAAATCTCCTGTCTTTAATATTTTAGTAGTAGGAAGACGCTGAAATTTTACAATTTTCGAAAAATCTAAGTTTTCAAATAAAATGAGACACCATTCTCTTAACACGAGAACGGCGGCAGGGGTCAAAGTGACACCTATATCAGATGTTTTTTCAACACTAAATTCAATTTTTAAGTGTTCTCTTTCAAACATTGTGACTTTTCTTCATATTTTATACTCTTTATGATGATATATGTGGAATCTATAAAACATTTTTATAGTTTTATTATGTGATATTCTAGAACAGCGGGAGGGGTCATTTTGACACCCATATTATTTCGTTTGTAAAAATACCATATAATGAACTTGACCGGTGTTGGTTCGGTCTAATCGTTTCATTATCATGAAGATATTACAGTATCGCAATCTTAGAAGATATCCCTTTCCTCCAGGAACGATGCTATATCTATTGTCATAAAGTTTACACCGAATAAAGGAGCGATAATTGCTTGATTTGACGATTGTATCCTTTCCAGAAAGTAAAGAATGAAACGAGCTCAAGTTTCGAAGAGTATTGATCTGTGATATGTTTCTTGACATTTTCCATTCTCATTTTCGTTTCTTTGTCAGAATGTTGTCGCTTGTACGGTCATAATGCCAAATTCAATTTGTCTCTTTTTTGACGAGCTGTCCCGTATACTTGAAAATTCGAATTTCTAGTCAGGAATGATATAACCGATTCGAAATTAAGAAATTGTAGCCCAAGAATACTGAGGATAAAGCCGGTAGTTAGTGACGAACAGTCAGCGGAGGAAGATGCGATAGTTGATGTATCTCAATCTTCTCCTCGATCCTAGAAATACCTTACTGGAATGATGGAACTTTATGTACACACCTTTCCGGTTCTTTGCCAATTGTACGTGGAGTCCCGCAAGGATCGATTTTAGGCCCTATTCTCTTCCTATTATACGTAAATGACATGCCCTTTAGCGATTCGAAACGGAAGAACAGTTCTCTTTGCGGATGATACAAATATTCTTTGCAACAAAGAAACCGTAAATAGTACAATATCAGACGTTTCAAATTGGTTCCGTAATAACAAATTAAAAGTAAATGAAAATAAAACAGTTTCAATGCAGTTTTCCACTATCAAATAAAAAATTCTGTACTCCATTGAAAATGAACGGTGTGCCATTGACTGATGTTAATATAACAAATTTTTAGGTCTATCAATTCAGTCAAACCTCAAATGGAATGCCCACTTAAATGAATTGAACACAAAATTAAGCTCATTATGCTACGCGTTCAGAATTCTTTCAAATTCCGTCAGCCTTCATACAGCTCGTTGTGTATATTTTGCCAATGTTCACTCCCGCCTGAGATATGGCATAATATTTTGGGGAAACACATCTTATAGTTCACAGACTTTCAGATTACAAAAAAGAATTGTACGAATAATAAGCAAATCCAACCCACGTGATTCTTGTAAGTCACTCTTTATTAATCTAGGAATTTTACCATTACCTTGTCTCCTGATTTACGAATCAGTAGTTTTTGTCAAAAATGACTTACTTAAGGACGGGAATATATTTTCAGCAAACGCCGATGTCTATAAGTATAACACACGACGTAGTAATCATATTCACCAGGTGGCAGTATCAACAGCTCACTACAAAAAATTCACATACAATTCATGTACATTACTCTACAACACTTTGCCAGAAGACATTAAACGATTAAATTCAATAGAAAAGTTTAAGTCCCAAGTAAAATCTTTTCTGCTGCATAACTGTTTCTATACAATTCGAGACTATACCGAGCATCAAAAAGGAAAGTAGAATTAATTTTAACAATGATAGTTAATGTAATTATTTATCATTTGGACTGTATAATTCTAAAGAACCTGTAACAAGTATTGTACCACAGTTTCTGGGTTGATGGCCCCCATCTCGATCAGGTTTTTCGTCCAGTTTCCCTGATCCTTGAGCAAATGCTGAGATGGCCCCTTGTTTTGCTTCTGGACATAAATGTAACTTCATTATTTGTGCACGTCTTCTGAATTTCAGTGGGAAATATAGTTATTCAAATTATCGTTTTTCATATTATCGCGGCAAAAAGTATTATTCTTTCATGAAGAACATGAGGGTTCAGGGCAGGAATTTATAGCTAATTTACCTTTGAAAATATATTTTATTATATAGGAGCGAATATTTTGTCAACAAAACTCGAAAAAAAACCTCTCTTTTCTGTATTCAAAATTCGACTGGAATATGGTTTAGGATAGAGACCACAGAATTATGAAAACGTGCACAAAATTCACTTCTCCCCATAGCTCGTCATACGCAGTTTTTAACTGTTTTTGACGTAAATAAATAAATAAAAATAAAATAGATCAAAAGGAAAGTAACATTAATTTTAACAATGATAGTTAATGTAATTATTTACCATTTGGACTGTATAATTCTAAAGAACCTGTAACAAGTATTGTACCACAGCTTCTGGGTCGATGGCCTCCATCTCGATCAGGTTTTTCGTTCAGGACATAAATGTAACTTCATTATTTTGTGCACGTCTTCTCTAAATATCAGTGCGAAATATAGTTATTCAAATTATCGTTTTCCAAATAGGTGCGGCAAATAGTATTATTCTTTCATGAAGAACATGATGAGGGTTAAGGGCACACATTTATAGCTAATTTACTACATTTGAAAATAGATTTTATTTAATAGGAGCGAATATTTTGTCAACAAAACTTGCACAAAAACGCTCTTTTTTTCTGTATTCAAAATTCGACTAGAATATAGCTTAGGCTAGAGATCACAGAATTATGAAAACGTGTACAGAATTCACTTCTCCCCATAGCTCGTCACACACAGTTTTTAACTGTTTTTGACGTAAATAAATAAAAATAAAAAAAGACCAGGATCAGCTAAAAGCCTTACACTGAAAATGGTTGCTAGAGACGGAACCGAGAGGGAGGTCATCAGTGTCAACTCATCAGCCGAGGAAGTGGAGCTGCAAATGTCTTGGAAGAACGAATTGGTGATTCCACTCCGTGGCCGTGAACCGTCCTCCTGAGCACGAACGGAATCTGCAAAGTTCCTTCTTGCTATTCGATGACCCAACACTTCGCCTCATGAAGAGCACAAAAAGTACTGAGAAACAACAACTGGACCGTGTCTCTCGAAAGGTTGGAGGCAATAATGGGACTCGCGAGGAGATTTTTGTGCAAGGGTATCTCAGAGAACGATCATCGGTCTCGTTTAGACCAAAATTCAGAAAGGACCCAATGCCAAGAGACAGATTTCGTGAGCTTCTCAGTTTTCTTCGTTTGGACGACAAATCAACCCGAGCTGAACGCCTTCGTACTGGTAAGTTTGCTCGTGTCAGATATGTGGCTTTGTAGAAAACTGCATTCGTTGCTATCGCCCAGGTGAAAATGTATCGATCGTTGAGCAATTACTTCCGGGCAAAACTAGGTGTAGATATATTCAGTTTATGCCAAACAAACCCGACAAAACGTACTGGGTAGCAGCTGATGTATCAACGAAGTTCATACGCAATGCCTTTCCCTATCGTAGCAAAGAGGATGCTCGACCAAATACACAATCATTGGGTGAATTTTTTGCAAACAATGTCCTCCACGGAATTCCTGAGTAGCCTTTCGCTCGATGTTTTCGTTCAGAAATTGTAATGTCAGCCATTGTACGTACGGTTCCTGCAACGCCTAATCAGCGCCATTGGCAGTTCGGTGTATTTCGGGATAACTAAAGACAGAGATTTCCTGGTAAAAAATAGTCCATTCGAAACATTTGCAAGCTGAGTTCACTTGAACGAAGGGATGAAGCCTCAATAATAGCAGTAACATATCCAACAGTTTTGAGTTGTTCATCTGAATTGGTTTGGATCAAATTTTTGTCGTTTTTCTTTGCTTTCAGAGCATTTTATTGGACATGGCGATGTTTTAGGTCATCAAAATCTGCTCCCTAACCATAATGAATGATATTCAAATACCAAACATATTTTAAAATAATTCTTTCATTAATAAGAATTTTTGTGCTGCTTTGCGATTTATCCATATTCGACGATTCTCAAATTACACATCATTGAGAATATGGGGGGGGGGTAAGCGATTATCAAACACCCTACCCTACCCTACCGTATACCACCGCCATCATCGACTGGTTTCAAAGCGGTTACTCTTAATTTAATGGGATAATACATCAAATAGTTAACAGTATTGAACCTTTTGAATCTGAAGGTCACAAAATCGACTTGATTCTCCGTTTCACAAGTGAAGAGAAATTACAAAATATAACCTTCACGTTCACAATATTTCTCCGACAAAAACTATTTCTAGGAATTCACAATACTAAAACCTGAATCAAGAATGAAACAAAATTGAAATTATTTGTAATGTGATGGAACTGCTCACAAAATGGAGGCGCCGACACACTTATGGTGTGACAGTCGTCCCAAGTCGCAGGAGGGGACACGCGCTGAATTTATTTAATAAGGGCGCCAAGCGCATGCCCACTTACCTGCTTAATGTCGCCGGCGTTGAGCGTCTCAGGGGTGAGCGCCCTGGGTCGAAGGGTTGCATTTGGTGGTTTCTTAAGATTTAGAATAATAACACTTTGCTATGGTATTAATTGGTTCACCCGACCAAATGGCGGGGACTAATTTATTCAAAAAATTAAACGAAGAGAAACTGTTCAGGTTGATGCTGGGTTATTGTCACTTTAGTAGCCGATTAATGAATGATGGTGATGACAACTTACAATCTGTGATGTTAGATGGTAATGTCACCGCGACTGGATTGCTCGCCGAGCGACGGAGAAGTGTAGTCGGACCCTCAGGAGGCGACGCCGGAACGTTGCAAGGTTGGCCTCCGATTGCCTCCGGGGTGATGACTCCGGCGCACGGGACGTCGGCGGTGGGTGACCGGGCGGTCGCGACGTGATGCTCGCGCGCGTCTCAGGCCGTCACACGACACCTGGACCGCGTATGACGCTCGAAGCCAAACTTTGGCTATTCGGAATTAATTCCGTGAAGACCGGGCAAGTTTCGCAGTGGTCGGCTCAGTGTGTGCCTTACCCACTGCTGCTGTTCCCTTTCTACCGCAGGTTTCATTAACTGACTAATATTCGGTGGCTTTCTTAACTACCACTGTTAATCTACTCAAAACTTTACTTGTTGGTTTCTATCTCCATACGACTTCTCCTGCACGACCGTCCTCTCTAGCGTCTGTCGCCCGTCCTCCCTCTCTCGCCTCTCCCGCCCGTCTGTCCCTTTCGTTTTCTCGAAAAAATCTCAAAGTGCTCACGTGCTTCCTGCCTAGTGATTTTGTTGGTCGGATTTGAACTTCTCGAACCTTCTATTTCATCAACGGTGCCTTCTGGTTGTTCATTGGCCGGCATTGTTAGGCCGGAGGAGCGCGCACGTGTCCCTTCTGCTTTGGCATGTGATGATTTTATAGGCTTTTAGAGGATTATTGAGCCGGGTGCGATCGCCAAGTCGCTAAAATGGTTGTTCCGGGCTGTCGATCATCCAGTATTGTTGGACAAAGGGTAAGATTTATTGTTAGGGGCTTCTGGAGAACTTGGGCCGTTGGGCGGAACTAATCGGGTCGCGGTGGACGCGTGGCCCTTTCCAACTTCCGGTAATTTGGCGTGACGCGGGGGTGAGAGGGTGCGATGGTCACCCGACGCATCGCGGTATTGTCAGAAAAAGGGTATAATTGATAGTTGAAAGTTTATGGGGGGCTTGAGCGGCTGGGCGTATCTAATTCGAGGGCGCGTAGTTCTTTCCTGCCGTCCGGTAATTTGGCGTGACGCAAGGGTGGAGGACTGCGATGGTCCCCGACACATCGCATTACCCCCCCGTACAATGAGATTAAAAAAACGCATGGGACATGTTTTTTTTTTAATCTAAGAACAAAAAAAGGAGATTTACAAAAATAGATGATAAATAAATTTGGGGAGCATGTGCCGACAGATGAAGCGGTGAAGACACAAAAACCTGGCATGTCCAGAACGAAAATTAGGGGTTTCAATGACAACTCTAACATGATAAGACACTACTAGTTAATTAAGCAAAAGGATAAAATTAATGAAGAGGAACAACACTAAAGCTATCTCTAAAAAACTAGATGACCAATAAATTTAGGACACAAAATCTTTAAGAAGTAATACAAACACATTAATGATAAGAAAATGAATGAAAATAATCTTTATCATTTTTCAAAAATAAGAAATGGTGGTGGGCCATTAGCAACACCTACTCAAACTAAGAGCAAACTAAGCGCTAAATAAGTAATTAAGAAGATAACATAGAGGGATAATTGGGAACAAAACTTAGAAAGACTGGCAAAATGAAACAATGGGGTACCTAAAACTAGTTAAACGCTACTGCAAATTGAATAATTGTGCAAAGTGAAGAGCCAAAAGTGGGAACCCTGTTAATCATTATTATATTTGACGCTCTTTTAATACGATTTTAGAGGTATAAAAACAAGTGGAATAAATGCGACATTTGCAAAATAATAGATAAGCATAATAGTCAACAGTGGCCAAATTATTTAAAACACAAGAGGAGGAAACAAAATATCAACACGATGGAGAATTGAAAATAGAATGGTAGACGTGAGAAAACAACCAATGAATTAAACAAAGGACTTGGGTTGCAAAAACATTAAATTCATAATATCAGAATGGAGCTCGTTTCATTAATTAAAGTCAATGGCTATAACTCTCGTCAACTCTCGACAGAGTATATCTAAGGGATATCTGAATTATTTCTCTCTCTTTTTTAATCAACAACGACGTTCACTTATAACAATCACTTAACCAAAGCATTGAAGTAGTAGCGAACCCACGAAATTAATTAATAATAAGACGTGCCAGGGCAACCGGGCTGGATCCACAAGAATATAATTAAAATAAGGTTACCTAATCAGAGCGACATAAATGAGGGCTTTTATTCTTTCAGCCAATTAATCTAGTTTAATCTCTGAAAGGAACAAGGTTATAAAAATTGTGAGGACCAACCTCGGAACCATCTGTGCTACGTAAAGTGCAAGCGTTGGGGGCTACAAGCCTCATAATTTGGTAAGGACCTACAAATAAAGGAAAGAATTTACTAATAAGGCCTTCAGGCTGATTAGATACTCTGAGAGCTTTGATTAAAACTTTATCGCCGACTTTAAATAAATGGGTTTTACTCTTCTGGTGTTGTTTTCTCGTATCACCAGCTTTCTTTAAATTTGAGAGAATAATTTGACACCGATCCTCAGGGGAAATTGGAATTTGAGTGGCCATTTTTGCTAAAATAGGAAACAATGGTTTCGGCTTCTTATTGAATTGAGCCTCGAAAGGTGTAAATCTGGAAGATTCATGGGGGATGTGGTTAAGCCACGTATTAATCTTCGGTAGTAAATCGGGCCAAGCGGTATGCTTGTGAGACACATAAACCCGAAACAAACGTGATAATTCTTTCATGACTCTTTCGCTTGGGTTTGATCTCGGTGACCTAATAGAACAGAAGATTGTTTGGACACCTAAATCATTTAGCGATTGCTGCCAAAGGTCACTCGTGAACTGCGTGCCATTGTCACTGAGGACACGCTGATACGTCCCACATTCTTTGAAGAAACCTTGCACTAGGTGTTTTAAACAGGACTTTTGCAGTAGGTTTAACAATAGGAAAACACTTAACATATTTAGTAAACACATCTATTACTACGAAGATATGGCGGAATCCACATCTTCCTCTAGGTAATGGTCCGTAAAGGTCTACTGCGCATAGGTCTCTGGGTCCGTCTGGCAATATAGTAGTCAAAGGTCCCTGGTACGACCTATTAGGGTGTTTTGTTGTCTGGCATTTAAGGCATTTAGCGATAGTGGTTCTAATTTGGCGGTGCATGTTTCGCCAGTATGCGAAATCGGTCAGAATAGCAATTATCTTAGCGGATCCGAAATGACCATAACTTCTATGGGTGAAAGTAATTAATTTGTCTGTCAAAGCAGCAGGAATCCAAATTTTGAACGTATCAGGATTGGTTTTGGTCTTTTTAAGTACAATATCATTGGATAATTTCCAATTGTGGCTTGAGTTAGCCAGGTTTTGATGTTCGGGGTGGTCAGATGGAATTTGGTTTTTGAGGAATTTCTTTACTGTGCCAATGATAGGGTCATTGGTCTGAAATAGTTTGAGGTCTTTCGGTCGCATTTCTGGTATGGTTCCCTGATCAGTGGCGATAGCATTCATGTGAAACAAAGTCTCATTTGAATTGTTCTCTTGATGATACGGAAGACGGCTGAGGAGGTCAGGTAGTAAATTTAACTTGCCTTTACAATGGAGGATGTCGAAAGAAAACTGTTGGAGCCAAAGAACCCAGCGAAGCAGGCGTTCGTTCTGGCAGTGGCACTTATTGAGGAAAGTCAAAGCTTTATGGTCGGTAATAATAGTGAATTGGCGACCGAGTAGGTAGTCGCGGTACTTTTGAAGAGCCCAAACAATACTAAGCGCTTCTTTCTGAGTCACAGAGTACGCGTGTTCCGGCCCACGCAAAACTCTGCTAGCAAGACCGATGATTTGTAGGGAGCCGTCTATGTCCTGTTGAAAAAGGACGCATCCGAGACCAACATTGCTACTGTCTGTCTGGAGAATAAATTTCTTATTGAAATCGGGGTGATGAATGATGAAATTGTTGGCGAAAGCAGTTTTAAGAAGATCAAAAGACTTCTGGTGGTTTTCTGTCCAGAGCCATTTGGTGTCTTTCTTCAAAAGGTCTAATAATGGGTGGAGCAAGGTGGCATAATTGTGGCAAAACCGTGAGTAGTAATTGCACACGCCAATGAAACTGCGTAGCTGCTTGATAGAACGAGGTGGGGGGATATTCTGTATAAATTTAATACTCTCAGGATCGGGCAAAATTCCAGTCGGGTTAATAAAATATCCGAGGAATTTGATCTGAGTCTGGAAAAATGAACATTTTTCTATATTCAAACACATGTCGTGCTGGCGGAGGAGCTGAAAGACGGTTTTAAGGTGAAGTAAATGTTCATCAAAGGACTTGGAGCTAATGACAACGTCGTCTACGTAAGTAGTCACGAAGTCGAGATTTTGGGTGCTAAAAGCATTGTCTAGGCATCTAATAAAGGCGGAACCTGAATTTCGAAGGCCAAAAGGAGTACGTTGAAAAACGTATGTGCAACCATTATAAATGAAGCCAGTGTATTTTTGGTCTGCTGGGTGAATTGCTAGCTGCCAATAAGATGATTTAAAATCGATGACACTGAACCAATTGCAACCAGTAAAGCGTCTTAGCGCTTCATCAACCTTAGGAGGTGCGTCATTTTCAGGAATTGTGACAGAGTTAATGCGTCGTGCATCAAGGCAGATGCGTACGTCGCCAGTCTTTTTGCGGACGATGACAATAGGGTTTACATAAGAAGTGGGAGCCTTTTGAATAATACCATCCTCAGTCATTTGTTTAATTACTTCGTCTACTTTTCTTTTGTAAGCTTGAGGAATAGGATACGGCTTACATCGAAAAGGTGTATCGTCGGTGACCTTGATTCGAAAAAGGGAATCTTTAATGGGCTTTGTAGAATTTTGAAAAATATCCTGGAAATCAAATAATAAATTTTGTAAGATGAGTTTTTGAGGGAATGACAACAAATTGCAAGATTGAACTTTGTCAGTAATCCCGGTTTGTATTTGCACCATCGTTAGATTCTGAATAAAGTGGTCTGTAAAAACAAAGTCGGTAGTTTCCTGCACGATGTTTCCTTCGACACCATTATATGGTTTAATTACATTTTGGGCTAAATCAATGGTAATTCCGTAATCACGGAAGAAGTCCATGCCTAAAATAACTCTCCTACTAAGATTTTTAACAACCAAACAGGTAACATCAATAGGCTGGTTAAAGAGGGAGAAAGATAGCAAAATCTGTTTAGTAATGGGCGCTGATTTACGCATTTGTGCTCCTATAACATAAGACTTAGTGATAGGGAAAGTCGGAATGACATAGTTTGATTGTAATAATTGATCATAGAAAGATTCAGAGATGGCAGATACTTCAGAGCCTGTATCTAGTAAAGCATCTACATTGATGCCGAAGCAGGTAATGTTAATTACTGGACAATTGCGTTTACGTATCGTGGAGTCTGTGGGTGCGTCAGTAATGTCTAGTAAGTCATCCATTACACATAGAGTAAAGATGGGAACCGCAACATTTGAATTACAAATATGGTCCAGAACTGTGTTCCCATTTATTCCGGACCTGAGCGGTTTAACGGCCTCTGTGGTGGTTGACCTGGGGCTGTCGAAGGCGGCGCGAGGAGGGGCGCGGTTTGGCCTTGACCGACATTGAAGGGAGGCGGAAAACTGGTCGGCGCCGGGGGGGAGGGGGCGGGGGGAAAGTGCGGCGAAGGGCCGTGGTTAAAAGGTCGCTCTTGACCTTGCGAATGGCGTGGGGGAAATCCTCGATTCTGATTATTATTATTGCCATTACGTGGGCGTGAAGAGTTTTGACTCTGATTTTGATAATAAGCGAATTGCACATTCGTTTGGTCGAAATCGCCCAATAAGATCTGAAATTGCTCAAGATCTTTTACAAAACTAGTTTTAAGGAGGTTTTGAATGACATATGGATAATGACGAGTTAATAGCCACATAATTTCGTCGTCAGGGGGAGTAGGTTCGCATTGTTTAAGTAGGGCAATGCGAGACACTGCATAATCCCGCATAGACATGTTACCATTCTGGTCCCATCTACCTTTAGCCAAATCCATTTTAAAATTGTATTGGGTGTTTCTATCCCAAAAACGATTAATAAATTTGGAACGAAAATCCTGAAAATCAGCCGGAACTGGTAACAATGTTTGGAACCATTCTTGGGCATGGTCAACCAACATTTGGGCTATAACCTTCGGTTTAGAAGATTCAGGAATGTGTCTCGCTAAAGCAAAATAATTTTCAACATTACGTAAGAACGTAATGGGCTGTTCACCGCGATTACCAGAGAATTTTAAATTTGGAGGAATTGACAGTGGCATAGCATTAACCGGGAAAGCTGAAATAGTCTTTTCCGCTACTTTAATTTCTAGTTCGTCTATTTTGACTTCGATTTCTTTCCGTTCCATTTCCGCCTGTGCCTGGATAACTAATTTTGCTGTTTCAATTTTATTGTTCAGGGAGTCGTGAAGTCCTTCAATCTTATTGTCAACCCCTTTTAGTTTCTTAGTCACCTCGCCTTTCAAGTTGGAAATTTCGGATTCATTGTCTTTAAATTTATCACGAGCCCAATGTCCCAAATTTAATTGCTTTTCTGAAACGGTTGCAATATCCTTGTTTATGCTGTCTTTAAATTCTGTCATTTGTTGAACTGTTTGAGACTGGAGCGATTCGCATTTCTTTAGTTGGCCTGTTAAATGTTCGTTGATGTCAGAAATTTGCGTAGAATTATTTTCAACAGCAGAGGCGAGAGAGGCGATTTTAGTGCTCTGTTTATCGACCTTTGAATTAACCGAATTTAGTTGTTGAGACACCTCACTTTGAAAAAGGGTGAAATTAGTGAGGTGTTCGTCTAATCTACTATCAAGGGCACAAAATTTCGAATCAAATCTGGAATTCAAGTCCTGAAATTTAGAATTTAATTCTTGACGCTGTTCGTCAAATTGTGATCGAAATTGACAAAATTCTTGACGCTGTTCGTCAAATTTTGCGATAAGAGTGCTGAAAAATTGAGACATTTGGTCTGAGGGTGGCGTCGGAGCGGCCGCGGCGAGGGTAGGTCCGGCCTCGGCGGTACTCGTCTCGAGTACCTGCTCTAAAGAAACCCCGACAGTAGGGGCGAGAACAGCTGGGGGCGTGAGCTCGGCAGGCGCGTCGGCGTTTGCGGGAGCGGGGTCAGAAACCTCGGGGTTTTGAATGGGATTATTTTCAGCCATCGTGGAGCGAGCAATCCTCAAAGTGACGTAAGTACGATAATGACGCCTACAGCGCGTTACACATGAGTACACAATCAAACACAATAAAAAGAAAAGTACAAAACACTCACAATGAAATGTTAGAGGATAACACTGAGAAATAAACATAAAATTTCAAATAGAAAGTAAACACTATTAAGTAAACATATAATTGTTACGTGACGGAAATAGCACGTATAATGAAAAAGGAAAAAAATAAAATAGAGTTCAATTAACCACACTTAAACACTATATGACGCATTAAGAAATTGTAAAAAGAAAATAACAATAAAATGAAATTATGCGTCTGAAAAGAGAGTGAAATGTTCTTATAAATACACTTTGGGCTTCTAAGTTATGAGAATCACTGTAATACTCTGAGCATTCACTGATACAAAATATGTAAAAATTACCGGAAGTTCAATATAAAATTTAAGTCTCACACGCAAGCAAAGTGATTGAAAACCTCATAAAATACAAAATATCAAAAGAAACACACATTAAAACCAAATGCAATCTTCAGTTGGGCAATAATTGAGCAAGCGTAAACGGAAAATGGATAAGAAAGAATTAGTGAGTTCAATAAGAAATACACAGGTGCGAGTAACACAAAGTAAAATACTTGTTATAAAACAACGTTGTGTGTCAATTTATGCTCTGCACGCTGCACAAGCAAATTATACGTGAAAAAACAAACGATGTTGGGCGACCAATTTATGAGATGCCCGCTACACAAGTTCAATTATTCGTGAATAGAAAACCACGTTGGGTGTCAATTTATGATCTGAGTCTACACAAGCTCAATTATTCGTATAAAAACAACCACGTTGGGCGTCCAATTTATGTGATGGAACTGCTCACAAAATGGAGGCGCCGACACACTTATGGTGTGACAGTCGTCCCAAGTCGCAGGAGGGGACACGCGCTGAATTTATTTAATAAGGGCGCCAAGCGCATGCCCACTTACCTGCTTAATGTCGCCGGCGTTGAGCGTCTCAGGGGTGAGCGCCCTGGGTCGAAGGGTTGCATTTGGTGGTTTCTTAAGATTTAGAATAATAACACTTTGCTATGGTATTAATTGGTTCACCCGACCAAATGGCGGGGACTAATTTATTCAAAAAATTAAACGAAGAGAAACTGTTCAGGTTGATGCTGGGTTATTGTCACTTTAGTAGCCGATTAATGAATGATGGTGATGACAACTTACAATCTGTGATGTTAGATGGTAATGTCACCGCGACTGGATTGCTCGCCGAGCGACGGAGAAGTGTAGTCGGACCCTCAGGAGGCGACGCCGGAACGTTGCAAGGTTGGCCTCCGATTGCCTCCGGGGTGATGACTCCGGCGCACGGGACGTCGGCGGTGGGTGACCGGGCGGTCGCGACGTGATGCTCGCGCGCGTCTCAGGCCGTCACACGACACCTGGACCGCGTATGACGCTCGAAGCCAAACTTTGGCTATTCGGAATTAATTCCGTGAAGACCGGGCAAGTTTCGCAGTGGTCGGCTCAGTGTGTGCCTTACCCACTGCTGCTGTTCCCTTTCTACCGCAGGTTTCATTAACTGACTAATATTCGGTGGCTTTCTTAACTACCACTGTTAATCTACTCAAAACTTTACTTGTTGGTTTCTATCTCCATACGACTTCTCCTGCACGACCGTCCTCTCTAGCGTCTGTCGCCCGTCCTCCCTCTCTCGCCTCTCCCGCCCGTCTGTCCCTTTCGTTTTCTCGAAAAAATCTCAAAGTGCTCACGTGCTTCCTGCCTAGTGATTTTGTTGGTCGGATTTGAACTTCTCGAACCTTCTATTTCATCAACGGTGCCTTCTGGTTGTTCATTGGCCGGCATTGTTAGGCCGGAGGAGCGCGCACGTGTCCCTTCTGCTTTGGCATGTGATGATTTTATAGGCTTTTAGAGGATTATTGAGCCGGGTGCGATCGCCAAGTCGCTAAAATGGTTGTTCCGGCTGTCGATCATCCAGTATTGTTGGACAAAGGGTAAGATTTATTGTTAGGGGCTTCTGGAGAACTTGGGCCGTTGGGCGGAACTAAATCGGGTCGCGGTGGACGCGTGGCCCTTTCCAACTTCCGGTAATTTGGCGTGACGCGGGGGTGAGAGGGTGCGATGGTCACCCGACGCATCGCGGTATTGTCAGAAAAAGGGTATAATTGATAGTTGAAAGTTTATGGGGGGCTTGAGCGGCTGGGCGTATCTAATTCGAGGGCGCGTAGTTCTTTCCTGCCGTCCGGTAATTTGGCGTGACGCAAGGGTGGAGGACTGCGATGGCCCCCGACACATCGCAGTAAACATGTATTATTTTGACTGGTTTACTAAAACATTGATCGTCATAAAAATATGAATAACAACAGTTATAATAATAAGTTTAAATAATTTTACATATGCTCACAATATAAATCTAAAATAGCCATTTTATTTTTTAATCAACTGTTCATTAATTTTATAAAGAGAAACTCTTGTTTCTCATTATATTAATATGAACTACCACGATATTTCTTCTGCCATCACTTCGTACAGCATTAGTTAACATTTGTATCGTATAATTTTGGAGACTTAATGTGTCTGTACCAAGTAACGTACTTCAATTTCTGGGTCAATGTCCCTCATCTCGATCAGATTTTAGTCCAGTTTCCCTAATCCATTGAGCAAATGCTGAGATGGACCCCATTTTGTTTCTGTATATACATGTAGCTTCACTATGTGTACGTTGTTTTGAGCTCTCTTTTTACTTTCTCGCGCTTACTTCGTAAGAAGAGAAAGTGTAAACATGCTCCGGAAAACGGCAAAGTTTCGACAGAAACTGTTATTGCCGGGCCCTGGTAACGAAAAAGTGAATAAATCATGTTCTTATATGAAGTAGATTACTTCCTCTGACACCTGTAGTCCAGAATCCACGTTCTGTGAGTCCTTGATGTAATAGAACTAGGGGGCCTTGGCTGACGACTTGGGTCTGACGGGGATTTACCTATGCCGACAGGTAAACACCATTAAAAAAACAGTAATGCCCTCCTGTAATGGGAATACCCGATTTGGGTCAAAAGTCAGCAAGTCCTGCTCTCTCTTCCCCTCCTCGTCATGAGTCTGGCTAAGCGGTTTAAGCGCTACACTAAAAAAATGCGAAATTTGAAGCTCTTTTTCACAGACAATTTTTGCGTTTTCGTAACACTTCATTTGAAGTCATTTTAGCACTTTGACTTACAATGACAATAGTGTTTACAAATTGCTGGTAATGTGCATATTAAAGGTGTGATGGATCTTTCAAAACAATTATATTTATGTAATTTTTTTAATTGCGTAAATTACAAAATTACATAAATGTAATTTTGTAAATTACATTTATTTAATTTTTGCAAAAACAAAAAAAATCACAAATTGAACTTTATGACATATTAAAGAGTGCAATTAGCACTAGCAGTTCGAAAAGTTTGAAGAAAAAATTTGGAGTCATTTTTGAGAAAATGGTGTTTGAGCGTTCCTGAAAATGCGGATTTTTGAGCTACTTTTCACAGAAAACGGTTGTGTTTAACAAACTTTACTTGACATTATTTAAAGCACATGCACTCGTAAATACAATAATATGAACAAATCGCCGCTAATGTAAATATTAATGACGGGAGAGACGTCAAAAAATTACATATTTGTAATTTTTGAAAAAACAAAAGAAAAGAAAGGAATAGAGCAATATAGCGTTTATGTCATCTCATAGAGTACGTTGGGCACTATTATCTCATAGAGTACGTGGAGCCGTTTTTGAGAAAATCTTGTATTTTTTTTAAAATTGCACATATTCCACACAATATTGCGCGAGAACTACTAAAATTTTCAAAAAAATGTACGTGACCTTAATGAAAGAACTATGAAGAACAAATTGTATTTGAAGGAAAAACCTCTACCTTTTATTTTGTAGTTGAAGGAAGACGCCGAAAAAAATAGAAACTTTAGCAATTTTCAAAAATTCAGAGTTAACCGTGAAATTAGGATCTATGCCACCTTAACAAGTGTATTTTACTCTATTCTCACACGAAATTTAAAGAAAAAATTAGGGGCCGTTTTTCAGATAATTTTCAAAATGTCCAGGGGGCTTAAAGTGTCCCGAAATTTTGAAGAAAGTTTTTCAAACGCGGCGCCTCGAGTGGAATCAGATCGACCGGGGAATATTCATTTTGGAAGAAATCGTTATGGTTTAGGCGCTAGTATTGTTCACAGACTGACAGACAGACAAGACGGACGGACGTTTTGCTTTCAATTGGTTTTGCGGTATGAAGGACGCACAACTCAGGAATTCTGGCTACACCACGTGTTAGAGGAATTTTTTTCTTAGCAACTGGTTTTATCCAGTTTTGTTATCAGGGCGCGGCAATGAATTTTTTTTCTGCCGAAAATTCGCCGTTATTCGTGCATTACATAACTTTCCCTATTATATTTAGAAGACAATCATTTTTATAAGACATTATTATAATTTTACTTGAAATTAAAACAAAGGATTGCGTTAACGGATATTTATTATACACATTACATTCCACATTTTGTGGAGTGTGAATTTATTTTGAGAAAATTATTCATTAAAGAATGTAATGTTGATAGATTTGTGTGATAATGTAACTTTTTCAATGTTTGTATGGAATCGAATAGTGTCAAAGTCATTCAGACAGATTCAGTGCTACGAACCGTACTACAGGCCGAGTACACATAAAATGTTAAGTTTTAGTTGTAATCTTAAATTTGTGAAACTGTAAACTGTACGGTCAAGTGACACGGACTCCTCCAAGATGGGTGTTCCGGCATGTGAACTCAAGTTCGGTGTGCCAAGGCTGCGAGTTCGAAACCCGTGTAAAGCATGAATGTTTAAAGATTGGTACGTAGCGTGGGGGGGGGGAGCATTTCGAGCTCTTTCTCTATTATGTATTTCCTATATCTTCCATAATATCTTAGCCTGACTGGCGCTTGTGTATGCAATTGAAAATCTAGATGGATTTCTACGCTCAAAACAACGACAAAAGCACCGAGGTGGGGCCAAGGAATACCAAGGGCAAAATGCTTTGGTGCTGCCTTGGTAGATCTATGCAACGCTGGGAGGAGCGCGAAGGTGGTATTCATCGGGAAGGTTCCCAGAAAAGCTGTGGCAACTGCGAGAGGACCGGGTGTTTTTGTTCTTTTTTTTTTTCTTCGCGTCAGTAAATGTCATCTGGGAAGGGGAAGGAGCAAAATCGAAAATCAAGTCGAGACTGAAGAAAATAAGAAACTAATAAGTACGAGAAAGTCTTTCCATGCTTTGGCGCCTCTAGGCTGTTCATGATGCAAGCTACTTTACAGGCGATTTACAAGACTGGAATTACAAGATCCCAATTGCGATTTTAGCAAATTATATTACAATTCAATTTCAAATTGCAATTTCGGTGTATTTTGAACAAATATTAGAATACAATTACATTTTTGTACAGTTAACTCTGTTGAAATTAATGGTTATTTTCAAGGAATATAGGAGATAAATCATTACTAATTAAAATTTTGAAAAGCTGCTGGAAAATGGAAATGCCTGCGGACGACTGGCTGCATAAATTCGCCGCTGTTTTTGAGACGTTGAGCTGTCGCATGCGAAATTCAAACTTAGTTGCATGTGGTGTGTGTGTGTGTGTGTGTGTGTGTGTGCGCGCGCGCGCGTGCGTGCGTGTGTGCGCGCGCGTGTGTGCGCGTGTGCGTGCGCGTGCGCGTGGGTGCGTGCGGGTGCGTGCGTGCGCGCGTGTGTGCGTGTGCGTGTGTGATATGGGTCAAGAATGAGGTAGGAAAGACCGCCTGCGATCCGTGGCCCGTTTGTTAAGGTACTGCTCCGACATTCGCCTGGTATTGATCGGAGAAACCATGGAAAACTACCGATCAAAGCAGCCGGTCGCTAGAAGTCTTCACAACTAAGCGGCTGAATTCGACCGATTAATAGCTCTCTAGCTGGTGTGTTCGTTCTTTCTTTCTTTAACACATTTTTGTTAATGCATTCTCCATTTATTAGACCCGGAAAGATTATCGATTTATTTGGAGGTCGTTTACTTCGGTGTGTGGAAAGGTTATTGACCTCTAGCCCACGCTAGCGTTGACCTACGGCATAAAACGCTCATATTTTTGACACGCGTTGCCTAAGGGATAGTAGTACTTTCTCGAGCATTCAGCTATTTGTGTAGACGGCAAGATGTTTTACATATTGCTATGATTCATTGTATTGTAATTTTTGTTTTCGTGTTATTTTTTTTTTTGTCACAAGCGAAAGTGAGAGAAAATATTGAAATCTTCTTAATGCTCTTCCAACTACTTTGTCATTAATATTGTATAATTTTATCTTGTAATGACATTGTAGGATTAGGAACATAATGATTAAACACAAATGACTTAATTAATGCAATGTTCAAATTTATGTGACTATTTTGCAATGTTTTATGCCAAGGAGTCACATTTGGAGTATGAGAATGTTTTCGCCGGGAAATGTTATGGTTAAAGTGCACACTGAACATGGAAGCATCAGGATCAACGAAATTTATTAATGAAATGCCACTAAATTTGGTAACTGACTTAGGCTACGCATGTATCAATCTTGCATCCAATTTCAAATCGTCGAGAATGCTGAACGCCAACGTTAATGCAATATATGGTCTTTAAGTGATTTTTTAAAACAGGTTTTAAGAAATATTTTTAAAAAGAAGTACAGCGAATCTGGTTATAATTTTATTGTTTAAAGTTTAACTTACTTTACTTTCCTTACTTTACTTTCCTACATTACAAGAACTTGTTCACATGGTTCAGAGGTGAGATATATTTTATGAGACAGGAATGTAGGTCTCAACGATCAATACATTTCCGAAGTTTGAGAATTAATAATTTCAGAGCTGTTGAATGCTTCATGAATGTCACGGCCTTCACGAGCGATGTGGACTTATTTTGGTGATCTTTTTGCGAAGGCCCAGAAAAAAAAATGATGTGTCAATGTAAGATTTTGTAATTGGAGGTGCACATGTTGGCATTTTCTTAGTTTCAAGATTACAGCTCAGTACTTGATTGGTACTGATGGGAAAGAAGCCTCAAACGTCAAACATGTTGAAAATAATGAAATGATGCATTGGTACCGCAAGGAAAAGGGAAGCGAAACGATAGGCAGACAAGGCGGATGAAAGTCAAAGAGGCTATTTTTTCATGATTATTTCCAGGACGAAAATAATTCCATAATATTTTCTAATGCACGATAAAAATTATATAAGACTAGATCATTTAAAATAGGCGTGACACGATGACGTTTGCTACTGACAGGAGAGGGGGCAGATTGTTATCGTGCATTGTGGGCGACTGGCTGTGGTCTTGCGTGATCCGTGTGAATGTTGCGGGAAGAGGGGCGGTTCTCGTTTGTATGGTGTTCAATGAAGTCCGAAGACACTTGCTTCTTTACGAGATGTACTACCCACATGATGTGTTGGCCGAGTGCATGCTGTGAAGAGAAGCTTCGCGTGTTGTGTGAAAATTGGAAGAGGAATTCCTCATGCAGCTTGCTGGGGATGGTTTGACTAGAGCAGTGATGGAAAGTAGTATGGCGACTAATTTCTTAGCCCCTGTAAAGACAGAAAAACAAATATATGAAAATTCTATGCTTGAAGATGACCCAAATGCTAATTCAGCGGTGACTCACGAAGAAAAAATTAAACCTCGATGGGGACCTCATCACAAAGGAGCTCAAGAACTCGCCAATCTTTACAGTCGAGGTAGGTGATATTATTTTTATTTAAATCCAGTTTTCTCGTAAAACAGGCAGTGTTATCTGTATTTCACAACTTGACAGTGTTACAATTAGTAAATATTACATTTGGGAGTTCTCACATTACCATTTTGCGTCTTGAACTCAAAGGAATCGCTACTCTGTCGCCTTCGCCGGTTTTGTGGTCAAAGTGCTCACGCCCACCTAGTATGATAAAAGTAATCGGAAAAAATGCTTTGTCACTCGTGTTTCTAATTCTTTTTTTATTGTGGTTAGTTATGAAGTGCTACGATATATTTGTGTAGCATCAGTAATTTTGTGAAACAATGTTGTTGAGTGTTTTGCATTACCTGTTGAATATTAACACATTTTTATTCTCCAGGAAAGCGCACCCAAGAATGCATTTGTGTGGGAATTTGCATAACCCTTATGGTTGTCAACCTCTATTTCATCACAGTTCATTTTCGATTGGAAAATCTAAGCACAATAGTAGTTGCGGCTCTGAGTGGTATCATTACAGCTGATCTTAGCTCTGGTATTGTGCATTGGGGTGCTGACACCTGGGGTTCAGTGGATTTACCAATTATTGGCAAGGTAACTCAAATCATACTAGTGATAACTAGCATGCTGGAATGCTTATGGAGAGCATCAGTATCTAATTTGCATGAGTTGCATGAAACCTATGAAGAAAAATAGGGTATTGTATATTCTGGCATGACAAGGTGAGAGCATCACTGCCTATTTGGTCCTTGTATAGCAATGTTTGGTACCTACAGGAGTAAAATTTAATCTATCAGTTTTGTTTAATTCTTTCCACTATTGTAAATGCATGGTAGTGCTGTTCTGCTCTTATCATTGTATAGTAGGTATTTCAGACTAGAGGAGTATGGATTAGGTGTTGCTTGCAGAATTTCCTGCGGCCGTTTCGTGAACATCACATCGATCCTACATCCATCACGCGTCACGACTTCATCGAAACCAATGGGGATAACTTCATGCTCACAATCCCATTCCTTGCTTGGATGACCTGGGATTTCCTCACTTTGGCTGAGGAGGAGGTGCAACGTAACTTTTCACGGAGCTGTTATCTATTTCTCCTTGCTATTTTCGTGGCAATGACAAATCAGGTACATTTGTATTGCTTTGTGGTGTACTAAATGTTGTTTCTTGTAGCAGCTAGTTATGTAAGATTGAAAGTGCATAATAGAGCGAAATATTCTTAAATACCCATTAGTTCAAAAGTCTTCCTGCCTATTTTTGTACTGTATTCAGTAATTGTTAATTGGCTCCATTTTGCTACAACACTGTTGATGTGGACAAATATTAGTTATTTTATGAAGTTACTTGCAGAAAATGAGTATGCTTACACTGATTTTGATTTCTTGAAACACATGCAATATTAATTCCTATCATTCTTTACTTCTAAAATTCAATATCTTCTAGCATCTGTTTATGGTTTGTTGTTATCAATTCATATTTATATGGTTTTCCAACATTATGTTGTTGTTGGAAATCTTTTGAATTCAAACAAAATTGTGAACTTCTAAGAAAGCATGATAGTAATAAAAAGAACAAATTTCCTGTTCTTTGAAGTCATAATTTTAGAGTAAATGCCTACTGCTTCAGTTAATAAGATAATAAATAATTATGTCTTTTTTGCAGATTCACAAGTGGTCCCACACATACTTTGGGCTCCCAGCGTGGGTAGTGTTCTTGCAAGAACGTCATGTGATCCTTCCTCGGCGTCATCATCGTATTCATCATGTAGCACCCCATGAAACCTACTTCTGCATTACTACAGGATGGCTTAATTGGCCATTAGAAAAATTGCATTTTTGGCAAGGACTTGAATGGGTGATTGAAAGACTGACTGGCTGCAAACCACGTGCTGATGATTTAAAGTGGGCACAGAAACGCTCATGAGATGTGCTCAAGTGTTTAGAGAGAATCAGTATCCTGTCCCAGACTGTGTGATTGGGCTTGCCAACCCTTTTTTCCCTGAATGTTACCAGTTAATCTGTTAAGCAAGATCAATGAAAGAAGATAGTTCTGCCCACCTCCATATTGTATGGATTTTATTGAATTGGAAGAAATTATTAGTTGTATCTAGTCAGATGGATTGAGCATGTTGCCATTATGTAGATAAATTTAATGTTACCCTGTATGCAGTGATGGAATTGAGAGGGATGTATTTCTAGTTTTCACTTTCAGGGACCAAAGGGTGAATTGAATGGAAAATGTTCTACAAGCATGGAGGAGCATCTGTGCTAGGTGTCAGGTTCACTTTTGCTATGGTGCTTATGGAATTCAGGTAGGGTGTTGCTTGCTTAAGGATTTACAAAGAAATGCTATAGTTTTCTCAATTGAGGAGACAGGAATGTACGTACAATCTTGAGCTTTTTATATACATTTCATATTACCTGGAATTTTTATGGTCCTATCTATGAGCAGCATAAGTGCTCTTGCTAGTATGTCAGAAAACTGGCAGACTGCTCACTTTCCTTATAAAGACATGGGCTCATGCTCAGAGAAGCTACACTTATGAATACATGGTATTTTTATTTGAAAGATAGCTGTTCAGCAAACTGATGTGTATTGCATGAAGTGAGTTTTTTTTATATGATGTACATTGCTTGTATATTTATACATGTGGAATTGTTTAGAAGCTTTATCCAAAGTTCATTGTAGTTTAATATCATGCCATATATCATACCTTTTTATTGTCTGAAATCATACACATGTGCGCTTGTAGAAAACAAGTGGCTTTAGTGTTGAGGTGCTAGCTTGTGTTTATTCTTCAGTCTGGAGCACTAATAATGCTTCTGGATGACTGCTGGCCTCCAGTTGTATTGGTTGCCACATACTGAAAAGATAAAAAAATGTATGTCAATTTCCCCTCCCCAATTTTGTAATAGTTTATTCTGGTTGTGACTTACCTTTAAAATGACATGATTTACAGTATATTCCAGAGTGCTAGTGTGGAACCAATCTGTCCATTTTATATTTCACTGGAAATGGCTTCTAGATAAATGACTGTTTTATACCTACAATCACTATAATTAACACAGTGCAGCTTGTGTGTGGATGTGGGCACTTGCCTGTTGACAAGAATTTATTTATTTTTTATTCTGTGCATTGTATGTATATTGATGTCAACTGCTGCAATCACGCTAAGATATTGACACGTGGGAACAATTTTGTGCAAGGAATGTATGACTTTGTGATGTTGAAATTTATTTTTAAATTAGTTTTGCTGTTGACAGTAAAATTTGAATTAAATTTGGTAATTGCTGCTATTAAACTGTACCTGCATTTATTTTGTGAATATATTGCTGAGGGTTAGCTTTATACCATACATTTCAGCAAGCATGAGTGATTTCAATTTCACGGCTTCCTGTGAAGAGTATTTTATTCAATCATGATAAAATATATTTTGTGGGATTTTACATGATATGGGGAAGCAATGTATTGTTAAAAAAAAGTTTGTCTCATTGTGGTCTGTACAGGTACAGACACCTTCACACAAGCCTACCAGTAAGAAATACAGGTAACTGTTAACCACTGTGTAATTTTTTTCGCCCCCTAATCCTTGTGCAGTCCGTTAACTTCCAAAATCCCAGAAATGTCCTTAGTAGGGTTGTGGCGTGGAAATTATACGACTTAAACTGCATTTGAAAGATGAATTAATTCATAAGTGAAACAATCCTTCGTGATAACGGGGGTAAAGCATACGTTAGAAAGGTATTAGCACAAGTCGGGAACAAACGATTTTGCTTTGGGGGTTGTTAGCTGTACGTAATTACAACTGTACAGGAAATTTCGATTATAACGAATGCATATGAAAGAAAAATGCCCCTTCTTCCAGACACGCTGCTTTTGCCCATTTCATGTTAATCGAAATGAACACGCTTCTGCCACTTGTTCGAAAGAAAAAAAACAAAACAAAAAATTCCGACGTGGGGACAAAGAAGGTAAGTGTGATGAAAACGGTAGTATTTCGCAGCTTTATAATTATTGAGAGAAACTAATAGGCAATATTAGTCGTTTTGCGGTATATTTGATGATTGTCAATTCCAAACAGAAATTTTGTTGTCTTCCTGACAGACAGCAGCGCCAATCAAGTGGCCCAAGTTGGAAGCAAATATGGTGGATCGGTGCAAATCTTTTGTGTTGATTTTGGTTACGAGAAGGGATTATTAACTGAAACACATCAGTTTCGTGTTGTGCAGCGGGACATTTGTGTTTCCGAAAAATACTCGGGAAATTGGAGTCCTAATCAGAAAGCAAAGATCAATATGGGCTGAAGGTGACGATGGGCCCGACGTAAGGACAATATTTGATTAATCTATATAAATGTTTGGCGGCACTAGGACTTATAAATGTCATACCAAGCAAAAACTTTTTTATTTTTAAGTTCTCTGAGAGCTTGTCGCAGGAATTTGCTCTAGACTACGTGCAGCGTAATTTCGGGCAGTCTAAGTTTCCGTCTTTTTTAACGGGCTAACAAAATTCATTTCAAAATATTTCTATTTTTGTTAAGATGCCCTTTTAAGAAAAGGAAAGGAGCATTTAATTTTAGTTCTCTATGAATTACAGATTCCCATGAAAATGTTGTGCTGTCAGAAAAATAATATACTTAACATAGTAATGAAAGAAAACAAAAAAGTGTCCCCAAGAACATGAATGCTCTTTACTGATTTTTGGATTTCTTCAGAAAAGTTGACATTTTTGTCTATTAAAACGTTGAAAACTTCTAACTTAACGTATTGCCTTTGTCACTTAGACTTATTACCAAATTGTTATAGTCATAGTCACTGACTTAACATTACATTGTCATTTAGAAGTGTCAAATCAAATAATTTTATTTAGGGCATTTCCCTAACTGAAGGAGGAGGAGGAGGTGGTGGAGTAGCTACACCATTCCAGCATCAGTGATGGTGATGGACGTGGAAGACAAGATACAGTCATATATAGACATCCATGAGACACATAAGCTCAAAGGTAAGTGACTGAGGTTTTGACAAACACTTGCAGGAAATGCTTTGTGGTAAAATGCATGTTGAACTTTATTCTCCAATTCACTTCAATATTTAAGTAAGCTGTTATTCAACTTGCAAAAATGGAAAGCGAGTTCTCTTTGAAGTAGGAGTGAAAAGTTTTCTTTGGATATAATTCTGATTTCCTTTAAGGTCAGTTGAACTTGCTGGACTTGTGCAGATATTAAATAATGGGAATTGATTTTCTTATTTTACAGATAATTATTCTAGTGTGTAATTGTAGTTTTCATTTATGCCATTAGTATTCTTTTTAATTTTTTGCAGTTTTAAGATGAGAAATAATTAAAAAAATTAGTTACTTTCTTGCGCTTTCTGTAAATCCGCTCAGCTACTCATATCTGTGGTGTAGAGTCTGGTTGGTGCAACCACCATTTTTTATGAATGCGACTTTTCTGTGCATATCAACAAAAACCTGTCGAGTCTCCTCTAATAATTTTGACTGTGAACTTTGAGTCTTATTCTTTTGCAAAGTAAAATATTTGAGAAAATTAACCTACCAAATTTTGTGAGTGACATGTTGTTTATCTAACTAGTTTATTACAAATGAAATGCTTGAAAATACACTTCAGAGTTCTTTCTCCTGAAGTAATGTCATGAACAAATCTAATTAAAATTGTAGTGTCTTTGAGCCTGATGATCTGATTTTTTAATCATTTTATTATGTATATTCTGAATCTCTGCATCACAATTTATTGATTTCCTACATAGTTGGTTAAATCATTAAATATTTCAGGAATTAACAAATTTTTGATAATTTATGAAATTATGGATTATTAAGTTGAGCAAGACATAGGTATTGACATTACTTAAATGGTCAGGTTGGACCACTGGACCACTTATTCACTAAAATGTTTGTTAGTCATGAATAAAGAATTGATGTCTACCTTTGCTATTGTTCAGAAATTGACAGGTTATAGTATTGATAGTGCAGGTTAATATTATTTCTAAGGTATCAAAAATTAATTTTGAAGCAATGGAATGCCTTATATTAGTTTTAAAATATTTCTGATTGGGTAACTTCAGGTTCCTAGCTATTAAAAATTACATGTAAAGATGATAGGTAATGTAATTGAAGACCAATTAGAAAAGTTCAAATTTTTCCATACAAATATTTTGCCTTTCACATGTTTGTTGCTCAACATTTTGTTAAATGACACAAACTCAAAACAAAGCAGGTACATGGTGATTTTATTCTAGCATTTAAGTTCTTTCTTAGGGGTAAACCAATCGTAATCACAAGTAAATAATTAAACCAATGACTTATTATAATTATAAGTATTTAAGATTTGTCCAGTGCACATTATAACCAATGACTTATTGCACCAATCCCAATTGCACATCAGTGCGGAATTTGAGGTAATGTCTATTAAGCTGGAAGACCCTGGTACTGCCATTTTCTTCACTCTAATGATTAATAATATTCATATATTATTAAATATTAGAGGTAATATTTCCTCCCATTATACCTAAATGTTAGGCAATGAAGATGGCAACACAAGATCCACTCCAGCCTTCTCAGGAATAAGTCCATAATTTGTAGAAAAAGCCATAGAGAAGACTTTATTGTCAATAATAAAATTATGTGATTAATGAAATATATCTAAAACGGAACAAGAAGAGCTCATTGTTTACATTTCTCATTTGTTGCAAATTGACTTTCAAGTTTCATGGAAACCATAGACGTGCGCAGAGGGTAGGGCTATGGACCCCTTGAACATTTTTAAAGGGACCCCATAGGTGCACATGATATAACATTTTATTTCTGAAAATATTTCCTATTCCTACTTTTCCCCATTTTTACCTGACAATAGGGATTTTTTGAGTTGTGCATTTTACTTAATTTACGTTGCTTTAGAAACAGCTACCATTATTTTAAGCATAAGTAACAACATTTTAAAAATTATAATAAACATTGAATAATTTAATACAAAAATGTTTACAATAATTTAACTTGATTTGTCCAACCCAGTAAATTAAGGAATTTGTTATACTTTTGGAGAAGGAAGGACAGGCAACCCTTTAAATATTTCAACATAGAAACTTTTGTAAACTTCGTTTTTAGTTCTCAAAAAAACTGAAAATTAAATAATTTTCCACTTAACTGAATCATGTTTATGAACTAATAAAATTATAAAAAGAGACAATATCACTTTGAACTGTATTTGTTTATTTGCTATTTTTATCATTATATTCAGCCAGTGCTACCACTGTTACTACCTGTTATTAAGAATGATTTATAATTATAAAATTCTATTATAAGTGTATAACTATTTCAATCAAGTTAATAATTTGGAGCATGTTCCGGGACCTAAAATTGTATAAATCAAGCACTGCTTAGTAGTAAAAGTAAATAAAAGACATATTTTAATTCTCTTTGTAGTATGTTCTATATGTTTACAAGTATAATGTGTCTTATGGAAATATAAAAACAAATGATGAAAAAGGGGGCCTGGATATGCAGCTGGCCCTCCTGGTTATTGTAGACTGTGCACGCCTGTGGTAGAAACCTATTACTGAGGGGGATTTTAATTCAAAGTTTTATAAATATAAAGTTATTTAGTCTACCGACTAATGTGTTCAATGTATGAGAAATTATATACGGTTGTCAGGGACACCACAAAAAGTAAGTAATTAACACCCACCCAAGAAGCTCATAACTTGTAGATATTAAGATGGTACTTATGAAGGTAACTCAAGCTAGGGATGTGAAAATCTTTTTCCATATCTAAAAGATAATTGACCATGTAAGAGTTAAAAATTAATTTCACTACAGACACTTCAGTTGTGTTTAGCTGCCCATAACTTAATATAGAATTTACAGTTTAATGCCAATACACGTTTTAGGGACCAATTAATTTCAGATTTACAAAACTGAGTCAAAGTTGAATAAAATTTCCTCTGTTTAAGTATATTAAGGATTCTAGAACTATTTGTGTTCAAATATTGTGGATTTGCATGTAGTTTCACATTTCAAGAAAACTTTATTTATTTCTGTATGTTGATGGGAGCATAATGTTTGCAATGTCGTAGTGATGTTAAATTGTAATTTCACCTTCCTCTAGGGCTATAACTTATGAAATGAATATACGTATGCCTTTATTACACATTCTATTAACGAACATGTCGAACCAAATTTCAAAGTTACTAAATCTCTTTTTGGGTATTATTTGAAATTAACAAAATAGAAAATACAGTTTTTCTGAACATGCTTTATGAAATGTTGCTTTTGCATTTCCAAAAAAGTCGTGTTTTCGGGTTGCTCCTATTGGCCTCAACACTATTGATACACCTAGCATATCTCAGATTTTGCCCTCTATGAGCCTCTTGTTCTGCCTACCACTCGCAGCAGCAGACCATTGCTCTATTCCGCAAGCATGAGAAGCTGCAAGGGCTGGCTGTGGGTAGCCGCAAACAGGGGGGACCCACGCTGTCAGCCCCATGTAGCGTAGCGTCCGGCATGGAGGCAGTCGCCGATTCATCTGCTGAGGCGCTGAGTCACCAGCGCATATCACACAGCAAGAAGGTGATAAAACACGCTCTTCGCCAGCAGGCTCGCCGCCGTCGCAAGAATACCACCATTGCCGCGGGAAACTCAGCACCACTGCCGCGCATTGTCGTGAAGTCGCTTTCGCCACCAGCGGGGCAGAGCCACCTAGTGCCATCGCAGCAGCATGTTGCCGCTTCCACTGTGACCAACGAAGGTGAGTTTCCTAGTCAGAGGTGATTTTCTTGCCACTTTTGTTTAGTTATGTGATTGGAAATCTCGTTTCATTACTAATAGAAAGAGAAGGTCCTCAAAATAGTCTACGAAAAGTGTTTATTCTTTTGAACATGATGCTTTTGGTATTTGAAAATTTTGTTTCCGTGTCCTTTAGAAATATTGTTTACTTAATTATAATTTGGGTATCAAATTCAAAAAGCATTGGTTTGATTTTGATATCAAATTCAAAAAGCCAAAAGTTGAGAATCAAAGCTGTCACTTGCTGTTCAACAAATTCACTTGCCTGTGAATTCTGGGTGGCCTGCAAAAAATCTTCTGTGTATCCCAACTTAAAAGAAGGATGAACTTCAATTATTTATGTCCAGCAAGATGGTGCCTCTCTTCATAAGATGTAGGTGGAATGGAAGCATTGACATGCCATTACGTTCACCTGATCTTTAGCCAATAGATTTCTTTTGCTGGGGTTTTGTAAGAAATCAGGTCTATGAGAGAAAAATCTGAACAGTGGATGAAATGGAACTGAAAATAGCTGAACTAAAGCTGAAAAATTTATGGACATTGATGCTGAGTGCAATTTGTATTAAACTATGTTGGTGTTGCAGATAGGCTGATTAAAAGTTTGATGGGATTCAGACAATTTCCTAGGATTAAGCAGGGTTTAACACCTTCAGTACAATTTTGAACTACTTATTGGTATCTGTAATTTGATTTCATCATATCATCACATAATGCATATCCAATTTTGGGCCACTCTGAATTTTCTGCCAACGTGTCCATTAAAATAGAGGGTTAGAAAAAACATTAGCATTTATTTGCGTTTTTGGTTAGAAATATTGTTATAAATATTTATTAAAATCTGCTACTTGAATATTCAGAAAGAAACAGTCTTTTGTTGTTACTATGCGTTTTTAGTTGATTTTAGTTGTTGATTACAATTCTGCCTGTTTTTGGCAAATGTTAGAGGAAGAGGCAGGCTAATAAGAGGGTGGGGCAAAACCAAAAAGCTATCCCAGAAAGAATTGAGAAAGCTAATTATTTCAAGAAAATCTATGCCTTTCTATTAGTTAAAACAATGTTGAATCCATTAATGTTGGCCTTGTTCCTTTCCCTTTGCTTAGCTGCAGTAGGTCATTCCCTCGTGCACAAATTGGAATCTTTTTAAATGCTGCAGTTGTTCCTTCTCTTTTTAAAATTCTTAAGTAAAGATCTCTTCCCATTTATTTGCATTTATACCTCATTCAGTATTTTCACTATTTTTACTGCACGCGGCCCAATCTCAGGTCGTTAGCCTAAAGGTGTAGGCAGTGAGTAGGAAAGCTAAACTCCGGGCCTGATGGTTGAACCCGGCGATCCACCAGTGGGTCCCTAGCGCGTCGATCTAGAGTCCGTCTGACCTCATGACAGGATTGGGTGAAGGACGCCCTTCGGGGTGCTCTGGAGCTCACATTTCAGAAGTCCGGCTGTTGCCTTACCTTCAGCCAGGTTGTCATTGGTAACGGCCGTACCCGGGTCGATAGCCTGAAGTGTTGGCAGCGGGGAAGGCGGGTTGGGGGCCCCTGGCCCCCCGGGAGAAATCCCGGGCGGTCCCCAGATGGCTTTTGGCTTCGCCGTGGCAGTGGCCCAAACTCAGGGCATTGAGGAGGGACTTGGTGTCCCGGCGCTCGTGAGTGGCGAGTTGCCATACAGGCGATACTGACTCTGGTACCAGTCTGGATAATTGGGAGCTCCGGGCTAGCGGGGTGGCCCCACCCAGGCATTGACTGGGAAGGTTGCCGTGAGGGCAAACTGGGTACCGGCCGGATCCGGTTTCCTGCCCTGAAGCGTTCATGTACGTGGAAGGGGGATGAGGATAAAGTCGCTGTTTATCAGCCTTAGTAGAGCCAAGGTGCCCACCCTGGGATTCGTCCCCAGGAAGAACATGATTAGCGGAGGTTGTAGGCCCGCGAGACTTTATGTACATTTATATCTTCTTCCTACCCTGGATTCATAGGCTTCTTGCGACCAAAGTCGTTTGATTTCTTTGCTGTCCGGGATGAGCCGCGTCTCAGGCTGATATGTCAGCTCGATCGACTGAGACGTGGCTCATCCCAGACAGCCATGAATCGAATTCCTCCTACCCTACATTTCTACAAGAGCTGTTATATTTTTATTTTTTGGTTATCTTAATGTTCATATGGCTGGTGTGCACTTGCCTACAATCCAAACAGATTAGAAGACAAAAGCAATTCATTAAATCTCTTTTTTATTCTAAGTGAGACATAATCAGTTCTTCTTTATGAAAGTCTCCTTTACTTTAGCTATTCTGTTTTTTATGTAATTTATTCTGACTGTTGTGATGCCTGTTGGGTTTATAGGATATCAACTTGTTAGAGATAACCTTGGTTTTAGTGCATAATCTCTTGAATATATGATTTTGATTTGTTATTAATGATTTTCATGTTGCATTTTTTACTTTGTGGCGTGTAATTCTTTTGATTAAGAATTCGCAAGGAGGAATTCAGTTTCTTTATTTGCCTTGGTGTTAGTAAGACTAATATTTTTCATAAGTAAACTGAAAATTATTTTAATTGCTGTGTCAGTATTCTAGCTGAAATTAAACCGCATCATAAATATATTTTCACTTTGTCAGTTGTGTAATTATGGGTAGAATATTAAAGATTTTTATGGAAGCACGAAAAATTTGAAATTTCTTTTTTATAATTACTGATACACCGTGTTATATGTAACTTAGAATTATAATTGTTATTGATAGGTTTATAATGGACTCTAAAATGAGTACATTAAAATTGAGGAATGATCGATAGTCTGCAAATTGTAATGACCTTTAGTTTGTGTGTTTATTTGGTTTTAATTGAGAAAATTAATACAAGTATTTGTTAACTTACCTCTTTTCTTATTAGTATTCTTTGTGATTCTCAGTGTACTTAAGACTATGCAGTATGGCATCTAAAAATACCTTTTGAGGTTTTAAGCAATGCCCAAGAATTAATATTTTCTTCTGATACATCAGCAAAATGTATCTTAAATGTTGTTTTAAATATTCTTCAATGATGTACTTTTTTTTAGCAGCACTTTCTCCCTGTTCTACTGTCTTGAACTCTCCAATATTCTTCTTCTTTTGCCAGTTGTCTTCGTTTTTCATTTTCAGTTTGTGCCTCCCCCCTGCCTTTTTTTCTCCAGTGTATTCTCTTTTGTCCTTTACCGGTAACATTGTTCTCTACGTGTTGCATTGCTTATCTGACCATTAATCAGATATTCTTTATAATTTGTTTGTTAATTGTTTTGCTCTAGTCACTTTTGTAACTATCTCCAGTTGTCTGTTTTTGATATTTCTTCTCTTTATATTTTTTCCTCTCATTGATGTTTGGAAGATATTAGAAAATGTTATGTTTTTCTTCTTTTATGCCTCTGTTTAGCTAAACTTTTAAAAGCCATGCAGTTTTTAATTTTTGAAGTTATTTTCTGTGCAACAAGTTTGATACAAAACTGTTATTTTGTTGTAAAATTCATGTGTGTTTTATAGATCATGATTCTGGGATTACATCAGGGAGCAGTGCTGAAGCTGCAGCAGGAACTAAACCTTCAACTATGCGGGAAGTACTGGCTTCCATTCCTGGGTTCTCTCTGAAACAGCAGCCCGTGAGGAAGCGATCAGCTAAGCGATTAAGTGCAGCTGCTCAGTTAGAACAAACAAAAGCTGGTCGCATTGATTTGGAAACCCCTGACTCAATATTGGTGAATACAAATCTGCGTGCACTCCTCAATAAACATACATTTCAAAGCTTGCCTCCTCTGTATCAACACAAGCTAGTTCAACTGCTGCCTGATGTTGATCGAAATGCTGTTGCACAGCAACCTGATAACTCTATAAGGTTTGTTAAATGATTTTTATGTTTCATTGCATTTCTGCTAACCTGCAAAAAATTGTGTTTTTTTTTTTGTTTTGCAACAAAATACATTTTCTCTTAAAACTGTGTTTTATTTTCTCAGACTCAATACTTCTGGACTTAATAACGAATTCTTTGCAAGAGCATGTCTAGAATGGACAGAAAGGTTAGCGGAAGGTGAATTTACACCTGAGAACCAACAAAGGTTAAAGGCTGAAGCAGAGAAGGAAATGAGCCGTTTAGACCCGTGGAAAGTATGTGAAGACTTTAATTAATTAAAATTATTTATTTAGTTTATTTATTTTAACTAGCAGACTCATTACATGTTGGTTTTTTTCCTATTAATTTCTTTGGATTGTTTAGAGAGCCTACTTTTATTTGTAAACTTTGCAATTTTGCAATAGTTATTAAAATTTGTGCATGTAATAACTCGATAAATATCCATCTTCGTATAGCTGAAGCACTTTGAACCAATCTGGGGTGAGAAGCCGGAGCCTGTTGTGGAAGCAACACCTCTCCTCCTGCCTGGTCCTGCAAGACCATCATTGAAGACTACAATAAAATTGCGACGTCATAACAAGTCGACTGTTAGTGTGCCGAACTTTGCTCGAAGACCCCGTACGGTGGGCGCTGTGACCCGAGCTGTGGCCAGTTACCGAGAGAGGGAAGCAGCTGCAGGAGGGGGTGGGGACCTCGAAGAGCCGTGCGGAGCTGAAAAGCGTGCCGCTGAAGAAACCCTCGAGGATGATCCTGCTTTGAAGAAGCTGAAGCAAATTGGTAAGTAGGAAGTTTATTTGTTTGCTCGTTTAAAATTTCTTTCAAAACCTAAATGAAAATCACTTATGAAAGCTACAAAATCTTTATATCATTCATAAATACTAAAGGGACACTTTAATCTATCCTGAAATTTATTTTAAAGAGTAATTAAAATATATTGGATTTTGAAGTGAAAAATTGTTGCCCAAGAACACACTAAAGAGGAGTTAAAAATGATTCAGACAATTTGATTCCTGCTTTCCTGTGGTGGATTTCAGTGATGTACTGTGCTCCATCTACCTTTTTCAAAATGATGTAGATAGCATTTACGGCATTGTGGACCACCAATCTCATTGTAATTTTACCAAGTCTGTAGTTATCAAACTATTCATTATGTCCATAACAACATGTTCTCTGCTATTTGCGCACTTATAAAAAAATATAACAAAATAATTTGAGCAAGGGAAGAATTAATGACAAATTATAAAAATAATACTTTTTATATGTAGTATTAATAAAATATATTCTGATTATATTGACTTACAAGTCTTCATATCTGTGTTAATATAATTAAAATTTATCTCGACTAACTTTTCAAGTTGTAACACAAAACTTTCATTTATTTTATGAGTTGGACAATTAGCACAAATGAATTTATATCAATATAACTTGCACATTGGATCAGATGTACTTTGTCTTTAGAAACAATTTTTGTCATAATTGTAACACAAGTAAAACACTAACCAATCACTATTATAGATTGTCACAAAGTGCAAATGTTTGATCCCTTCTGGATGTCCCTCCCAGATGGCCCAGGGTCTTCTGTTATTCAGACATCTCTAACAACTGAACTATGGAATCAAACACAACATTCATTGCAATTAACTTACAAGGAAAATGCAATCTACTTGCATATTTGAACTTCATGATAATTCATATTCCGTAGTTTAGGGACAAGAAAGTAAAAATGTTCTATTAATCAGACCTAACATTTGTGTAAGTACCAACCAAGTATATTTGGAATTGGTATGGATTTCTTAGCACTAATATATTTGAACATTTTATTAATTAAAGCCTGATTAAATGTGTTTTTTAAATTGATAATTATTGATTTACATGCACAGACCATTATTTTGGCAACACCATTAAAAATTATTAAAAGTGTAATAGAACCCCCTTAACGAGATTGTAGATAGGTGAAGAGATTCTAATATTACATTTTTACAACATTCAGCTACTTGTCATTCGAACCTCAAGGTCCATTATCCTCTTCCAGAACCAGATTTACAGTTTAGAGTGGAAGATATCCAACATGTATATTATTTGTTAATTTAAAACACATGTTGTTTTTTCTAACTCATCACATTTTCATTCAAACCATACAATTGAAGGAGTAATAAACAGGCAAGATTTGTAGGTTTAAATTCAACAAGAAGGAGTACACATTTATTTTAGAAAATTTGTGACAATTTTTATCTAAAAGAAAAACTTTTCTATTGAGCTTAGAATACTCCCATTGCTTTTCCTATTTATTTGTGAATCGGTGGTATTCATCCAAAGTGGCTTTCTCAAGTATATTTTAATGCGATTCAGATCTCTTCTTCTCTTCTGATCGAATTCTATACTTCAGGTCGCAGAACTGGAGCCAGTTTGAAACCTGTAATGAAAAGTGAAAAATCTAATGTAGAAACAACATACACAAATTTATAAGGATTATATATTATGGATGTTACGCTATTCAACTCGATTAAATTCAGTGATGCCTTATTTTCTGTGACGAGACTCGGGCCATGAGGCCTGCTCTTTTGCCTGGCCACACAAATTCTGCTATGCTTCTTTCACCATCTAGCAAACAATGGAGGTATCAATCAGGCGATGAAATGGGCGTTTTTTGAATTTTGCTCTGAGACTTCATTTACGCTTGAGGATCATTTACATGCAGTAAGTCTACAACATCTTTACTTCCCCTCCCAAGGAATTGCGCATTCCTTGTATAAAACAATGACTTACAAAGCTCCCAGCTCCCAAGTTGTCTGAAATGTATGAAACAGTACACAAAATGACACAATACTAGATGGAAATGAATCAGGTAATGAACTAAACCCATTACCCTTAATAACAATAAACTAATTAGTTGTTTCAATTGAGCTGTATGGCTGGCAAATGCAATTACTTTATGAATTTGATAAAACAATTAAATGCAACAGGCAGTGACGTATTTCCCATTCAACTACAGTAACTCATTATTATAACTCGTATTTCACTTCCTAGCTCGGAGGGAAACGTGAAGAGACCTTTTTCTTTATCTTGCCAAACAGCATTGCCGCGTTCTGCAGTTCATCATTTTGCCATCGTGATCTGCAACACTTTTATTTCCAATGTCTTTGGCAACATTTGATAATAATAAACACTGCCAAATAAAGCTTGCAAATAAAATGATACAAACAAATTAATTGCCATGAGCAACACCCTCACCAGGAAGAAATGAAATTCGAGGATGAAGTGAATAGTAGAAGTTTCATAAGCTTGCACTGCTACATGACGAGCAAATTACCGAAGTAGTGTTTGAAATTACACCTGTACCTTGAAATACACACAGCACACAGAAATGACGCTGGCACGTTCTCTAGTTCATACTGTCAAACTGCAAGAGTTTCATCTCCTATTATATATTTCTCCTTGGTGTAGATTTACAAACGATACATGTAATATTACTTATACAATTTCACGAAGGCCATGCCTGAGTATGGATTTGAAAGGCAAGGCTACATTATAAATTATTATCACATTAAATTATAGAAATACACAATATTTTTATAATTGAAAACAAGCAAAAACTTTTTAACAAAAATTGAAACAAAATTTTTAAAATTGATATATTTGCTTTTCATTTGAAGGAGGCCTATTTTCACCTCTTATTCATGTCTAGTTGGGTGCCGTTAACTAGTTAATGGTCATAAATAGTAAAAACTAAAAACCTCATGGAGTTATTTTATGTCGTTTAGAGATATCAGAGAAATGAAAATTCTAGACCGATATTTGAATACTTACAAAATTTGGTGCATGAACTAGTTTATTGAGGGTGAATGAACTTTTTATTTTACTTAAGAATTGCTGAAATATACTTGAGAAAAAATAACCTTTTTCTTTATAAAATGTGAAATGAATTGGATGAAAATTTGGATAATTCTGTAAGAAAAATCTTTAATATATTATAGACTTCCAATTTAGTACATAATGTACTCATATTCCTTATACACATTTTTGGATGTAAGAAACTGTCTGAAATCACATATTTCCGTTTCCAAGATACTTTTAAAAATAATTCTCATTATGTATGTTACCTCTTCTGCACTATGGCTGTTTTACTTTCAAAGCTTAATTTCTACCAAAAATCTTAATGATGTCATTTTCACTTTATAAATTTTTTCCCAGTAATTTTACCAACATGCTTCCACTTGTCTGTATTTTGTTTATTCACGATAAATTTCGTGATTGGTTTTTAGATCAAAAATTTTTAATACAGTGGACAGAACGCTTCATGTCCTATGTACAAGACAACTTGTTCACAAGTTTAACTAGTGCAATATAGACCGTAAGTGATGGAAATATTTTATTTTACATTTTCATTATAAAAACTGGAACGGGGAACAACAAACTGTTGAAAATTCACTCCCTTCCTTTTCTTAAAAAGGAAGAAAACTGCGTAATGAGTGAATTGCTTAAATTTTCTCACTCTCTACTTAGTTGAGTCAGGATACATGAAATTAAGGTTATTCAAAATAAATTTCATTAAAATACCTGCGGTCATTTATTCTAGTTGTTGTTGTAGTCAAATGTTTTTTGTGATGACAATAAGAATATAAAGTATTATGTAAATTTTTTATGACAATACATCAAGGATTCATATATAAATAAAATGTCTTGTAAGAAAAAATATCAAATGTACTGCAACAAGGTAAATCACTAAAACTGATGTGTTTCTTTTCAGGGGAAGAACTACCAGATGGTGCTACTTTGGAGCTTACTATAGGACATGATCTCCAAGCAGATGAATCAGAACTGGAACCAGAACCAGAGACTGAACTGGACCAAGCTGATACTGAACCTGATCTCGAACTTCAGGAGGAGGAGTTTGAACGTCTGTCCAAACGCGAACTTCATTTGGAACTGGAACTGGAACCTGGAATTGAAGCAGACTCAGAAGCTGAACTTGATGAAGAACTTGGGACAGAACTCGATGATGTCCTTGAGGTGGAGTCAGAATCAAAGATTGAACCTAAACCCGAACCTGAACTCGAAGCAGAAAGTGGTGAATCTGAAGTGGAACAGGAATGCAAAAGCCAACCAGATCTACAGCTGCAATTGCAGAACTCATTACTGCAACCAGAGTTGCAGCCTACATTTCAGCCAGAGTTCAAATCTGAGACAGACCCAGAACTCGAACCAAAGCCAGAGGCATTGCCAGAGGCTGAGCCTGGGCCTGAGCCTGAGCCAAAACCAGAGGCCGAGCCCAAGCCAGAACCAGAGGCAGAGGCCGAGCCTGAGCCCAAGCCTGAGAACAAGCTCAAGAGTGAGCTCAAGCACGAGCCCGAGCTTGAGTCCGAGCCTGAGCCAGAGCCCGAGCCAGAGCCAGAGCTTGAGCTCGAGCTTGAGCTTCAACTCAAAACTGAACCTGAGTTTGAGTTTGTTCATGTGCCTGAGGAAAAGCCTGAACCTGTATTGGAGGCAAAGCTGGAGGAGTTTGAGTTTGTTCATGTGCCTGAGGAAAAGCCTGATTCTGTGGTGGAGGCAAAGCTGGAATTTGAACCAGCGTCCACACCAAATGAACAAGATCAGCCCAAGCATGAGCTTGTGTGTGAAACCACCTGTGATGAAGCTGAGATGCAGCAAGTGAATGAAGAAAATGAATTAGTGAATCCTTGTGATGAAACAGACTTGGAGGAGGGAAGTGGTGGACCAGAACCTTCAGTGCTTAGAGTTGTTACAGAGTGTGAAGTTTTATCTGAACGAGAAAATAGTTTGACAGATACAAGGTCTGACAGTCCTGAGCTTGTAACTGATTGTGAACAACATTTATTAGAAGAAACTTGTAGTTCTGCTGAAAATCTTCCAGAAACAGGGACTGAAACAGTACACACTAATGTAGGAAGTGATCAAAATGTTGTATTAGGGAATGATAGAGTGAAAGTGGAAGAAATAGAGTCAACTGTGACTGTGGACCATTCTTCTGACATTGTGCAGAATCAGTGTTCGGATATTGACAATGGTATGTGCTCTGTTGACTCGGATGTTGGTGGGTCCTCTGTGAGTAGGGAAACAGAAATTGTAGGTGTACAGTGTGAAGCACAAACTACCCAGGAAGATCTTGTATCAGGCTCAGAGAATGTAGCTCTCAAGTCTGAAGCGTGTGAACCTGAAGAGACGGCAATGGATGTTGAAGAAGCTGAAATAGGACTCGTTCGTGAGATAAGTGTCGTCTTAGCTACATCGGACTATGTATCAGAAGAACACTCCTCTTATAGTGCTTCGTCTGAAACTTGCTTAGAAAATGAAGGTAAATCTGAAAGTCAAAGGGCAAGTATTACAGAGGATTCTAAGCAAGGAGAAGAGGAAGATGAAGAGGAGGAAGAGGATGAAGAAGAGGAAGAGGATGATGAAGAAACACAAGCTACTGATACTTTATTTGATGATTGTGTTTGGGATGCCGTTGCTGACTCCAGCACCGAAAAGCTTCTTGATGAGGTGAGCAACTTAAGTATATTTTTAATCTATGTTGTAAGATGTGGAGGCAAAACGTATTCAGAATATCAATTTCGAGATTTCGACAGAAATATGCTTTTGGAGTCTTCCCCTTCTCTCTTTCTTTCTCCTCTCCGCCTGCCCGTCTGTGAACAACCCTAACACTCTAAACTATTCATATGATTTTTTCCAAAATGAATATTCTCTGATCTATCTGAGTTCTCTTGAAGCTCTGCAATTTTGAAAAACATTCTTTAAATTTTTGGGGTTTAAGCCCCAGGGTAATTTTCAAAAATGACCACAAATTTTTTCTTCAAATTTCTTATAAGATAAGAGTGAAATATAACTTATAATGATGGCATAGGTCTGATTTTCACTGTTTATTCAGAATTTTTGTGAACTGGAAAAGTTTCAAATTTTTCGGCATCTTCCTACAACTACTATTGACGATAGAATTGTAATATTTAATTGTTAATATTTACATTTGTCTCGTGTTAATATTTACATTTGCGGAGATTTATGTACATTATTGGATTTATAAGTAAATGTGCTTTAAATGATTTCTAATAAAGTTTCTTGAAAACTTGAAAATTTTTGTGAAAATGAATCAACATTCTGCATTTTCAGAAATGCACAAATGCCACTTTTTCAAAATTTCACATTTTTTTTCTTTACATTTGTACGGATAGTAATTACACTAATTAAGATGACAAAAATAATTTTGCTGTATATTTTGTTTTTTCAAAAATTATGTAAATGTAATTTTTTAGAAATATCTCTCATGTCGTTATATCGTGCATATACATCTATCATGCATATCTGCAGTGATTTGTATACATTATGGCATTTGTGAGTGTAAGTGCTTCAAATAACTTTCAAAAACTTCTTGAAAAAACAAAAAGTTTTCTATGTAAAAGAGCTTCAAATTTTGCGTGAACAGTAATGCATAAAAGACATTATCTTAGAAATGGCTCCAAATTTTTCAACGAAAATTTCCTTAGGGGACAAGGTTTTTCTCTTTATAATATTCTTTAAGTAATAACATAAAGTTCTAGCATTAAAAAACCGAAAAATTGAGAGAGAAAAAAAAAAGTTCTTTGGGCAGTGATAGATGGCAGCTGACAAAAGGCTAGCCCAGACCAAAGACGTTAGAAAGCTAACTACTACTGTAAAACTTGCTCAAAGCGAACTCTCCAAGGGACCGGAATTTTTTTCTTCGTAAGACAAGATTCCACTTTATGCAATGTAATACTGTAAAATTAGTGATTGGCAGGATTTGCATTTAGGCAGATTTTGCATTTATGTATTTATCAAACAGGCAGTCGCCCAATGCAAAAACATTACAGACACTAGCAAAAAAACCAAAATTTCACCACAATCAACACTGTATAACAACGCTTCAAAACCACACAATTTCATAGCATCACTTCACATCACATCATCACAAAAAAGCAGAATAAAATAAAACATACAAATCACTTAAAAATGACTTAAAATTATGACAACCCTCATTTACAACTGATAATCACAAATACACAAAACTAGATATACACAAAGTCAATTAACATCAATTCTTTGGGTAATTTTTTAAGGCACTTTTTGACAGAGCAAAATCAATATTATTATTATTTGCTATCCTACACATTCTGTTATTTGGAGCATTAAAAGACAAATTCATTCTAGCGAATGGCAGTGCATATACTGCTTTATTATTACTTCAGAGACTTTTCTGAGGAACCTTCAAAGAAATCTTAGTAATGTAGGACAATCAACAATATTATTAAGTAGATTATAAAATAACAAGAAATCATTTAAATCATGATCAAATGCTATGATCAACAGAAACAAACACTTTAGCAAAATATATATAAACATCATCAATCTGGACCCTCTCTTCTAATTTCTCCATTGTATATTACTGTATTATAAGTCATTAAATTTGTAATTGTCTATCTTTTCTACCTAAAACCATCAGTCAATACTGGGCCCACCTGCTTCATTAGCTTCTCTGTGACAAAAGCCTCAAACAGTTTTGGTACGACACTCATTTTACATATAGGTCTATAATTTACAATCATGCGGTTTTCCCTGATTTGAATATCGGAGTAATGTAACTATATTTCCATACTGATGGAAAAACTCCTTCCTGTATGGATTTATTAAAAATAAAATGTAAAACTGGTATTAGGGAAGTGTTGCAGTTCACCAAAAAACATGGGGGAGTAACATCTTATCTATCCAGTCTTCATATCCGATCTCTTGATTGCCATATATACATAATATTGGCTAATATACACAGAGCTTACATTTATTACAGAATTTTCATATTGATTTTTCAAAAGAACATGTGATGACTGAGGGATTTACTCCGATTCAAAAAAATCAACAAATAAATCAACAATTTCATGCCCATTATCAGCCTTTTTATCATTAAAAAATATCACGCTTGGTAACCCTTTTGTATTCCTCAAAAAATTTGTAAATTTCAAAAATGATTTAACATTATACTTCATTCTATTTTCAGTCACTTTAATGTAATTCAGATTATCTTCTCTAGATATTCTTTTACATAATTTTTTAAGATGAGAGAACTCTTAAGTAATCCAAATCATTGAAACCATTTTTAAATTTCACATGTGCATAGTATTTCAATTTTAGCAATTTAATCAAATTACTGGAATACCAAGATGGATATGTAGATTTTGTTATGGTATATTTAGGAACATTTTTGTCAAGAAGATCAAGAATTTTCTGATAAAAGTGATGCATAACTCTAATGTGTTTGCAAAAAAACATGTAAACCAAGTATAGGATATCAAATTGTGATTTATTGCTGTAAAATCTGCTTTAGAAAAATTATATTTCATTTCAATTTCAACAAGAGTTTGCTTATGTTTATCTCTATGGGTAAACCAGATTTCGAGGCTTGGATGATAATCATCACAATTTACTTGTGGACAGTTAACTTTCCATATTAAACTCCATATCATTAAAAGAAAAATCAGATCTAAACTCTTCGTTTTCAGACCTAAACTCTTCGTTTTCGAATCTAAACTCTTCGTTTTCAAATCTAAACTCTTCGTTTTCAGATCTAAACTCTTAAGTTTTACTGTGCAAGAAAGTCTGTGCCATTCTATAGCACCCTAGTTTTGTATTAGATTCATGATTTTGAAAATAATTTGCAGAAGCGAAATTGCAAGATCTTTGTTGCTGGGTACTATTGTACCCAGCAAGGTTGTATATAACTTAAAGGTTGTATATAACTGAACATACATTTTATTTTGCATCAGTGAGGCTACATTACCTGAATACAAACCTATGCTTCCTTCATTCATTGCTTTCTTCATCATACTTTATACTATATTTTCATACACAGATGAGAAAAATGTACGAATTGAAAATATATATTTTAAAATAAAAAAATGAAACTGTAGGTTTATACTTACCTTCTGTACTGGATGAAAAAGATATGGAATGTTGTCATTATTGATGATCCATTTGCTGAGGGAATTTATTATTGTTAGAGTTCTTCAAATCATAACTTAATATATTACATGCTCAAAGGACCCATCCATAATTTACATAAAGCAAATTGATATATTTTGTATACCCCTTCTCCCGCTATCCTGTAATCACCTTTAATGCGAATATAAATCTCCCCTAAATAATTATGTAACACTTGCAACTTACTGTAGTCAGAAGGGAGGTTCCTTAAAAAAAAAAAAAGATTGTTGTTTTGGCTTTTTTAAAATTTTATTTATTTATGACAAAAAATGATTCCCAGTTTTTTCTTTACATTTGCTCTGAGAATAAACTGAAATTCACATAGACAAATGGCATAGGTCTAAATTTCTCTGTTAACTCTGAAATTTTGAAAATCACAAAAGTTTGAAATGGCTTGGTGTTTTTTACGTCTACATTGTACAACGCAGATATTCTTTCTTCAATTAAAATGTGTTGTCCATAATTAGATTTTTAATGAATATGATAATGTTTTGAAAAATTGTAAGTTTTCTGCAATTTTGGGAAAAATTTGGGCATTATTAAACATATTTAAAAAACTCATTTTTCAAAAACAGCTCCAACTTTTTTCTATTATCTTTTTCTGTGGTTACTGCTAAATGCACTGATTAACATGTCATGAACATCATTTTGATATTGTCTTTTGAATTTCCAAAAATTACACAAATGTATTTGTTTGAAATATCCTGCATGTTAATATTTAAAATAAGGATGTAGTTTTACTTTATTGCATTTATGAGTTCAGAGGCATCAATGATTTTTGTTGTGGGTTCCAGAATACCCATTTTCAGCAATGCTCAAATGCAATTTTTGAAAAAAAGCACATCGAGTACAAAATTTTTTTTCTGTAAGTTTTTTGTACTCATTGTGCTAATTGCACTGAATACCATGACATCAATGTCACTTTGATGTATTGGTTTGTTTTTCCAAAAATTGCACAAATGTAATTTTCTTGAAATATCTCTCATGTCATTAATATTTGTATTATGGAGATTTTTTATAAGAGGACATTATTCCATTTGTGAGTAGAGGTGCTTCAAATGATTTTGAATTAATTTTCTCCAAAACGCAAGTTTCTCATGAAAATGAGCTCAAATTGCGCATTTCCGGAAATGCTCAAACTACATTTTCTCTCAAACGGTCAAATGTGCAAACGCTCAAAAATGTGCATACAGGACCAGATTTTACTCTTCTTTGAACCTGAAAATTGAGAAAATGCAAAATATCATCTTAGGTGCCAAGCAGCTGGTGGGGTAAAATCAAAAAGCTCACCCAGACTAAAGAGATAAGGAAACTAATATGAGAAAGTCTCTGCTGATCTGTAGTATCACTAGTTTTACTTCTCCCAGGTTATGTAAGATGATGGGTTCAGTACATATCCATGTAAGCTATTTTCAAATCTGCCTGATATACTCAAAACCTTTTTGGAAATAGGGGATCTGTGCAGTATTCAAACATTTTCATGAGATACACAACCCTATTAACTTGCCTAGTCACAGCTACTCATGCCCTTCCCAATTGATATTTTGTGAGATCAACACTGCAATGTCATTTTGTGTAGGATTCTGTCTTATAATGTTTTCAGTGATATAAGTGGTTTTGGAATTTGGCAGGCCAAAGGGACCTCATTTATTACGGTTAAGCAGAGGTAATTACTGTGTCTTGGCCCACTTGGTATTTTTGCACATTATCTGTAAATTGTTGGAGAACATAATAATCTTTAGTTGGACCAGTGAAGATTTTTTTGTTGTCTCCATAATTATTCCACACTCATATAATGTCTCCCGAATCCAGGATGTAAAGAGTGAAAAGGATTGCTCCAAGGTTTGATCCTTGTGGGATGCTTGTTGTAACTGAATGAGGTGTTAAGACACTGTCACTGATTCTGACTATGCCACTTTGCTGGTGAAGATAGCTTCTTATCCAAGAATGTCGCTTTCCTCTTATTCCAATGTAGTGATATTTAGGAGTAATCTTTCAGAGGTACTCTGACAAAGGCTTTGTCAATATGTATCATAGCGATTGATTTACTGTCATCAAAGTTTAACTAATTATCAAATTGTCATATTATCGTACATGTGGTGGGGGTAAAGATGACCTAATATAAAGCCTTGTTGCTAGGTAGGTAGGAGTTTGTTGCATCTTCCCACATTTTTGTTTGCTGAAATGCTCTCCTTGACCTTCCTCACTAATTTCTTGTCAAGAGTCTCTTTCTTTAAGTACTGAGGTAAGAGTGGCAAATGTCCATGGTTTTGACACTTTTCGAGGGGCACCCAGAGAAAACGGGCCTGGGGCAGTTGATCCAAGGGGGGCCCTTAAATAAAGAAAAACTCCCTCCTCCCCCTATTCATAACCAGAATTCATTTCTCCATGTATCAGAAATAACCTGTAGTAGATTGGATTAGAGATATATTTTTCATTTCTTTTGAATGGAAGGGGGGGGAAATTGGGTGCTTGGGGTTACTTGCCCCAGCTGGAATGCCCCTGCTCTTTCCCATTGACCTTCTGAAGATTCTGTTCAGTAATGGAACAAGTTGTAGAGCACACTTCTTTAGCAAAGTTGTTGAAATGCATTTTGGCTTGCAGCAGAACTTTATTCCAGGGTTTGAAGAGACTGAACTATTTCAATGAATTCTGTGTTCTTCAGGACTGTTGTATCCATGTGCACCACTTTCAGTAGATCACCTAGTCATCCTGCAGTGTATACATCCTAATACTCACTTGCAGATATCTCTGCTATTTGGTGCCTATCTCTGATAATTTCATGATCTTTTTACTTTCCTATATACATACATTAATACATAGTATAGGAAAAGTTGTTATGTAATGCTGTGAGAAAAAACTGCATTTTTGGCAGAAAATAATTCATTGCTGGGCCCTGATCACGAAAAAGTGGATAAATCCAGTTGCTAATTTAAGGGGGAAAATCCCCTAACACGTGGTGTAGCCTGAATCCCTGTTTTGTCAGTCCTTGATACCAAAAAACCAATTGAAATCAAAACGTATGTTCAAACATTTGTGTATGTGAACAACACAAGTGCCTAAACCATGTGTAGGATTTTTTTAAAATTAACGAAACCCTTGTCCATCTGGCCTGAGTCGAAACTCTGCAATTTTGAAAAACATTCATTAATTCTTTGGGGTACCTAACATGAAGCCACCTGGACATTTTCAAAATTTTCCCAAAAATGGTTCCAAATTTTTTCTTTAAATTTCTTGTAAGAATAGAGTAAAATACACTTATAAAGGTGGCATAGTCTGATTTTCATGGTTAACTCTGAATTTTTGAAAATTGTGAGAGTTTCAATTTACAACGGTAGCTTCTTACAACTACAAAATTGATAGAGACTTGTCCTTCAAATATAATTTATTCTCCATAGTGAGTTCTTTCATTAAGGTACTGTAATTCTTTTCGATAACTTAAGGAGTTTTCATGCGATATTGAGTGTAATATATGCCATTTAAAAAAATACAAAAACAAGATTTTCTCAAAAATGGCTCCAAATTTTCCCTTTAAACTTTTGATAGGGATAGTGCTAAATGTATTCTGTGAGAAAACATAAACTCCATATTGATCCTCTCTTTTGTTTTTTCAAAAGTTACTTGTCTCTCGCATCACTAATATTTATATTATCAGCTATTTGTTCATGTTATTATATTTATGAGTACATGTGCTTTAAGTAATGTCACATAAAGTTTCTCCAAAACTCAACAGTTTGCTGTGAAAAATAGCTCAAAATTGCATATCATAAGAAATGCTCAAACGCCATTCGCTCATAAATAGCTACAAATTTTTTCTTCAAAGTTTTCATATGGATGGTGCTTATTGTACTCTTTACAATGGCATAGAATTAATTTTGCTGTAGTCTCTTGTTTTTTAAAAAAATTATACAAATATAATTTTTTTGAAATATCTCTCACACTGGTAATGTGCACATTTCCAACAATTTGTAAACACAATTGTATTTGTAAGTAAATATGCTTCAAATGACATGTAATGAAGTTTGTTGAAAATGCAAAAATTTTCTGTGAAATAGCTTCAATTTTCAAATTTACAATAGCACTGAAAAGCCATTTTCTTAAAAACGACTCCGAATGTTTCAAAGAAAATTGCCATTTAGGACGAGGTTTTACTGTTCTTTAATATTCTTAAAATAATATTTCCATTCTACTATTAAGAAACCAAAAAATTAAGAAAATATCAAAAAATGTACTTTGGGTGGTGGTAGATGGCAGCTGGCGAAATATGTGTCAAGTCCGAGTAGCTAGCCGAGACCAAAGGAAATAGAAAACTAATTTGGGAAAGTCTGTGCCATTGTTTAGCACCAGCAGTTCTTTAATATGTTCTGGACTCCAGGTTCTGAAAATATTTGTCTTTAGATAACATGAGTAGAACAATTTGTTCCATCTCCATTCCTCATGTTTGGGTCTCAGGTGAGAGTTTTTGAAATGGTTCTATTTATTTATTGAAAACCAATTGTTTATTCTTGCATTTGAGTTTAATGCATCAAATGGCTATGGTATCCTAAAGTGAATTTTCAGAAATGTATTTTATATTCCTCACATTTCAACTCACAGAGATATTTAGGTTGATCACAATAAATGTACAAAATAACAGCTGAATTATGATTTATTTTTTCAAATTTTATATTATTGAACTTCTATTATCTGGGTGTAATTAATCTGTGTCTTCCCTTCACAGTATTTATCTTTGGACTTCTTATATTGTTTTGGTCATTGTTTGTGATGGATAATATTCTTTTAAAGTGTTCATTAAATGACCTAAAGTATAATTTTGTCTTTATATTATTTTTATTTGCATCTTATTCTAGTATATTTTTTGCACAATTACTTAGAAATACTCTGATGGCATAACTACTACTATCACAATAAAGTGATCAGACTTTGGTCTTGTTTATTTCATATTAATGTGGGTGCAGAAAGTCTTACTCATTTTATTTAATAAGATAAACCACTTGAACATTGTAAATATTTGGTTGAAAAATTCATTGAGAAAGAAAACAAGCTCATGGTATTGAAAACAGGTTTTGAATAACAGGTAAAGTCCTTAACATTTATTAGTAATTAATTGTTCAACATCTTGGTTGCCAAAAATGCTGTCTGATCAAATTAATATTTCAGTTCTTTAGTGTTATTGTCGTTTAGTCATTTTATGGTTTCTACAGAAATTGTTATGTTTTAGGTACCCCTGCATGTTGCCTTGGAGGCTGTGCCGGTGGCAGTACCGGTCACGTTAACGATGGTGGAACCTGGGCCTGAACCAGCTTCATCTGGGGTGGACGAGCCAGCAGTTGAAGTGATTCCAATGCAGGAAGAGCTGGAGGTGCGATTAGAGGAAGGAAACTTCTTGGCACCACCCACAAGTGATGCACTGGCTGCATTGGCTTCCTCTGCAGACTGGCCGTATTCCGCAGGGGTGGGAGTCGCAAGCGGAACAGTGGGAGGAGGAGATGGAGAGCAGTCGAATGCAAATAAGGGGGTTGCTGCATCGTTCCAGGAATTTCCTAGCAGTCAGGCTGTGAAACTTGAATTGGAAGGTACACAGAAAGATTTGAATTCATATTTTTTCCTCTCTTTATGTGGGTACAAATTGCATGAAAATATTACTTGCAATATTAAAATATTTGCAAGTAATACTTAAAATCTGAGGTAATCCCTTTTTTGTAACTGCTTCAGAAAATTAGTAATTTATTGCATTGTGTTTAAATTGTGTCAATTAAATTTATTTCTGATTTATTTCCAGTTACACTAACTCCTGAAGCAGTGACCAGCGCTGACAGCCTTGTGACGAGTACTGTTGGAAGTGGAATCACCAGTACATCCTCGAGTCCTGGCAGTGCAGCACCTGTTGTTACTAAGACAAGTGTTACCACAGTAATACCTCCCACGACCATTGTGTGTTTACCACCTGTGGCATCAACTCTGAACCATCCACAGACACCTGTGTCTATAGGGCAACCATTATGCCCACCAGTTGTCACATCTAGTATGGTGGCCACACCACCTCCTCCACTGAAGACTGGCACTGCTGTTGCTAGCAGCAGTGCTGTACCGTACTTGGCGCTGACAAGCACCACACCTGTGCGTGCTTTGACAGCAGCTCCTGCTACACAACCCTCAACAGTTGCCTCTTCACAATCCAACAAGTCTTCTAGCAAGAGTAAAGGGAGGGACTCTCAGGTGAGGACGATAGCAAAAGCTCCCTTAAGAATGTCAAATTTTAGAAAGGTGAACACCATTAACCGAGAGATTTCATTCAAGAAATGAAGTTTAAAATTCATATCTTTGATGGGGACGTGAAAGAAGCTCAAGCCTAAATGATGCCTCTGAGCAACATTCTGAAACAGTTCATTGCTCTAACAATATATGAATAGCTCTAACAATATATAACAATATGAAAGATAGAATTAAAAAATAAAATAATCAGTCTATTGCAATCTCGCTGCTAAGATAATTCCATATAAATGATAATTATAATATAAGTCGTATGTAATATTTTTCACAAATCATCTTTTGCATACATTTTTATTATTCTAGAAAAAAAGAATTGTATTTCCTTGATATTATATTAGAAATATTCTAGACAAATATTCTGTTAGATCATATTTTTGGGCATAGTCTTCATGAATTTTTTGTCATATTCTCACCAATTTTCACCCGGAGAAATGGCTAAGTGCATCAACTGATGGCACTACAGTCCCTCTGACCAGGAGGTCCTAGTTTCGAGTCTGGCTTGTCAGCTAAGTCGAATTCAGACACTGTCTGGGGTAGAATTCGAGTGGCCAGCTGCTCTGATCAGTAGTTTTCCATATTTCTCCGATCAACACCAGGCGAATGCCAGAGCAGTACCCTAATAAATGGGCCACAAACCGTGCACGATCTTTCCTTCCTTCTCTTTGTCCTATCCTCACCCTTTACACACACACACACAACCATGCACTACATTACCACACATACCAGGAGACCGGTCAGGAGCTTAGAGCTTGTCCTGGCTGAGGCGGTGCCCCGCTGGTGTAGATACCTGGTCAAAGGGAAAACCCTGCTAGTCGACAGTAAGTCGGCACCGAATCTTGCCATCCAGTGGCGGGGAAAAGATCACCATCACCTCTTGAGAAAAAACATGCCCTACACGTACGGGACTAATGACCTCTGTAGTTGACATGCCCAGAATCACAAACAATCAATCAATCTATCTCACCAATTTTCAGTCATAATTTCTTGCTTGTTTTCATTGTTTTTAGGACAAAAACATTATCATAATATATTTTAAGGTATTAAGAGTATTGTAAGAACACTGCTACTTGTACAAGAATCTCTAAAATTATTTCATGAAAATATATTTTCTTCAAAAGAATAGTATACAGAACTCTTGGTGTTACTGGAAGCATTGACAACTATTGTTTCCAGTTTGTTTTAATTGACATTGTAGAAAATGAAATTTGAGTATACAATCCCATTGTTAAAGTAATTTAGATAGTTTCCATCAAAATGTCTTTTAACATACTGTATTTTTTTTTAATTACCATAGTAAATGAAAAATATTTGTTGTGTGTGTGTGCAGGCAGGATCTGGGCGAAGTGGCAGAGGTTCAAACAAACCTCCACCTGGTGCCGTTAATTTGGAACGAAGCTATCAGATTTGTCAGGCTGTGATCCAGAACAGCCCAAACCGTGATCAGCTGCGTTGTCAGTTGAAACCACCGCCTTCTTTACTTGCAGCAGCAGGTGCAACTGCTAGCTCAACTTCCAGCAAGAAGTCTGAGAACAAGTCCACTCATAATTCAGCTACCCAACACGGTGCTGTGTCTTCATCTCGCAAACCTTTTACTCCACCTCTGACATCAGCTACTCAGACAGCAGCCTTTAATACTAGTGGCCATGTGAAACAAAGTGTGGGAACTGCAAACAAAACCGGTGCTCGCCTTGGCAATGTGTACCCTCCTCAGAGACAGCAGTCCCCTCCTGTAGTAGTGCGACACGTCTTTACATCTTCACAGGGCATTCCAGTTACAATGGCGGTGTTGCCTCAGTCTCAACCTGCTCCACAGACATCAGCGTTACCAGAGGTACGTGTTTCTGGTCATGTTCATTTAGTGTGTTGATTAAATTTTAAGTATGATCAGAGCTTATTTAAGCTATCTTGAATAATAATTTGACTTAAGAAGAATATTCAGCATATTACTTAACATTTGTTACTTAACATAGTAACATTTGTTGGGTGTAATAGTAGTAACAGTAGTTACATTTGTTACTTAACATTACGTTTGAAATTTTCCTATCAGTTGCCGGTTCTTGATAGAATTATGTGAACTTGAAAGAACAATTAGAGAGAAGATGTTATGGAATTGAAGTCGTACAACAATGATAGGAACCAATACTTTGTCTACACAATCTGAAATTGCAGTTGACTGAACAAACACAGTTTACAGATACTCCTTTGGAAGATGTTAGTTTGTCATTCTTTTAGCATTATGAGACATTTATAGATTACGCTTTTATTTTTATTCAATTTAGTTGAACTTCAATTTCAATTTAGTATAATTTGTATTAAGTTTTTTGTTATAAATCATTTCTTCCAGAATAGTTAAATGAAGGTTTATATGATTGTGTGTACAAAGGATGTGGAGTGACTCGTGAAAGAACTTGTGCTATGCCATTTTCACTATTCATGGAAATTTAATTGTGAGCAGTTCTCTTTTAGGTTAGGTGCCAGTTAAGAAACCATTTGAATTCCGTTTGCTGTTACTTGTTACTTAAGTTGTTTTTTTTAACATTGTTCTCTTGGTAATTTTTTTTGTCATGTTTAATCTTTGTACAGTATTTGAAAACTTTTTCACTGTGTGTTCAGTTCCTCTCTTTGTATTATCAAAGAGGATTCTTAAGAGAAAAACTGAGGGAAATTGGTTCTGGAGATTGAGGGTTAGAACATTTAAAATACTAATTGCTGTCGCTTTGTTGTTAGATTCATTCAATTCCAATGAATCGATTGATTGATTGAATGCTTAAAACCTGGAAATGAAAAGATTAAGATAATCTAGATGAAATTAATGCAAAGATTTATAGAATATTAATAAATAGTAAATTATTAATTATTGAAAATAATAAAAAATTAAAGTTATAATTATAATAAACTGACACTTTAAATAAGATTAGTGCCAGAGTAAACTACCGTCAACATATGTTAAGCCTTAGTCCACATCATCAAAGCATGAAAGCATCAAATTCTACTTTATTGCACCTGAGTTCTGATAATTGTGAATGAAATGAGAATTTATTACTGCTGAGAAACAGAATAAGTGCTTTCTTCTTCCTCCAATCGAAATAACTGTATTTTCCGACCTGAACCCTGAGGGCTCGAGAAACACACAATGCTGGAGTGATGCTAAAAGTCAAAGGGATGGCAAAGGAACATCAAACAGTAGCAAAGTCACCATTTCTTGGACTTAATTTCTAATTGAGTGTTGCAAATTAAAATAAAAACCGTGAATTGGAACCTGAACAAGTGTTCTTGGACTTCAAAAACAAGCATTACTTAAAATTTCCTATTTATTGTAAAAGATTAAGTTTTAAATTTTAAACATTTAATTTTAAAAATGATTGTTGTCTGCAATCTCTTATTTTTTATATCAATATTTTATTGTAAACATAAAATATCAGTTAAAATGAAAATAGGAAATTTTGGACTACCCTTTGTTTTATAGTTGGTAAGTCATTAACTTCAAAATATTCAAATTATTATCAGTGCAACATATTGTCAAGATATTGCAAACAGTCGGACAATCAAATCTCAAAACCTGGGCACTTTAACTTTCTCGTATACTTCTTACAAAGTGTAGAGACAGTATTGTCATGCTGCAGCTTAAATCGGTGAGTTTTTCTAATAGTGATTAAAATAATTCATGGATACAGCTTTGTAAATTTATCCCTGGTTGCACTATATCATATTTCCTTTTTTGTTCCAAAACCTACCCCTTATTTGTAATTTTGGTTCTTGAAATTTGTTATTAATTCTTGCAACTCTGATTTCCTACAAGTACATTCTGTACAAATGTTGCAATTGCACTGTTACCAACAACCTTCTTACAAGATCCTGGATTGTAGGGATATCATCAAGCCTAACATTTTATTAAAATATGTTTTATTTGTGTGTTTTATTTTTTCTAACCATGTATACATTTTTCTAGGAAGAAAAATTATAGTTTTGATGGACCAGCTTTCAGCATTCACAAGAAAACATCTAGTTTACTAGTCTAGAACAAGCACTGTCCCCTAAGTTTTTATAGCTTTATTGTTGGACTTCTTATCCAACACAAACAATCACAACATTGATATTAAAAAGAAATTTAAACATTTATTGTGAATAATATATTTCCCATACACTTCTTTTTTAACTTTTTACCGATTTTCAAGTTGCCAGTCTGATTTAAGAATCTGTGCTTGTTTTATTGCGTATTCACATCTGAAAATATTTTGAAATAAAGAATGTGCAAGAACCAATTGATCATACAAAGAGAGTTTTTTAATGAAAGTACAAATGTCATGGATAGTTCTTGAACAACATCTTCAGCAGTCTTTTCCATGTCATGTTAGGTGCTGCTGTCTTTTGTTACCAACATCTGTGTAATGAGAGAGTACCCGCATTATTGCTGAAAATGTTACAAATGAGGTTTTCATGTACTAACCTCGGTAAATAACCAGGTAAGTAAATTTGGTAATAATTTATTTTTGTTATAGTAATTCTTTCTACACCAAATTTTGTCTTGATGTTGTTTACAAAACTCTAGTTTAATGAAATAATAGAGTACAATTACTCTTTAAGCCATTTCCATTGAAAATAATACTAAAACAGTAAATATGTTTAATTTCTAATACGTATTTAGCATTGTTCATTGACTGCTACAAAATTTTTCATAATCTGTAGAAGAGTTGAAATTTTAAAAGAATGTTATCAATAGTTTTTCATATTATTCTTCATATATCACTTTAAATCAGAGATAGTAGACTCTCATCTTTTACTTATTTAAAGACCTTGCAAGACTGCAATGGGAGGAAGATTCATATGTCCATGAGCGGGCATATATTTGTAAATGTATGTGGGCATACACATTTACTTACACATTTACATTTTCTTACCGTACCTGATTTTTGAGAGGAGTAATCTACCTTTTTGGTAAAAAAAAATGATTCCTATTCAGTTGAAATTTTGAAACGGAAGTTTCCCGTGTATAGAAATGGCATAATTTTTTTAAAGAATTGAAAACCATCATTCTTTCATGTTGTTTAACATATGGTGTCAGAATAAACATTGAAGTCTGTCCTTACTACCGAAAAATAAATAGCCATAACCGCCATCTATCCATCTGTCTATGAACAAGGCTAGCAACTAACCCATTGACAAGATTTCCTTCAAAATTTGTATTCTCCAGTTGATCTGCCTGATGTCATGGCCTCTTGAATTTGAAACGGATTTGGGGGGAGGGGTAATTTTTCACAAAGTCTCAATGACATTTTCAAAATTTTCTCAAAAAGACTCAAATGGTTTCTTTAAATTTTTTCACAGATAGAGCAAAGTACATTGTAAAAATGAAACAGGTTTTCACTGTTCAGAAGTGCAACATTTTTTACTGTCAGCCAACAAATACACTTTTGTCTTATTTTTGTCACAGATTTTGTCTTAAAATAATTTGTTCTTATAAAATAGATTTATAAATAAAGTCGTGTAAAATGTTTTGAAAATATGAGTGGTTTTCACTTAATTTTGAGTGATTTAGTGACAAGGAAAATAATGTTAAAAAGATCTTTTCAAATTGTCAAACTTATTCTTAATTTTTACTTGCACAGAGTAATATATGTAGTATAGGGAAGTCATGTAATGCTGTGCGAAAAAACGGTGGAATTTCGACAGAAAAAAATTCGTTGCCGGGCCCTGGTAACGAAAAAGTGGGTAAATCCAGTTGCTAAATTAGAGGCCATCCATGAATTACGTAATGCACATTTCGAGTATTTTCAATACCCCCATCCCCCTCATAACTCACTTCCCTACCTCTATGTAATGTTGCCTCAGATCCCTTCCCTCCCCCTATAGCATTATGTAATTAATGGATGACCCCTTAAGAAAAAAATTCCCCTAACACATGGTGTAGCCAGAACCCCTGTTTTGTGGGTTCTTGATACCGGAAAACCAATTAACAGCAAAACGTCCGTCCATCTGTCTGGTGTATATGAACACCACTAGCACTTAACAAAGCATAGGATTGTTTCCAAATTGAAGAAACCCATGTCCATGTGGGCTCAGTTAAAGCTGTGCGATTTTCAAAAACATCTAATAATTTTTGGGGGTACTTTACATCAAGTTCCCCGGACATTTTCAAAATTTTCTCAAAAATGGCTCCAAGTTTTTTCGTGTAATATTTTCGGAATAGTTTTCATGTAAGATTGCGTGCAATGTGTGCAATTTTAATAAATAGGTGTGCAATTTTAGTAAAACAAGATTTTCCAAGAATGGGTCCAAATTCTTTCTTTAAACTTATGGTAGGGATAGTGTCTAATGTACTCTATGAGATGGCATAAAAGCCTTATTGCTCTATTGTTTTATTTTTTCAAAAATTACAAAAATGTAATTTTTTTGACTTGTCTCTCACTTTGTTAATATTTCCATTTGCAGTGATTTGTTTACATTATTATATTTATGAGTTCATATGCTCTAAATAATGTCAAATAAGTTTCTCGAAGACTCAACCATATCCCATGAAAACTAGCTCTAAGTTTTTTCTTTAAACATTTCAAACGGATAGTGCTTGTTTGCACTGTTTAAGATGTAGAATTAATTTTGCTGCATTCTCTTGTTCTTTTTTTCCAAAATTACGCAAATATACTTTTTTGAAAGATCGCTCACACTATTAATATGCACATTTCCTGCAATTTGTAAACACTATTGTATTTGTGAGTTAATCTGCTTCAAATGATTTCTAATTTAGTTTGTTGAAAACTCAAAAATTTTCTGAGAAAAAAGAGCTTCTAATTTCGAATTTACAGTTGCACTGAAACATCATTTTCTTAAAAACTGCTTCTAATATTTCAAAGAAAATTTCCATTTAGGATGACGTTATACTGTTCTTTAACATTCTTCCTCTATGTTACATTGTTCCTCTATGTTACATCAATTTTTTCTGGTCCTGACCAAAAGCCCGTAAGCAGTCTTCCTGTTTATAGTGTTTTCTACTATACAGTGTTCAGAATTCATGGTCCCTTAAAAAACATTCTATAGAAGTTTCACTGTATAATATTACGTAACCATCACAAATAATGCAAGAAAGTACATGTCTTCACACAACTAATTTTTCCTAATAAATTTTTACTTATGTAAGAAGAGAAAGTATAGCAATCATGCACTGGAAACTGGAAATTTTCATAACAATAACTCATATTTCCGGGCCCTGATGACGAAAAAGTGAATAAATCCATTTACTAAATGTATAAAAAAATCCTCTAACTTGCGGTGTAGCCAATATCCATGATTTGTGCATCCTTCATACGGAAAAATCAATGACGGCAAAACGTCCGTCCACAACGCTAGCGCATAAAAACCGATCAGCCGATTTTCTCCAAAATTTATATTCCACAATCATTCTGACTGATGTTGTGGCCCCTAGAATTTGAAACTGATATTTTAATTTTGGGGGCATGAAGCCCCTCGGACATTTTTTGAATTGGTCGTTTTCAAGTAATAACCGAGATATTAGTAGTGTAGAAAAAGCAATATTTCAATATTACTAGCTGTTCGCAATAACAGAAGAAAGTATTGTAGCCCCACTAGTTTATAGATAGAATGATGACATCTCTAAAATTGTTTTCCCTTTGCTTATTACATTTTGAGTGAGCAACATCAATACATATGTCATTGAGAAACAAGAAACCTTTATCTAATTTCATTAAAGTTGTTTCCATTCTCTCTTCCTGTTTTTCAAGTTTAGCAGGCATTGTATAAAAGTGGAAATACTAGTGAAATAGTTATTTACAACACAAATTTCCAATTATCACAATGTGGAACATTATTTTCAATTGTCTCTACAATTGAAAATAATGTTCCACATTGTAGAGAAGGAAGTCTATTTCAACAAATATGTAATGTATTTTTTTAAGAACTGATCTATTCAAAAATGTATTTGTGATATTAAAAAGAAGGCCAATTCATTGACATCAAGTTCTTAATTAATCCAAACCAATAAAAGAAAATCTTACTGATTATATTTTTAAAAAGTTACAATTTCTAACAATAAGACAATTCTTATTTTGAAGTTCAGAAAGTTACCTTAGATTTTGAGTTTTCGACCAAAGTGGTCAATATTTTCACAATAGTCAGTATTTTCACAATTATGACAAACATTTGAAGTTAATTAATGAGATGGTTTTTTCTCACTGTACAAGTCTCTTTGTTTTGTATTGACAAAAACCATTACATTCATCCTAACTGGATCAATTATTATGAAGTACCTTTAGTGATTTGTAGGAATTACCTAACAGTCAAGATATAAAGTAAATCTTTTTAACAAACTATTTTTCAATGGAAATGAACGTATTTTTGTACTGTTTGGTAGAGTGTGGAGAAGACAAAATTTGGTTCTGAAAGCACCAATGTAACAAAAGTAAATAATTATCAAATAAATACACATGGTTATTGACCAAGGCGTTTTTTATATTGCATGACTACTTTTCTAATTCCCTAAGCACAGGTATGTGAATGCATTAAAGCAAACAAAAAAAATATTTAATTTTGCTCTAATTACTATAATTATATTGTTATACATTTTCATTGAACATGAGATACAAGAATGATTAATGTTTCATATTTTGTGTTTTCACTAATTTTTTATGCTAATTGTGGACTGGAATGATTCTGTAGGACCACAATTGATAATGTTTGCTTTTTTTTAGTAGTTATTCGAGATATGTTTTTGTGTAGTTCCACAAGTTGGTTTTGTTAATAATGTTATAGTGTGTGCATAATTGTAAATTCTAATTGATGTGTGCTTGCTTCATTTATACCCAGGTCTTGGAGCAGCAAAGTGCGCAAATAGGTCATGTAGGACAATACATCCTTGTGCAACGCACTGGTGTTGGTGATGCGCCTGGTGATCCCACAGTTCAAGCTGTTGTTAATGTGAATGGTGCAGGACGACGAATGGGTGCCCCACCACGAGCTTCGAGTGCACCACCTGCCAACAATACGTTGATGACTGCAGCAGGCATGGGCCGAGGCCGAGGTCGGCCTGCGAGTGCCGATGTGGAGCAGCAGGGTTCAGAAGCACCTGCAAACATGCGGGCTACTGCTCCTAATCATGTGGCTGCAACTGCACGTTCTGACTGTGCTTGTAATTTAAAAGCAATGATAATGTGCAAGAAATGTGGTGCTTTTTGTCATGATGATTGCATAGGTCCATCGCGCCTGTGTGTCACCTGTTTGATTCGGTGAACAGTGTGCCCTTCTCTTAGACATTCATATGTCATGACTGCTGTGTACAGTACAGTACAGTACTTATATGTGTAACAGCAGGGCCTCCTGGAACTGAAAGTGTATCTATACTTGTTGCAGATGCCTTCTGTAATGTGTGTGAGAATGGCAAGACTGGACGTTGTGTTGTCTTCCACCTCCTTCCTACTCCTTGCTCAATGTCCTGTGCTTGTTTGAGGAGGTTCACACCCCTGTTGCTTCCTTTAGTCCAGATCATTTCTGGTTGTTTCTTTACTCGAGTACAGATCTGGATGAATGCTGAATTCATTGCTGCCTCCTGCATTGCAGCTGATCTTGTTTTTCTGTAGCTTTTCTCAGTTGAGGCAGACTTGCCATAGCTCACTTTGTCACAAAAACTTTGTTTCTCAATAGTGATAGTCTCTAACGTGCCTCTTTGCATGACTTTAGAGGTAGATCCTTGGATCATCTGCCCTGAAGTTAGGGTTGTGAAAACTCTCCAGTTTGTACTTGAATAAAGGCATTTCCCAACCTCATATGCATGTATCATTCTTTTATCAGGACAAATAGTGAAAATGTCTATACTAATATAGATCCATTCAGCTTATGGTAGATTTTGTGCGAATGAGATATCACACAGAGTATGAATGATCAGCCTGTTATTCTATACTGCTGAATAGCTATATTTAAGTGTGATATTTTACATAATTTTGTTATGCTAAAAGGGTACTATGATGATCAGTCAGAGAAGGCACATTGTATTCTCTCAATACATCTGTGAATGTATTTACTTTTTTTTTTAGGAAATGAGCTGTATTTTTATTGTGGATTTCAAAATTTGTTTTTATGTAATGAATACGAACATTGTAAACCATTATTAACTTGACCAATTCAAGAACACTTTGAGTATTTGGGCTGATTATATATATACATCAGGCATTTTGTACTCTGGAAAGCTGCAGTAAAACTTACATTTCCCTTTTGTCGTATTTATCGCGTGTGGCCTCTGACATTTGCTTATGAACTGCCTCAGATGCAATCTACCTCAGAAATCGATCCTTTTGATTCTCTGTAACGTTGGTGATCTGAATGAACTACTGAACTATGTGAAAAGATGCAGTGAGGGCTCAGCATTTACGTAGGCTTGAATCTCATTTCTGTACTGTCATCAGTATCTTGGTGTATAGAACTTGTACATAATTATTTCATGCAGGTGTAATATTGCTTATTATTGTATGTTAAGCTAATATGTAAATCACTTTTAGTGATATAAATGACAGGATACTCTGGGAAATGTGTAGATGTGGTTTTCAGCATGTGTGACAAATTTTCAAACTTATGTGAATACACTCAGCATGTAAAATGAATGTAATATGACAATTGCATTTAACATTTTATGTAAAATACGTGGAACCGACTTGAGATTTTTCAAGACTTTGTTTTGCATTTAGTGATACAAGAATGGAAAATGGATAGCCTTCTTGAAATTCCGTATGGTGTTGGTGCAATTATGTCTGAAATGCATGATCAGCTTTACTGATGCCTTTTAGCCATGGCTAACAAGGTGCAACACAATGGTTGGACCTTATTGCACTGACATTGATTGGATATTAGTAGCTATTTTGCTTTGGAGCCCTTTGTACTGGTAATTTTTAATATAAAGGTAAAATGTATTGAAAAAAAGACTTAATTTATTACTGCTATATATAACCAATAACTTATTCATTTTGGAGGTAGTGCTCCCAATGCAGATAAATTTCTGGTAAGTGAATATTTCGCATAGATTGCTGTTAAATTAATGCAATTTTTACAAAATTAATTTTATTTGATATTTTTTTGCTTTAAGATGTAAAAATGCTTTCTTATGAAAAGATGAGTATGCTGCATGCCTCTAAATTTTCTTTTTGTCTATATCTTTTTACATCTTGAGATTCACTATCTACAATGTTTTATACTGTCTGTGCATTGTCAAAGTTAATCATATTGAAAATAGATTTATCAGTGTACATACTGTTTGTATAGGGTCTAGATTCTGCTGTTGCATCAGTATTTTATAAATAACTTTACAGATATTTCTCTTTATAATTATTTCTTGTAGTAACCAAAATAGCTTGTCATGCATGTTTGAAATGCATTTTTTATTTTTCACCTGCCATTATAATGGATATATTTTTTCTCTTTAATATTCATAGCATTGAAGAAATGCATGTCCACATCCACACCCTAAAAGATCTGAATCCAGATGATTTCCCTTGTGATGCCTACCCTGCAAAATAATTACACAAATGTAATTTTGTATCATGGATGAATATTTTTGTTTTGGAATGCTTCCTTTGCTATATACGGCAAATAACCATTTCCCTTGTAGATATGAGCTAATATTGACTTACATAGTGGATTCTTTGAGAATGAGAAGAAAGAAATTCAAAAGATTTGTTAGTGAAATAATTTTCTCTTCAAAATTTGTTTATGGGACTTGTAAATGTGAGAAGCAACAAGGAATTAATTGGAAATGAAAGTCATCAGTTAATTAGGACTTATGCTTGATTTGTAGGATATTCACCATTAACCAGTTGTGTAGTCTGGATATTCCTTTGAATATCAAGTAGAACATATTAAACCTAGAAATTGAAGTTTCAATCAAAATATTAAAATAAGGGCAAATATAGCGTTATTAAAGCTACCTCCGAACCGTCTCATCTATCTCGATTAGAAAGACCTTCACATTGGTCGTCTTGAAAGAAATTATTTAAACAGCGATTGTCTTGCAGAATTTAAATTTTACACGTTTAAGAGGATTTGTCTCAGCTTACTCGTGGATGTAATCAATACGAGTGAAATACAATTGTAACTTCAACTTGTACTTTCATGCTAAGACCATATTTACATACAAAAGAGAACGTATATTTTACGCCTCAGATGTTTTTTAATCAAATTTCTCAAAGTGAAGTTCTAAATTCAGCTTTGCGACATTTAGAGATAAAGTAGTATTTACAAGTCAGTGAAAATGCAAACTGTAAATTCAGGTTGAATAATGCCGGCATTTTTTATAAGCTGTTGAGATTCGAATCTGCAATCGGACGTGTTCGTCCACCCTCACATCGTCCTTCAGCCTTCTTCGCCGGTGCGTCCTCAATGTGGCCAACTTACATCGGGAACTGATAAAATGTACTTTTTATCCCAAAATCTGGAGTATTTTTTCCAAAAATTTGAAAAAACAATGTTTTATTTTGCAATTTTTATCACGAATGTGTAATGTTTTTGACCGCAATGGTCATTAGGGCAAAATAAAGTTAATGTGTACAATTTCAGAAGTTGGCATGCATGTAAGTATCTTCAATTGTTCGCGTAAATCGTCATGTTGGAGTGGGGTCCTATGATGTTGTCTTCTTAACTTCAGTTTTCTGTTGGGACGTGCCTGTGGTGGAGGCCATATCTTTCGTTGTAACCGACTCTTATCCACGCTTCCCGATCATGAGTGTTGAGGAAGAAGTCATGAAAATTCAAAAGAAGCTTAATAAAATGACATCAGCTGATGGATCTGTGTGTTTATTTATTTGTTTAAAGCATGTTAAATTGTTTCATTTGTGGCGAAAATTTATTTTTGGTAGCTATGAGATTTTAGAAATATTTCTGTATAAAACAATAATTGCCTAATAGAAAGGACGCTTGCGTTATATATCGGTGTATTTAGAATAGCGAATAATTTTGTATGCAGTTCTTTTTTGTAACTGAATTTTGATACTATTTTGGCTTCGTACGAAGCTTTTTGGCATCTCTTGTTATATCAGTTGAAGAGTAGATACTGTGCAAAGTTTAAAGAATAATTTACTGTTTAGTATCTGATTTATGGATTTGTTCACTTCAGGGACAAGAACAAGCATTAGACTTACTGAAAACACTTCAAAATTTACCTGTTAATCTTGATATCTTGACAAAAACAAGAATTGGAATGACTGTTAATGCACTTCGCAAGTCAAGCTCGGATGAAGAGGTCATCAGCCTTTCAAAAACTATAATTCGAAACTGGAAAAAGTTTCTTCCAGGTAAAATTAAGTTCTGCATTTTTTGTAATAGGTATTCATATGTTTGAGTTTAAATATGAGTGTTTGCAGGTCCAAATGCACCTAGTAGCAAAGAGACACCAGGGAGTTCCAAAGTAAAGAAAGAGGAAAAACCTGTGAGAGAATCAGATTCAAAAGATCGAGAAAAAGAAAGCAAGAAGATGCAAACATCCTTCCCTCCATCTTCTACTAACACAACAGATGCAGTTCGTCTAAAATGTAGAGAACTGTTGTGTAACGCCATTCGTGCAGATGGAGGTAAATATCCAATGGCTGAAGGTGCGTTCGTTTTCACATTATTTATTAATATTAGTTTTTTAAATAAAATAAAGTATTATTTAGTAATTAGAATTGCTGTACAACTAGTTGATGGAGATATGCTTTTGTGTTCATAAATTTTGAAATAATCAACAGAAAACTGCTTGTTTAAGGAGCCATAGTTCTTGTTATTAACTTTTGAATATTACATCATAACCTTTCATTCCTCTTGGATTTGTTAATTGCTTTGAACTGTTGGTTTAGAAATATAAACAGAAATTTTTCCTTGCACCGTTTCTCACCTTTGTTATAATACTGGAAGTTATTTTCTTGTCCAAAGTAAATACTGAGTGAATTGAAATCTCAAAGGATTCTAAAATGAGATCACTTTGTCGTGCTTAAAATTAATGATCATGAATGTTTCAATATTGATTTATCTGTCAGTATTATTGACGTTCATGTTAAAAATGTACAAAATCAGTGAAATTTTTGTCCCTTATGTTTAATTTTCTATGAATTTTTGACATTATTTCTTGCAAGTGAAAAGTAAAGATGGATGATTAACAACTTTTTGTGGATAAAGAATATGCACATTAGATATCTCTAGTACATGAATAACATGTCTTAATATAAAAGTAATGTACCATATATGTGCCCAAAACTGTTCCAAAAATGTGCCCAAATTCTGTAGTGGCAGAATGCTGGCATTATTTTTGAAGTGTTACAACATGAGCTATCATACGCAAAACTTTGACTAATAAAGCTGAGGTTCTCAAACTATTGTCGACAGAGTTTTCTTCAAAAATAAATTAAAAATAAATCATACATTTGGTAGTGGAACACCACAGTATTTTTCCTCTTGCAAACTCTTGTGTACAATCTTTAAGGAGTTCATTATTCACTGTCCAGTGTAACTATGTATACAACTGTCCTAGCTACATATTTTGCCCCCTCCAACTAACAACAACAACAACAACAACAACTTGCAAAAGATCCATGATATTGGAAAGAATATTTAGCTCGTCAGTGATGAATTATATACATGCAAATTATATTGTTGACAAGTTCAAGATAATTTCATTTGCGGAAATAAGGAGTCGCAGGCTCTAAAGATCAGTGGTACACTACATTTTCAGATTGGGCAAACGTATATGTATGTGTGTGTATTTGTATGTATGTGTGTGTGTATATATATTTGCATTAACGAAGGCCATTTGAACCAAATCCTTGAATAATTCATAGTAATTCATAGGTTGATTTCTTAAGTTATTTCGTGATCTTTGTGGCTTGATTTGCACTTAAAAAGTTATGGGAGGGAAAAAGATTTTTTGTTTTTTTCCATCTTCAGATGGTGCTCTCTAGTTTCGATTTGTCTTCAAATCAGAGAATAGAACACATTTTAAAATAAGCATGCTCCACAAACTTTTTTGTGAAACTGTGTGAATGTGTTTTTTCCCATACTATATTACACTTTTCATTTAATTTTGTAGAAATTATTAGTAATCTGGCATTGAAATTATTTGAAATATTATTTTCTCCACTTTTGATATAAATGTTATTTATAATTGCATTAAGGCAGTTTTGGATCAGAGTTTTTAACTGTCAGTTGTTTACATATACATTCTTCAGAGTTCTTGTTACTGGTATAATAAACCCTAGAATGCATGACGTGTGTCTCACTGTAACGTCACACTCTGCCAACACTTTTTTTGTTGTATTTGCCGTTACAATTACTGTAACTACTTATTTTTTGAAGTAGTAATACTTCAATTCTTAGTTTATTTCAATTTTATTTTAAATTTCTTGTACAATGTACGTTAATATTTAGTACCTTTTCACTTTGATCAATTATCTCTTACGTATTTCGTTATAGGAACATGTTTTTTTGTTCAATTCTCTCTCCATAAGTCATCAATCTCTGTTGCTAACCTCATTCTCTAACAACCTCGGTACATCATATGTTTCTTATTTACCAAATAACAATGTAAAAAATGTAAATAAACATTGAAATTGTGCGAAACGTTACACTCACCTCCCACTGAATTGGTTGCCGGGATTATCTGGTTGTTCCTTGGTTTCTTATGTTTCTTTCATTAATGTGATTTCTGCTTACAAATGATCACAAACAATTTGCATATTTAGAAAGGCAAGAATATCAAAATGTTTGAATTTTTTACATGACCATAGGCATTTACTGTAACTGATTCAATTTGTCAGATTTTCTGTTTAAGATACATTGGCCACAATTTGGTCAAAAAGAAATATGTAGTATTTCAGAATCTTATATTCTGATCCCTTTTTTGTGTTGTGGAAGTGGATATGAAATTCCTAAGTGGGAAAATACTTGAAGCCTACAATTGCAGTGTTTCTTCTTCCTCTGGATTGGTCCACGTCTTGATGAGAGGATGAAGAGAAGGCTCTCAAATGTTCCTTTCGCCATTTTTTCATCTCCTGCTTCTCATTTCATGTCATGTATATTCTTTTTAACTCTTTTTTTCTGCCTCACTGGCCTTCTCTGTATGCTGAACACCCACCCATGTGTTTGCTGTGCATGGTGACCCATGAAGGGAATGGATGACCTGGGAGTTGAGGGGTCTATGTATGCATTCCTGACTTTTCCCTTGACGCTGGTTTCTTGTGTTTAGGCCTGTTCTAGCCCTGTTCGCTGTGTGAACACTGGTGAGCCCTGGTGACTGAGGAGAGGTCTCTGCACCTAGTAGGTCCCAATATACTTTTTTTGGCCTTGGACTCTTCAAGATGGGCGGTCGGAGGTAGCCCACTCCCAGTCAGTCAGCTCGGACTAGATCCTGTACTGAACTCCAGGGTGAGCGGGGGGGATCCACGATGGGGCAGCGCAGTGACATCCCCCAAGTATATCTGTCAAACCTGGCACCCCAGTGGGGTGTCCCTTTGTTGGACTCCATGGTGGGTGGGGAGCACATTCTATGGGGCATAAAACAAACCCCTTGCTTTCTTCCGGAAGGAAGAGTTGGGTATGCCCTGACTCAACAGTCCGCACAACAGTGTTTGCGCAAGGTGCGGCAAATCCACACATGATCCGGATCCCTGTACATCACCACTTCGCTATGTCGCTGTGTTAACTGTGAAGGAGACCATGTGGCAAACTCTTAACAGGTGCCCTATAAATCTGAGGGAGAGGGAGATCCAAAAGATCCGTGTGACAGAGAAAGTGTCTTTTCCTGAGGTGAAATGCTGATGCCTACCAAAGAACCCGGTAGATATCAGGCATTCTTTCTCTAGCACTCTGGCCAAGATGGTGAAAGCAACAGCGAGTTGTTGGACTTCACCTGCTGTTCCCCCAGTTGCTCATTTCTGGTGTCTCCAGAGGACTTCCCTGAGGATACATCGCCTCTGCAGGATGGGAAAATAATAATTTCCTTCAAACATAAAACGCTGCCCAAGAAAGCTACATAGACGAAGTCGGACCAAAAATCCATATCTCAATCCCGCATGAAGGCTGAAGTTACTGAGCCTTCTGGCCTAGGCAAGCTTAAAAATGATAGATCCTCCAAACTCCAACCACCTACTGTGACTCTTGAGATTCACTCTGAGTGATCTCTTAGCCTGTCGAGTAATACTCGGGAGGAGTCTGCCTTGGAGGAAACTTCGGCCAGGGTGGACACTCGCCCCTTCGGGCAGCAGAGGCAGAAGAGGAAAAGGGGAAGAAAAAATCCCCTTAACTACCTCTGAAAATTGTAACTACAGCTCTCTTATCCTGGAATCTTAATGGATTTTCTCTCTGACAGGACGAATTAAAACTCTTGTTGTCCTTTTATGTGCTTTCAATGTTCTGTTCACAGAAAACTCATCTTGTTTCATCACGCCCCCTATCCTTTTGCGGTTTTACACCATATAGGGTTGATGTCAATGATAGCCTCCATGCTCACGGCGGAGTTACTACTTTCACGACTAGCTGCTTTCTGCAGAATTCCCTGTTCAGACTGACCTTCAAACAGTGTATTTATGCAGGCCCGTCCCTCACACTCACTGTATGTAATACCTACATCTCCCCAGATCAAATGGTGTTAAACAATGACCTCCTGGGCCTAATAAAACAATTGCCCACACTTTTCATGGTTTTTTATGTAAACGACCACAGCCCTGTTTGGTGTTCTTCCCATACTTGTCAAAGGGTGCTATTTTGGAATCTGTCATCAACACCACTAATCTGATGATTCTCAAGATTGGTGGACCAATACATTTTGCCATAGCTGCAAATTTGAGCACAGCTGTTGATGTAGCCCTTTGCAGTCTTTCACTCGCTATTGCTATGCAGAGGATCATGTTAGAAGATCTATATGGAAGCGATCGTTTCCCCAGTGTTCTCCACATCGATCAACTTTGCTGCAGTTTTGCTTGCCCTCTTTAATGGATCATGTCAGCCTCTTTAATGGGCTGACTTGTCGACATTCCAAAATAATGTTAACCTGTCATATGGTCTCTTTGACAAAGTGGATGAAATGAATGCATATTTTTTTATTGGTTATTGTTTATTTCAATAAATGGGCTGAACCCTCTACAAAAAGGAAAAGCACATCTAAAGATAAAAACATACAAAAATTCGAGCACATATGAGCATGTAAAGCAAATAAAGACAAAAACATGAATACAAAATAGCAAAAATTACAGCACGTACAAGCATGTATATCATATAAAGACAAAAGCATTCAGATACAAAATAACAAAAGTTAGAGCACGTACAAGCACATAAGAAAATTATATATAGATACAAATAAAATAAAATGGTAACAGGCATCTTGGTAAAGCATAGTAACAGGATCAGTGAATAAAAAATAGTTTAACCCTTTGCGGTCCTTTCACTTTTCCGTCTTCGTCTGGCGGTCCGATGTCCCACATCACGGGACTTTCCTTTTTCCTGGTTCTGGTCCTTTGTCCCTTGGGGCGGGACCTATATTTAACTCTGTATTATTTCACTCAGGTAAATGGATAAGTTTCCTGTACAACTAATTATCTTCAGAAGAGATTAGGCAGTATTTTCCTTCATTGTAACCAGACTTTGCCCATTTTATGTTGTTTAAAATCAGTTTGCTTACGAGGTTGCAGTTGAACTTATGGTGACATCGAGAAGTAAATGTTTGAGATCGTCGAAGCTTGAATTATGTGAATCGGTAAACAATTCTGAGAGTTAACAATCTTCAGGAAAGTAAGAATTTGAAAACATTTTCTCGAGATATTCCGAGGAGTATGAAGAAAATGACAGTAATGATAACTCGGACTTCGTTCATACAATGCAATATACAGGCGTTATTGGTAATGAGGTGAAGCTCTCCGTACCAAACATTAAGTTACAAAATTATGTATTATGAATTAGGCAAATAAATTAAAATGTTTTGTTTGTAATAATACGAAAAATAATTTGAAACCTGAGTACAGTTTCTTACGCCGCGGCACACCGGACCTGTGCAACCAGCTACCTGGGGATTTAAAGGGTCTGCAATGAGGAAAACGCTGTGTCTCGCCACACGGCACAGAGGACTGCAAAGGGTTAAGAGAACTAAAACATTTTTTAAAGTTGTGATTGAAAAAATCAATCCTATCAGCATAGCCGTTGGCGGTTATAGATAGTCTCATAAAGATATCATAATAGCTGTAGTTAGTGGTACATGCATTCACCCAGTAGCTGATAGGATTCATTCTCATCTGAGGGATGTGAAGAGAGATAAGAGAAAGAAGTTCAATTTATGCGACCGTGTGATGTTTTATAGAATGAATGCAGAATTTTGAAAAGTCATGATCGAATCTATGAGTTGGTGTCCCATTTCTAAAAGCTAGGTCGCGTAGAAATTTATGTTGTACTTATTCCAAATGATCGACAGATAAATTAGTGTAAGGTGACCAAACGACAGAGGCATATTCTTCAACGACAGAGGCATATATCAAAGTATTAAAAGGAATATTAAGGTTATGAATGGACCAGAAGGATTTGGTGTTGCGCAAAATCAGACCCAGTTATCACAAATCTGTTTGAGAGGTAATCTCTGATCCATGCTAATAATTTGCCTCTTACCCCCATTGCTTCTGGTTTATAAATCAGTCACTTCTATGGGACTTCGTCCAAAGCCTTAGCACAGTCCAGGTAAATTATGTCCACAGGTTGTCCGCGATCTAACATTTTGGTCCTCACATATTAAGTGAGCTGATTAGGTGGGTGACGGTTGATCTTCCTGATACAAATCTGTGTTGCTCTTTGGGGATTAGATTGTTTCTTTGTGCGTGGTTATGGAGTTTTTTGATTATCAGTCTGTCCATCACTTTCCCAACCAGACTTATTGGCCTGTAATTCTGTGTGTACTAACCTTTTTAAAAATAGTTGTAACCTCGGCTCATCAATTATTTTAATGAAGCAATACAGTAAATCTTTAATTTGAAATCAAAATAGAGTTACAATGCCTATCATAGTTGTCGTAGCAGTTAGCCGCAGTTTAATAGTCCAATGTTCCCTTTAAGAAGACCACCCCTATAAATGACCAATGAAAAGGTATTAATTACATGTTTGGCTTAAAGGTTTCACTGTAATATATTTAGTCAGTACCACCCTCTGATAAAATAATGGTAGGATGATAATATATTCTTTGGACCGATGCCTCCACTCACCAAAAGTCAGTAAATTTTAAATATTCTTATTTGTTTTGAAAGTAATTTTCCTCTATAAGTCTTTAGGGATGTGTTAAATAACTATTAATTCAAACATTTTGAAGCATAATATCCTTAAAAATTTTAATTGGATTAAACTGCAATTTTTTGTGCATGTGAAGAATTTCTAGTTGAAAAATTCTTATTTTATGTTTGAATCTAAATTCTAATGGTTTTACTTAATTTTGCAATCTTATTAGGCTATGTTGCTTTGAGTCAGAGAAATTAGGAAACCACAGAGGATGACAGATTTAGGTGATCATGTGACTAACATGTATAAAAAGAAGGAAATGTACTATGTTTCTTCAAAAACAATATAAGATGGCATATGACAGTTTTAAATCTTTCCATCGTTCTAATTTAATTCCGTTGCCCTGCCGTTGTGCATCGACGTTCCTTTCGTACATACACACAATATTTCTGGCATAACCAGCCTTGCTTTGCATAGAAAATATAACATAATATTTTATTTCACATAGTCCTCGTTGTTGTTGCTGTTGTTGTTGTTCTTCTTCTTCTTCTTCTTCTTCCTCCTTGGTTTAAATAACTTAATGATCGACTTTGACAACAGAAAAAACATTGTTTAAATTATTTAATCTTTTACTGTTTTGATCTTTTTCTTATTTTTTTTCAGATCTAGAAAGGCCTTACTTTGATTTCTTCACACACTATTTCTCGGGTGCTCCTATATTGTCCTCCCACTCCATGACAATTCTTACATCTTCCTTTCTTCTAGTTTGTTCTTATTCCATACCCAATGTACAAAGTTTTGTTCTGTCCCTGTATTCGCTGCTGGCTGGCACCTAATCCTGAAGACTATTTAATATGTTATAATGTTCGGCATCTAAATTTTCTTTCCAGAACTCGATCCTTTGTTCCATCTATTCCCTTGATATTCTCCCATTCGCCTCTTTTCCTCTCTCTTTTTTTCCTCTATTCTTCTTATTCCCCCATTGTTCTCATCTCTGCCACTAATATGGTGCCAGTCTAATACCACCTATATTTTTAATATTGTCTATGACTGGCTTTGCCTAGTTAATTGATGTATGTTAGTTGACTTACAGTCGTTGGTATATTACACTTATAGTTTTGGTATATTACACTTAGGATTTTCTCTCTCTTATGATACAATTAGGAAAACAAATTACAAGAATGAAAGCTAAGCACAGGATGCAAACACTGTCATATATGCTCATCAAGTAGATCAATGGTGTGAACAAATGTGCATTGAAAGTCAAAACCATTGGTAAAAAACATGCATGTTTGCAAAAACTGTAAATAATTTGCATTTGATATTGCTATGTTATTAAATATTGTTTTAAATATTATTTTCTTAATATGAGCAAAACATGTTAATATAAAAACTTAAATGTAAGTTTCCATTTCTTAATTGAGATAGTGTTTTTTAACCTATGAATGTAAAAGTATTTTATGTAGGTCATGTATCCTAGGGTTAATGGATATAGAATATTATCTAAGTTTTATTATATGATTGAACTAACATGTTTCAAAGGGTAGTAATTATTTTTGTCGGTACACCATTGCAGGAAAACAGATTTCTTTCAAATTGTTTGTCATCAGCTGTAAAATTGATTAGCTGAAGAAGCTTCATATTGACATGCTTTAAAATGAAACCTGATTTCTTTCAATTCCCCTACATTAATATCAATATTAAAAGTTGGACCATCCCAGGTGATGGGAACTTCCAAGTTTGACGGAAATGGTGTGATCAGTGGTCTACATTGTTGACAAAACAGCGTTAAATTGTGATACTATTTATTACAATAGTTTGTGTGGAATAGTGAATAAATAGAGAATTATTTTAAAGAGTGTAACATAATTATATATTGATGTAGTAGAATTCTTTAAAAAAATATCAGTGTAATAACAAATGTTTAATTATACAAATGGATAAAGAGATGAGAAATGAATTAATTGGACAACCATTTTTGCTACATTTAGTATCTTTTCATTTTCACTAATCTTTTGATTTCAAGAGACATTTTGTAGTTAACTGAATGAAAGAGAACTAAGTGAAAAGTGCTCTGTGTTGTTTTAGAAAATCATATGAATGAATAGAAACAAGTGATGTAAAAGAAAGCACCAGGTTTTCTTTTATACAGTAAAATCTGTCTAAGCTTGAAACAATATGGATAAAAATATTATGGTTTGGGGAGGTTTCTGTTTTAAGCAATGTTGTCCATTTTATGACACTTGTGATATTGATATTTCCATCCTGAAACTAATAAATTGAAATAAGCAAAGTAGCAATTAAAGAAAAAAATACTGAACATGATTTTATTATGATTATTAAAGTATATTTACAAATGTATTGTTAATTGAATTTGGCCACTGACTTTTCATCGACAGACAGTTTCTACATCATCTAAGTTTTTATTCAGATCTTCAGAACAATCACATCACCAAAAAAACATTGTACAGTTTTTGATACTATTTAAACTAAGCTATTCTTCACTTTAGCAAATTTGCATACTGCTACAGTGTTCAATATATCTACTATCCACATGTATAACTAAATTGAGTTACAAACAGGTGTTTTTTGTTTCAATATTATTATGGAATGTGTTTATTTGCATAATGTGTAGATATATCAGAAGGCTGTGCAACTCCAGAAGAGCTTGCGGAAGAGCTAGAAGAAGCAATATTTCAAGAGTTCCGCAACACTGACATGCGATATAAAAACAGAGTTCGCAGTAGAGTTGCAAACCTGAAAGATGCAAAGAATCCCACATTACGTAGTAATTTCCTTGCTGGGGTTATTACAGCAGGTCGTTTGGCTACAATGACTGCTGAGGTAGGTATAATACTTTGAAGGATCATTTATTCTGAAACAAAAAAGGGGGGGATGTGTGTGCTTGCATGTGTGCACGCACTTGTGATGCACAGGGGAGTCTTTTCAGATAGTAAATAACCCGCCAGCATGTACCTCAATATTAGTAATAAATAATTTCATTGCCATTTTGGCATCAGAAGCTTAGATTCTTGTTAAAAGTGTTCATTTAATTTTCCATCACTACCTGTGTAGAACTTGTTACACTTTTCCAAGACTTAAGTTCTATCAGTTAACTTGGAAGTTAATTAGCAGGAACGGATTTCTATGTAAATACTATTTAATAAATTAGCTAATATTGATACTGTCGTCCCTCTCCTATGTGAATGCTGTTATTCAGCATAATTCACAGAGTTCAAGGAGGAATGATATGAGTGGCTGGAAGGGAAGGGGTTAAGATTGGAGAAATACGATCGTATAGTAATTGTAAATCAAAGTATGAGTTTACTTATGCTCACTGTCGCCACAGAGAGATAAAGTGCGCAAAATGGAGATAATGAGAAGGATGTTGAGTGCATTCATGACTACGTCAACTGCTGACTATGGCTTCCAACTCTCCGCTGGGCATCTCGTTGGTTGATGTCATTTCGTTTGTCATTGCTGCTGCTGCTTCATAAGGGGGCACTTTCGTAGCATCATTTTTGAGACTGTGGGGAGGCTGAGATCTCGATTTGGAGGTTGTTTGTGTACCATTCTGCTAATTGTGGAAATCTTTCTTGGAGCATTATTTAGAAAGGCGGATTTCCAAGCTGATATCAACATTGTTTTCCGAAACTTTCCTTCTCATTCCTCTCGGGCCACATGGTGATCAAATATTTTATAATAAATTAATACTATTGATCTTAACGATGAAATACTTTATAATATAATAATTTATGTTATTTGTTTTGGCTCATCACAATACTAATATGCATTATCTTTGTTTCACAGTGTGTAGAGTTAAAATATGCTACTTTTATTTTCCATATTTTGATACACGTTTGAATAAATGTGCATATATTTTCCATATTTCTTATAAAATCCATCCATGTAGCTTAACAGTGAAATTTCATTAAATATTAAAAAGGCATCTCAACAATGAGAGCTGAAAAATTTTCAGTAATTCCTTAAACATGAGAGGATTTTTTTGTTGTGTTTTCTAATTAGGGAGAAATGATAATGGGAAGCAAGTTAAGAAACTATTACAATTTTTTAAATTTGTGTACAATAGGATGTGAAGAACTACGAAAGGTTGTTGCAGTGTTGAGTGATGATTTGGCACAAAAGATAAACTTGGACTTATTCCCAGCAGAAATTGTAAAATTGAAATGTGCTCCAATTACTTCTTGTGACGTTGAGCACAGCTTTAGGCAGTTTAAATCTGTTCTCAGAGACAATAGAAGAAGGTTGACCTTGGAGCACTTCAAGGAAATGTTTATAATTCATTGTTATGGTAACAGGCAATGAAAATTGTTTTATATGTAGTTCATATTACAAAACTGAGCCATGACTGAAAAGTATGCATACCCATTATTTTCTTTGTAGAGTTTGATTAAACTGTAATATTTATGACTGTCATTTTTTATCAAAAGTAATATCACAGCACTTCAAGTGATATTTAGTGTGACTATTTCACGAATAAACACATTACATGATTTGAAATGATAATTTAAATCACACGAATTACAAAAAAGAGAAATTTTACTCAAAATTACAACCGAAAAATGAAAAACTTTCATTCAGCTCCGACTTATCACTGTCTCCTGGAATAACTTATAATCAAGTAACTTTTGAAGAACAGTTTAATGCAGAAAATTATTTCAAATTTGTTTCAATTTTATGGTAATAAACCTTTTGAAAAACAATTATAACAAGGCTACATACTAGAACATTTATTAAAAGCACAATCATTAAAGTTGTAGGAAGTTGTTTTCCAAGTCTTGATCTTCCAGGAAGTATTTGAAATGGAAAATGTACAAGATGTATTAGCAGCGGAATCGTCAATTTCAAATGGATTGAACGCACGTGTGTTTTTATTAAAGTATTCCTGAATAATTTTGGTTAAATGTTCCATATAGTTTCAATATCATATTCTTTGTACTCTTCACCATCTAATCTTCGTATATTAATTGCCTAAAATATGTGTAATTTCTTCATTTGTGGTTTGTGCTGTTCATTTGTATTTTCTTTCTTTACATAATTCTTGAAATTGCTTCCACATGCTTTCCCTGTTCCTTTCGTTGTTTTTCAGCACCGAATCTTTAATAATAGATTCTATTTCAGAGTTTTAAACATTACCAAACCAACACATTTTATTATTATGTTGATGCACACAAGCTATTTTGGAGCTGAAACAATTGCTATCGTTATCTTAAAAAGGTAAACAAAGTTTTTACAGCGATAAAAAAGATAAACAAACTGATAGCGATAAAATTTGGGATTGGTTTAATTTGAATATATCCTTACTTAGCGTTGGCTTCTTACAACATGGACAGGCATGAGTAAAATAGTCATATTAAGCCCATATTTAACTTCATATTTTGATAAAAATAACTACATATGTATTTACTTATTTCAAATATGTTTAGTCCATATAAATCCGTTCCCTGGTCATTAGCTTCAGTTGTGAACTGTGAGTGCACTTCAGTTCTGACAACCTGCGGACATACTAAGGTCCTGACATCCTCAAATTGCACCTCTCATGATATGCAAACAAGGACCTCTCTTGATACATGGTTGCCGTAGTTTGTAACCTCAAAAGGTAGATTTTTCTTCAGCAATATCCCTAGATTGTTAACTTGCTACCAGCTCAGTCTTATGGATATTATAGAAGAGAAATTGTCATGAAACTGCTATGCAGAAACAAAGCATTTCTCCAATAAAATACCGTAGTCAGTCTAAAATCGTCTGAGGAGAATTGCTAATCTGTTTCATTTCTTTTGAAGAAGACTGTATATTTGAAATATTGTACCCTTTGTAAGCTCTCATATGAATCTTATGTACAGCAATACTTGCTCAATGCAGAATCTCTTGGGAACAGTATTTTTTCCATACTTGGCAAGATTCTGCATTATATATGCAATGTAATATTGTAAAAATTTTTGCCATGGCCCTGATTTATGTTCACATTAGACTGCCTTACACACGTTCACGTTCTGCATTGAGCAAGTTTTATTGTATTTCAAGCTGCTGAAGTTCTTACCATTCTGATTAAAGCTAATATGCACATATTAGGAAGAAACTTGTTTCAATTTCCAGGAAATGGCCAGTGATGAAATGAAGTCATTACGTTCCAAATTTATGAAGGAAGCTATTAATGATGCACAATTAGCTCAGGTACAGGGTACTAAAACAGACCTGCTTAAATGTGGCAAATGTAAGAAGCGTAATTGCACTTACAATCAGGTAAGCATTGTATTTTAGTTCTTCCATTCTTTCTTATTTATTTATGTTTTGCTATTCCAAAAATTTAAAAATAAGGGATCATTATAATGATGAACATCTTGCAAGTCATGGCAACTGTTACATTTTCTGAAGTAATAGAAATGTCAGTTTGTTGGCAAACTCATTAATCATTGTATGAGATGCCACTGCTGATGCCACTGCTGTATGAATTAAATTTCTGTGAGCATTTAATGTTAGTATGTTAAATGCAGTGCTGTAAGAAGCATGTAAGTAAAGTGGAACATTGGTATTGTGTGGAAATTGCCTCTGTGGCAGAAATGCTTATCAGTGTCAAGGAGAACTATGAGAAGCATTGGACGGTAGTGTGTTGTGTGTTGGGTGGAGGCCTTCAGTGGCAGATAGGTAGCTGTTGCTGACCCGTGCAGTAAATAAGAAAGAGGTGATATGTACAGTTATGGGCATTCAGTACATTTGTCAGTTTTGGGATAGATTTATGGAAATCTTGAGATTATTTTGAAGGATGTTGTCTGTGAGTAATGTTATTATATAGTTTGATTAACCTCTTATTGACCCTAATTAAATTTAATTAAACTCTAATTAAATTTGAAGTTTGATTAATGTACATTGCAGTTTTTTTGTGGTTAATCACAATGATTTCAATTTCCCCTACATGTTGGTTCCTGCTCGAAGAACCAACTTTCAAATACAAAGCACCTTCAATCACATGTAGTCAATTTTTATTACTTTCCCGTATACGTACGTATACACGGAGTGATATACGTAGTATAGGGAAAGTTATGTAATGCTGCGCGAAAAAATGGCCAATTTTCGGCGGAATAAAATTAATTGCCGGGCCGTGAAAATGAATGAGTGGATAAAACCAGTTGCTAAATTAAGAAAAAAAAATCCCCTAACACGTGGTGTAGCCAGAAACCCTGTTTTCTAGGCCCTTGATACCGAAAACCCAATTGAAAGGAAAACGTCCGTCCGTCTGTCTGTCCGTCTGTGAACACTGCTAGCGCCTAAACCATACGTACGATTTCTTCCAAAATGGATATTCCCCTGGTCGATCTGATTCTAGTCGAAGCTTTGAGATTTTGAAAAAGATTCTTCAAAATTTGGGGGTACTTTATTTGAAGCCCCCCTGGGGATTTTCATAATTTTCTCAAAAACGGCTCCAAATTTTTTCTTTAAATTTCTTGTATGAATAGAGTAAAATACACTTTTTAACATGGCATAGGTCCGATTTTCACGTACAGCTCGGAATTTTCGAAAATTGTGAATGTTTGAATTTTTTTCGGCGTCTTTCTCCAACTACAAAATTGAAGATAGAGATTTTTTCTTCAAATAAAATTTGTTCTGCATATTGAGTTCTTTAATAAAAGTCATGTAAATGTTTTTCAAAATTTTGGTAGTTTTCATGCAATATTGCGTGCAATATGTGCAATTTTAAAAAATTACAAAAACAAGATTTTCTCAAAAACGGCTCCAAATTTTTTCTTTAAACTGTTGGTAGGGATAGTGGTAAATGTACTCTATCAATGACATAAAAGCCATTTTGGTCTATCGGTTGTTTTTTTCAAAAATTACAAAAATGTAAATTTTTTTACTCGTCTCTCACATCGTTAATATTTACATTATCGGCGATTTTTCCACATTATTATATTTACGAGTATATATGCTTTAAATAATGTCAAGTAAAGTTTCTCGAAAACACTACCGTTTTCTGTGAAAAGTAGCTCAAATTTCGGCATTTTCAGAAATGCTCAAACGCCATTTTCTCATATATGGCTGCAATTTTTTTCTTGAAACTTTTGTAACGGATAGTGCTAATTACACTCTTTAGTATAGCGTAAAGTTTATTTTGAGTAATTTGTTTGTTTTTTCAAAAATTACATAATTGTAATTTTTTTTAAAGATCTCTCACTTCTTTAATATGCACATTACCAGCAATTTGTAAACATTATTATATTTGTGAGGTAAGTGCTTCAAATAACTTTAAATAAAACTCAAAAATTTTTTGTGAAAATGAGCTTCAAATTTCGCATTTTTAGTAGTGCTAAAACGCCATTTTCTCTTAAACGGCACATAATTTTTAAAAGAAAATTGCCAATTTACAGCTAGGTTTTTGTGTTCTTTAATATTCTAAAATTAATATTTTCGTTCTACCAATAGGAAACGGTGGCGGTGATAGATGGTAGCTAGCAAGAAAGAGTTTGTCGCAATTCCGAATAGCTAGTGAAGACCCAAGGAAAAACTAATACGGGAAAGTCTGTGCCATTCTGTAGCATCACTAGTTCCTACCACTATATTGTCTGATATAATACAGTTGCCATTACTTACAGAATACCTAATGTACTTGTCAGAAAGTTCAGAGAGGAAATTAAATGTACAAAACATGATATATTTTCTTCTGAGTTGTGTCTGTTTTTCATTTTTGTGTATCAGTGCCTTACCTTCAGTAAATCCTTTTTCATTAACTTGTGGAGCTTTGCAAACCTTTTAATCATGTTTCAAATTTTGCCTTTTGTTTTCAAGTTGTTCATTTGATTATTCCTGCCTTCAGGTGCAAACAAGGAGCGCTGATGAACCTATGACAACATTTGTCATGTGCAATGAATGTGGGAATCGCTGGAAGTTCTGTTAGTCAGCACTGCTTGAGCAGCTCTTGTACCTGCCTCCCACCAGTTGCAACTTGCACTAATGACTCCTCTCCCTCTCCGTTTTGTTCAAATTTTCAGGCCAAAGCATTCAAAAGAGGATACTCCAGTGAGGAATGGAAGGAGATATGTCAAAAGTCATTGCACGTTACTCAATTATGTTTTCAGATCAGTGATTGAATTTGTTAGAATGTTCTGGATTTGTCATGTTGTGAAGGTGTTGTGCAATACATTTCTTTGTATCTCAGTTGGAACTTACTAGAATCAAATCATGAATTTCGAGAGCATGAAAAATGCTTTTAAACCTTAGATTATCGTGATCAGTCATTTCATATTGATGTTGGACTCATGTATTGAACTTCAAGGTGTAAATAGTGTTCCGTGTTTTGTTTATGTAGTGGTATCTGAGATGCTGAATTCCCTTTTAATAAAAGTGGCATTAGGAGAGAGGCTTGATGCTTTTGAAGATTGTATGAATCAAATGTAATGTAACAGTGTAGTTGCTGTGAAATTCAATTTTGTTAGATGTCCCTTGCATACATTTTTGTATGTGCAGTGTTGTAAGAAAATAAATAGTACTTTTATCTACAGTAATATGTAACACCATCTGACACGCAATGTTGTGAGGTCATAACTACAAAATGTTTCTTTTCATTTGTTTACGTCCTTAGTCTTCGATGACTTATATCTGATTTAAATTAAGATTCAAGGTGGACTGACCATTACGTTTTTGACATTTATTTTTATTTACAAACAAAACGTTTTGATAGAATATTTATTTTGAAATCCAAACTTCAAATGTAAGGTCAGTCAGTGACTGGACTCTCCAAATGCTAAAATACATTTGAAAATGAGTTTTAATGTTCTCTACAACAATTTCTTAATTGGGCTGTTGAATGTTGTTAATGTATAACATTTGTACGAGTGCTTTGTAAGTGAAGGTGATTAAATAAATTACTTTCTCCATCTGTTTGGTGACTTTAGGTTTTACTCTTATTGTCATTGATCCTTTTGGAGAAGACAATTTATAATTGCTTTTGAGCAATTGTTTGACGAGACACGAAATAATGAGAAAATGTTTTGATTTCTGTTGCGAAGATCTATTTCTTGCCGATAGAAGATAAGTTGCATCTCTTATAGTGCAACAGACTGCGTCTTCTGGGCAACCCAGAATTCTCCTCCGTTATGTGCAACAGTGTACCTGCAAATCAGACAAAATTTGTGATTTTGTGTGGCACATTGGTTTTAATTTATTAATGTGAATTGTGTTCACCAATTTGAATCCTAATCTTTTTGTAGCATATCACAAATACTAACCACATTTTTGTAAATACCATTATTGTATTTGTGTTTTGTCAACATTAGATATAATATTCATCACCTGAGATGAAATAAAACCTACAATATCTAGAAAATTGTTTTATATTAGAATTGGCATATAGAACATAAATAGTTGCAATTGAGTAAATAAATTTAGTTTACTTTTCAGATTATCATTTTAAATGAAAAAAGTACAGTAAAACCCCAATTTTACTCTTTTCAGGAGACTGATGGAAAAAAGTGTTTAATGTAGGTACGATTAAAAACCATCATCTAGGCAAATACATTATTTTCTGCAATGGCGGCAGTTTTTCAGTTTTTACTTTCTTGCCCTTTGTAAGATGTATAATAATCATATGCCGGAGAACGAATTTTTGACAGGAAAACTTATTGACCAGTCTTGGTAATGAAAAATCATGTTAGATAAATCATCTTCCTATGTAAAGTATATTGGATTTATCCACTTTTTATGTATCGGTACAAGTTTTTCTGTCAAAAAATCACAATTTTTTCTGCAGCTTTCATAACTTTCTCTGCACTATGCATATAATACTCATATAATATGTACATATATGAAAAAGTAAACAGTAAAGAGAAAAAATGATGTAAAAGCACTTCATATCAAGTTGTAAATTGCGGAAAGAGAATGCGTAATAAATATAGGCTTGACAACGGGACCAACGAAAAATTACACAAAAGGCTAGAAAATTCATAATGCGGGAATGTAAAAACGGGGCTTTACTGTGTTCTGTATAAAAATAAAATTAATTTTGTACATTAAATGTAACATTTACTTCCTAATAATATAATTTATTCTATTTCTTCATGAGAGGATGTGATATCTTCGCATTTACAACCACACTACATGCCTCATGAGTAATGGAAGTATTGTTCGGAGAAATTCCAACAATTTTACATTGAGGGCTGTTGCGTAAATTACGTAATGCATTTGGAGTATTTTCATTACCACCCTGCCCCCTGTAATGGCAGCTTACATTTAAGTTTGAACGCTCCATACAGTGGGAGACAAACAGTTCATAGTCAGACATTTTAAAATTCTTTCAAAAGTTTTTTTTTATCTCACTCCGCAAAATCGTGTAGTTATTTGATTTTGCTTTAGAATTGAGGAACCGATATTCATGGTGGCATAAGTCAGATTTATCTTTGCTTTCAGGTTCCAATTTGTACAGGTTTATAGAAAAACCTTTTAACGTTTAGCCTTATAAAAAAAACTGAAAACCCTGTTTTACAAACATTACTAGAAAGCGCCAGTGCAGTTTAAGTTGCCAAAAAATATGTAAAAGTTTAAAAACTTCACTTCTTGAAAAATGAAAAATCGGGAATTCCATTGCTCTGGAAAAATCAGGGAATTTGTAGAAGAATTGTTAAAGTCAGGGGAAATTTTGAGAGCATAACTTCATTATTTCTTAGAAACATTAGTAAGAGTTTTTTTTTGCTCAGTTTTTATTTGTTGAGGAAATATTGTCAATTTGTACTTTTTCACAATGAAATAAATGAGTTGACTAATTAGTGTCAAGGGTATTATTATTATTATTTTTAAGCGTTGAATTACAAATCTTATCAGGAAAAATTTTAAAAATGCATTAACAAAGCAGAAAAAGTCAGGGAAATTTGTTCCAGGAAATGAGTGGCCACCCCGAAACCTACACGGACTTGGAAATCGATGGATCTGAATCTGACATTCATCACATTTGGAAGAAAATGAATTTGCCCAATATCATTCCCCCCCCCCCCCGGAAAAAGACGGATGTCTTTCCTTTTCATTCTGACATCAAAAACACAATTTAAGTTAATTGGTTCTAATAAAATACCATCCATTGTCAAATGGCATAAGAAATAGTAATTAATACAATATAATGTTACTCACCAGAATGTAACAGGTCCACTTGCACCTTTAGGTTCCCAAGTGAGGGATACAGAAGATTTCTCTTCAGGCCCGCTGTGTGTGGCGCCAGAAGCACTCTGTTGAAGATGCAATTTATTTATGTAAATGAAGCAATGTAAAAATGCCTGATACTGCAATTGCTCAGCAATACTTTCATATTCAATAGCCTCAGATTCATGGCATGGAGAAATATATTTGTTAATGGTTGTGCAATACTATAAAACTGTACAATTAGGGTTCAGAGTATAACTTTGCACGTTTACATAAACGTCAAAATTTCATTTTTTTTTCTTGAAATTCCTATTTTTAAAATGTCAAAGGATGTCAATCTCTGTTCATTCAACTCCAAAAATGATGAGAACTAAAGACAGATGCAAGTACAGTTTTCTGTCACCATGTGTGGTGAATCTAATTTTTCACGATAATAATATGGTCTGTACATTTCATTGAATTGGTCCTAAATTCCTGGGCCTACATTAGCCAAACTATTGACATCCACAGAAAGCCATTGTCAGGGGCGGATCCAGTCTATCACTTTGGAGGGCCCCGTTATAGATTTTTGTTAAATAAACTTTTGTTTTTATATGGTAAATTATTTTGTAGCGTATGATACTTAACAATATTATTTTTTAATAATTACATAATTCTAGCAAATATTTAAATCTTCCATGTAGGTAGAACCTGTTATTCTTCACACATCACCTTCATGATGAGTCGGGAGATGTGGATGCCCAGCTTTCGTACCCTCTTTTATCTATCAAGTATTTAAATCAATTTTTCCAAATAAAGGAAACCGGGAGAGGTGGCTCAGTGCATCAACTCATGACACTAAAGTGCTTCTGACGAGAAGTACTAGGTTCGAGTCCCGACCGGCAGGCTTTTGGACATTAGCATGTGAGCTAGGTCAAATTGATTTGCTGTCTGGAGGAGAATTCTAGCGGCCGGCAGCTCCGATCGGTAGTTTTTCGTGGTTTCTCCGCCAACACCAGGCGATTACCGGTGCGGTACCCTAACAAACGGGCCACGGAACGCGCGCGATCATTCCTGCCACTTCCTTGCCCTATCCTCACCCCTTACACACACGCACACTCTTAACATGGCACTACACTACCACATGTTGGGAGACATGTCGAGGGCTTGGAGCAGGTCCCGGCCCGGCTGGGCCGGTGCCCCGCTGACGGGAGATATCACTTTGAGGAAAACCCGCTAGTCAACGGTATGTCGGCGCCGGATCTCGCCCTCCAACGGGGGAAGATCACCGCCACCTCCCGATTAAACTACTAGTGCTACCGAATGGCATAGAATTTCCCGAATTAGTTTTCTATTTCCTTTGGTCTCGGCTAGCTATTCGGACTTGCCATATTCACTTGCCAAATGTCATCTATCGCCATATAAAGTTCATTTTCTTAATTTTTCGCTTTTCGGCTAGCTACTCAGACTTTACACATACATTGCCAGCTACCATCGCCGGCCAAAGTACATTTTTGGACATTTTCTTAATATTTCTGTTTCTTAATAGTAGAACGAAAATATTATTTTAAGAATATTAAAGAACAGTAAAATCTCGTACTAAATGGCGTTTAAGCACTACTGTAAATGCGAAATTTGAAGCTTTTTTTCACAAAGTTTTTGAATTTTCGAAAAACTTTATCAGAAGTGGTTTACAGTTTAACTCACAAACACAATGGTGTTTACAAAGTGCTGGAAATGTGAATATTAACGGTGTGAGAGATCTTTAAAAAAATCATTTGTGTAAGTTTTGAAAAAAACAAAACAAATATCCAATAAACTTTTTGTCTTATTGAAGAGTGCAATTAGCACTATCTGTTTGAAAAGTTTGAAGAAAAAAATTGGAGCCATTTATGAGAAAATGGCGCTTCAGTGTTTCTAAAAATAGGGAATTTTGAGCTAGTTTTCACAGAAAACAGTTGAGTTTTCGATGAACTTTACTTGACATTATTTAAAGCATATGTACTCGTTAATGTAATAATGTGAAAAAAATCGCCGCTAATGTAAATTTTAACGAGGTGAGAGACGAGAGTTGAAAAATGAAAATATAGCAAACTGATGTTTATTTTCATCAGTAGATGAAATATATCACATAGAGAACATTTAGCATTATCCCTGCCTAAAGTTTGAAGAAAAATTGTTGAGAAAATCTTGATTTTGTTATTTTTCAAATTGCACTCAATATTTCGCGAAAACTACTAAAATTTTAAAAAAAACGTACGTGACTAATGAAAGAACTCACTATGAAGAACAAGTTTTATTTGAAGGAAAAATCTCTATCTTTAATTTTGTAGTTGTAGGAAGACGCCGAAAAAATCAAAATTTTCGAAAATTTAGAGATAATCCTGGAAATCGGACCTATGCTATCTTTATAAGTGTATTTTACTCTATTCTTACAAGATATTTTAAGAAAAAATTAGAGCAGTTTTTAAGAAAATTTGGATAATGTCCAGAGGGCTTTATGTAAAGTACCCCCAGATTTTAAAGAAAATTTTTCAAAATCGCAGCGCGTCGTGTAGAGCCAAATCGACTGGGGAATATCCATTTTGGAAAAAATCCTACGTGTATGGTTGGGGCGGTAGTCATATTTACAGATGGATGGAAGGACGTTTTGAAAAGACCCACTTTTTCGTAATCAGGGGAACCCAAAACATGTATTTCCGTTAAAATTTCGAAATCGATTTTCCGCAGCATTATATAACTTTCCCTATACTACGTATATTACCCCACATATACTATGTTACGGGTAATAAAAACACGCTTTACACTTACGGGGCAAATAACCTCTTTTTTTTAATATTATTCGCATTCAATCACAATCCTCCCTGCAAAAAAATTGAAACTCTTTAATTTTCTCCCGCCAAATAAAACCTAAACATCACCGAGTCAGAATTAGTTTGGGATGCTACGTGCATCTAAAAATAAAGACGGAAGAAATTTTGAGGGAAGGAAGGACACATAGGCGACCAAAGTGCTGTCAGCAAGCTATGCAGCCATCGTGGATGACGCATGGGCGGAGTATTAATTTAACAGAATTATCGAATATACTTTAGCTTAACTTTGAATATTTTCTTCGTAGTCCAAGCGTTTCAATTAATATACCTTTGACGAAACAATATTTATACTTCTTATAATAATTTATATATAATACATTTTTATTCAGATATTTAAATTTGTTTTATTGCCTTACTTAACGACTAAATGCAATTAATTATTTCCGTTCGAATTGAAAAAACCCAACACCATTACGCAACTCTAACGCACCATACCCCTATATAAAGCAGCGTAACATTACTTCAACTCCCCCGCCCTTTAGAAAAATTTATGAATGACTCCCTTTATTTGAAGAAAAAAAAATGTATTGACGTACCAAATTGATAATATCTGGAGCTCACATCATTCGGTCGAGGTTTTCATTGAGAAATTCAAAATATTTTTAATTTCGAGCTTTTCATAACTAAATGCTGCCTTAGAAATAATAGTACTTCCACAAAACTTTCAAGAAATTCAATTGTCAACTTGTAATTGTGGAAATGGAAGAGATTTTGCTAATTTTATAGCATATTTAATTGTTTCGAATATGACAGGCACTCAAAATGAAAACGATATAGACTCTCGAGGAAGGCTCAATATTTCACATCAGCGAAAATTTCTTCAGAACTTCTTTTACTGAAATCTCTTTTTAGTTCTGTGTATGAAATCATGAACTAAAATCGTATTTCGAGAAAACTTCTTACAGCGAACGAAAGCCCTTGTTGAGTTTGGAGCCGCGGCACCTAACAGCGACTTACGTTGGAACCGCTGCAGTCGACGGTGCGGGCGCCGGGGGTGACCTTGAAGCTGCCGACTGCCTTGCCCGCCGCGTCGCGGCCCTGCACGAAGAAGCCCTTGAAGGTCTTGCCGCCCTTGAGCGTGAGCGCGACGGAGCCGTCCTTTGCCCTTGACGGGCGTGAGCGTGTAGGGCGAAGGGGACTTCTGCGGGTCGACGCCGTGCTGCGGGACCATGTCGCTGCAGGAGCCCTCGGGCGCGCCCTTGGCGTAGCCCTGCACCTGGCAGGCCAGCAGCAGCACGCCGGCCGCCGCCGCCACGCACGCCATCGCCAACTGCCTCATGCTGCTATCGGCTGCTGACACTACGATCTAACAGAAAAGCGTAACAACATCCCTATTTACCCGGATTTCTGTTCTTCCTTTTCTCATAAGCCATATGATTTTTTTTTCACTTAGACATTTTACTCTTGGGATAATTGTAACTGAATTTGCCATATCTGCCTCAGTTGCTTCTACAGAAACATTCGTTTGACAAAAAATTGCATTTACATGTAAGCCAAATCCAATGTTTGCTGATAATCGCGTGAAACTCTCTTAAATGCCAATTAAACATGTGAGATAGGAGTTCCCCAGCCCATGATCAAGGGCCGGAAAATTATAAGCATCCTCGAATATGTCCGAAAATAGTTCTCAGTTTTATTTCACGAGGATTGGAATTCAAACAGTTTGACTGCTGTCCTGTGGTCCAAGGTGTTTCTTAAGAGCAAGGCTCTGCTAATGCATTGTTCCTTGATTGACATGATGTTTGCGAGATTTAATTCAAGTTCAGGCTTTGAAGTTTCAAAATAATGTTCAATTCATTATTATGTTTTAATAAACTTTGTGATTTGTCCAGGTTTACTTGCTTGCTAAAAAATATTAATTTTTATTTTTGGAGTAGTACTGTACTCGTGCCACTGCCGTGCTTCTTGATCGGAGTGTTGTAAGGTTCTAGTCCCGACGATGGATGGATTTTCGACACCATCTGGGTCGACTTCAGTCGCTGTCTGGAGGAGAATTCTAGCGGTTAGCTGCAATGATCGATAGTCTTCCGTGGTTTCTCCGATCAACACCAGGCGAATGCCGGAGCAGTATCCTAACAAACGAGCCACGGACCGCGCACGATCTTTCCTTCCTCTTCCTTGTCTATCCTCTCCTCTTACATACACACACTAACATGCACTACACTGCCACACATGCCGGAAGACCGGTCGGGAACTTACAGCTTATCCCGGCTGGGGCGGTGCCCCCCTGGTGGGAGATTCGTGGTTGAGGGGAAAACCCCGCTAGCCGACGGTAGGTGGGCGGCGGATCTCGCCATCTAGGGGGGAAAGCTCACCGCCACCTGTCAATGAAAAAAAACAACAACTCGCACAATGAACAACTTACAGGCGCGATAATGATGTTTGTAGTTGACGCGCTCGAATCAATGGGGCGCTTAGAGCTCGCTCTGGCTGATCGGAGGGGCGAGGCAGAGAAGCGGATGCGTTGCGCGTGCGCGTAGAATCGCCTATTCCAGCGGGAAGGACCGCGACCACCTCCACTGCCCTAACCGGACGAACGGCCGTGGCAGCTGACGGGCCCGCAAACACGGAATGATCAATCATTGAACGTTATTTTATAAAGAAGTGAAGACGTCAGCTTTTATGTCACACTTATAAATTTCCGCAATCCCGACGTGCACCTCGGTCCACCCGTTTAAGCGCTGGTCGGACCTGCCTTCGATGAGAACCCCTTGGTTCTCGAGGAAATTGAGTTTACTCAGGAGAAAGCGTTACCTAAGATCCTTCGACGTAAAGGCGAATGAGGAAAAATCATATTTCGAGCTCGCGTGCCGCAAGATAAAAAGCGAATAGCGGCAGTGGCTAGTAGCAGCAGCAGCTGCTGCAGCAAGCTATTACTTAATTCTTTGGAAGCGAGATGACTTGTGTACGAGCATGAAATGGTGCTGCGATGAACCTGAAGAATGCTCATAAGGTAGCCTCAATGCCAAAACAAAATGGAGCATACAAATCAAAATCGTTTCTTCAAAACGACTTTTTTTTAAAGAGATGAGTTTTTACAACCGATTTTGCGTAAGGCAAAAAATCTATCTTCAATTTTGTAGTTTTAAAATGTTAACTTTTTATAATTTTTGAAGATACGGAGAGTTCGCCCCCACATGGGAGTAGCACCACATTTTTTACTGTGCCTTGATATATACGAAGAGACAATTTAAAGAGAAAATTTAGAGCGGTTTTTGAGAATAAAAAATGTGTAAAAACTTTACAATTGCCCATATTTCTGCTAAAATTACCCGAAAACTACTCAAATTTTCGAAAAAATTGCACATGTCCTTATTTCAAGATCTGTCTAAAAAACAGATTTCATTAGGGAAAAAATCTGTACATCTTCATTATTGTAGCAGTAGGAAGACCCCGCCCAAAAATTTGGACTTGTGCAATTTTCGAAAAATTAGAAATTTCAACAAGCATGAGACCTGCACCAGTATCTTAAATGTGCTTTACGCTATCCAAGTTTATTTAAGTTTAATCAAACAATTTGGAGTCATTTTTCAGAAAATTTTGAAATTTTGGGTTCCTTTTTGAGGCTTCGTGCAAAGTACCTTCAAAAATCAAAATATTCGCTTGAAACTCCCCACGAGATCGTTTAGATTGATCAGGAAAAATGAATTTTGGAGAAAATCTACTGAACAGTTTATGCGCTAGCGTTGACGACGGACAGACAGACGGAGGGACAGAGAGACGTTGTGCCAGGAATACCCACAAATCATGGATTTTGGCTACACCATGGGTTAGAGGAAGTAATTTTCTATATACTGCCAGATTTATCAACTTTTTGGCCATCAGAGCCCGGCAATAAGAATTTTCCGGCGCGCGATCACAATACTTTCTCTGCTTATATTCGAAAGAGCGAGAAAGTAAGTGTGTGGTGCTGTCATGAATGGTGTCTTTTGCAATTTTTGTACAAGAGAGATGTTGCGGCAATGATGGAAAATGTTTTCCAGTCTCGAATCTTGTCAGGAAAACAACGAAATAACACACATTTTGGAGGCAATAGATGGTGTTCATTTTTAAATAGTATACACGTACAGAGACAATAGGTAATTGTAGAGAATGCATTTGCGGTTCTCACTCATCATTACAATCTCAGCTAGTGAAGCCGAGGGAAACAGGAAGCAGACTGTAAAATAATACGGCTGTTTAGAACAACGAATGCAAATTAAAACACAGTCCGATGATTTCGTCTCCCTCATTCATGCACAATTCAGCGTTCCAAACGGCGGCACGTCCCCCACGAAGGTCGTCGCGAAGGGGGGCGCTCGAACCGTGGAGTCGTCTTGAATACCAAAACACAGCGCCTGTTTCGCAACGTCCGTTTCCCTCGCGGAAATTACCATTCGCCAGATTGCCATCGGCGTGCGTTCGCCGCAAGGTTCCGCCAGCAATTAACGCGGGTCGGCCCGGGCAGGGAGGCCGCCGGGCGCCCGCGGCCCGCGCGACGGGTGGCGACACCACCGACGCGCCGTTGGCCAACGAGCCTTCGGCCCGGGGCGCGCGACCGTCCCCTCGCCGGGCAATCCTCGCTGGCGAGGATTGCGCCAGCCGCGCGGCGCCACGCCGACTCCACCGGCCGCCGCCGGCACGCTGTGGATTTGCACTAGACGTGTGCACGGGGCTTATTTTAGAGCTCCCTGATCGAACACTGAGGCGGCGCACGAAACGCACGCGAGACGTTTCTCTGAGACACATACACGTTGAAGAGAGAGACAAGACCGCTCTCATTTATGTCACACCTCCCAGTTGGAAACTCAGCCCCAGACTTTTTTACATTAACCGACTTTCATAAACTTTATATTCTCACAAGCGCCCTGTCACTACTCTTTTGGAATGCACCAGCTATCCACAGCTTTTTGTCAGTCTGTCTCTTCAAAGACTATGTGTCTCAGAGAAATGTCTCGCGTGCGTTTCGTGCGCCGCCTCAGTGTCCCATCAGGGAGCTCTAAAGTAGGTCCCATACACAAGTCTAATGCAAATTCAAGACATGCGTCCGGGCGCGAGTTTTGACAATTGAAGGCCTCGGGGCAATAACATGCTCTGCCGCAATTCGACTGGAATACGGATTAGGATAGAGATCACAGAATTATGAAAATGTGCACAAATTTCACTTCTCCCCATAGCTCGTCACACACAGTTTTTAACTGTTTTTGACGTAAATAAATAAAATACGTAAGTTTTGAGAAAAAGTCAAGAAAAGGTTTAGACATTGCATTCTACACATTGGGATAATGAGCATGAATGTATGAATTACACTGCCATCTAGCGACGAATCTTTGAAATAAACAACCAACATCTAGATAAAAATCTAACATCTAGATACGTCGGATTACATGAATATCTTCTTCTTTTTTAGTAAATGTGGCTTAGCATGTTATTGCTCCAAGGTCTTCAATTATAAACAGGATTAAATGACTTTATACTTCTGACTTTAGTAATAACTAGTTTAAAAGGTGGATATTCAGTGAGGACACGAAGCCGCTCCTCGAGCTTCTAAGAGCCAGCCGCCTCCTGAGGGCTAACAAGCAGGATCGAACGATGTGCGTTCGACTCTTTGTACAATATTAGAGCTCGCTAAACTTCATTTGTACTCGATTCAATACCATGCTAGCGAATATTTTTGTTGTGTATTTTTTATACCACGTACATTTTTGGGCATTATTTCACACCAGATCACCTAACCACATAATTGCAAAAATGAAAGAAAATAACAAGCAACAATTATTAAAGGATACGTGTTTTTTTTTTTTTTAGTCCCAGCACCAGCTACGAGGTAGGAACCCAATTCAAAGATCAGTTCGCTCACCAAGCGATCCAATCAGTCTTCAATTGTGTCTTGAATATGCTCTACGGGCTTCACAATGGGTACCAAACATTCGGCATTTGGCTCTTTATGTATTAAATAATGATGTCTTCAATTAACGTACTTTTAAAATTAAGTATTTTAAATGAGGTCCCAAGCTTAAATTCAAAAAGTAGAACTAATATAAATAATTATAAAACTATAATTTAATATTTTATTTACAAATTATTTGTTAAATAAAGAATGCAGTGAAACTTGTATAAATTAAGTAGCTATTATAATAAATACATTTAAGTAACAAGATAATCCTGAATCCTGGATAACCGAGAACGCTAAGGCCGAAGAGCCGTGGCTGCCTCGTGCCTGAAGGGTCGCGGGTTTGAATTCCGCCCGGGGCATGGATGTTCGTGTGTGCCCATACACCGTTACCGTTGCCTCCAATGTTACTTACAGTGGTCACTATATGGCATTAGTAGTTGAAGAGCGACCTTAAATAAGCAAAAAAAGAAAAATCCCCCTGAAATACTTTCTGAAGCCGCCCTTGGCAGCTCCCAACGGCCATGGCTGCAAATGAAAGCAATTATACATTTCGAGATTTCGTGACAACCAGATGCAATCGAGGTCAACATTCGCTCACGTACCCAAATCACTATAATACGTCGAATAACCATCAGCCTGGTTACTTCAATGTTTGCGTGTTGTTAACTGGCTGGAATTTCATACGTACAGAATTCCAAAATGCGAGGAACGGATATTTCGTATCAACACTACTCGTCAGTCATTTTCTTTTCGTATTAAAAATGTCTTTCTATGTCACAAATGATATTAAATTTTGTTGCAATGCAAACTTTGTTACTTCATAAAAGATTGTGTAATACTTAAAGTAAATTATTTACATCGTTTTATCGGTCAATCAGCTTGTAAAGTTCTTTTAGACGTCTGACAGCGTCGATTCCTCTTTCAGTCAAATAGTGCTAATAAGCAGTAATTGGCAGTGACTAATAGTAGAAGAAATGTAAACTCAATGACGCATTGCAATTACGTTCGTAGTGTCCTGAATAAGCGAGTTAAGAAGTGATAACTAGTCGAGTAGCAGGTTACGTAAGTTCGCCTGCTTTTTTGTTTCAGTTCGGCCGACCTGTTCGGGACAAATGAGCAAATGGTGTCAATAAGTCAGATGCGCCTGTGAGGTAGGCAACCCTTTAGACAGAGTTGACACCTTGCGTAAGATAGAAAGATGACCGGTTAAACTCACCTGGGCTGACCAAAAAACTATTCACATTTTCTCTAAATCCATGTAGATGGAATCCAATGAGATTACCTTCTTCGATCGAATAAGATTCTTCTTCGATACCTACTTTTGAAATGTTGCGGAGATTTAGAGGCAAAGCATGTTTGCCAGACACGCATATAATCATAAATGGCAGTATGATCTGTACAAAATCAACTTTTTTAGGAAACTTTAATTCACGGTAGTAAGATATGTAGATTCGCCTTTCAGTGCAGCGATGTAATCTCTTTTTTATTCTTTAAATACAATAGCTACCAAATAACGAATTTTATGCATTTCCCACAATTTTTCACGACATATTTCCACGAGTGTTTTTTTCATGAACCGTATGTAGTTCGTGACATGCCCTATGTGCGCATAGGAATTGCCAGAGCTTTCAGTTCCAACCTGGCGGTCACTGCAGGCGGAAGCAGACGCAAATTACGTACGTGAGACACTCACCGAACGACTGGTATGGGCAGCAAGGTGTTACGTCCACCTCGTGGCCTCGGACGCCAACAACCCATAAAAACGACCGAGCGAGGTTAGGTGAAAGGAAATAAAACGGAACGGCACTTACGGTTCCCTGATCAGGAAGACGAGATCAGAAAAGGCTGGAAATTCTATTTTCCCTCAATCGCAGGAGAAGGCGTTTGAATATAAAGATTCATCCACCAGACTCCCAGAATTGTAATCGAATTGGTGTAGTACTACCTATGGTAATTGTACCTATACTGTTTGAAGGTCACATTCTTGAAATCTAATGGCTTAGCAAAGTCGTTAACGATACTGATATTTCAGTAAGTCTGAGATTACACAAAAAAGATTCCTCTGGTACTAGCAATTTCGAGCTATTAACTATTTGGATCCTCATGGCCGTTTTCATTTTCATTAGCCTAACGTTAAACTACAAAATATAAGGATTACATGATTACTACTCACAAATTAAACTCATTAAGGCATAGGCCAAGACTTCTCTGCTCGTACGGCAAGGCTAAAGTTGCGTGATGTATGAAGTAAATATCTCAGCCAATTACAGTTATCTTGACTAGCAGATTGTCCCTTGCTTTGCTTCTGAAGACTAAACGTAGATTTTATCCCTCCGATTTTCTCCTCCGTCCCTTTTCAAACAATCCGTTTTCGAGATGCTGGCCTGTGATTTGGACCAACATTTATTTAGACCAACATCTTTTGTTGTTTAATGTATTTTGAATAATAGCATTTTAATGTCACAATGTTAGAGGGAGAAGCCTGGTAAAGAGTTTAGCCGGATACGATGGTAAAAAGTTCCTCCAAGCGAAAAGAAGAATAATGTTTAGAACAAAGATTCTGATTGAAAATTAAAAGGTTTGGTTTTTAACTCCATAACCTCTTTAATCCTTCCTATACATAAACAAACATATTTTACGTTCTAATTTGCTAAAGGCATCTAAGTTTCTAGTAAAATATAATCATTACCCACTTTTTTAAAACATATTCACAATACATTTTTTTAAACATTGTGATTTAAATTTAAAGAAATGGTAAATTGTTCAAAGCATAAATTACCTCTAAACCGGTAATTGACCTCGGGCCTCCTGGTTTACGTCTAGTTGCTCGTATAGCTGAGTTATCAAGACGTACGCTGCTAGCAATTATTTTGAATCCTTATAGAGGCGTGGGGAAGAGATACTTGTTTTCGAAAGAATTACTGAATCAGAAATATGTACCAGAGGAATTTACGAGAAATAAATAGATAAAAAGTATATTTTAGTACTGAACACAACCCAAGTATATAGGGACAAAACTATTGTGATTTTTTACCTTCAACTGCATTAAACCTTATGTACATTTCTAAATAATTCGTTTGAAACCTTCCATTACGTAAGTCAAGCCTGTATAATACGTTTAACTCATTTTTTTCAAAAACAAATCACTATTTCAAAAACGTATCATGCAACACTTGTTTATGTTTATGGAACAATGAAAAGGACATTTTTAAGGGGAGAGGGTACTATGAAATGGGTCAAATTTTCGATTTTGGTTTATTGGCTAAATAAATAGTTCCAACCTTGCTTTTTCCCAATATATCAACATTTTCCTTCTCGGACGCCTGGAAGTCTTTTTAATTTTTATTTAAATGTCTCTGTGCGCATGAGCCACTCTCCCGGTTTGGACACTGAAATAAAGTGTGTGCAGTATATATGCTATTTTTTCGTAATTTTGAACACATTTTGGGTTGTTAATGAGTTAATTAAACATGCTCTTGGTCATACATTGGTAGCATTGTTTTATTTTTCTGCTGAAGATAATGATCCAGAATACGTAGTAGGATTGTTCTGGTAGAGTAGCGGCAAGTACAGACTGTTTTCAAATGACGTTTCCCGAAAATGTACTTATTTTGTAATTAATGTACCTTTTCTCAGAAACTATTATTCACAATTCATTTAAATTTACAGGACATTCTATAGAGTATTGGCAATAAATTGACATTCTTATACAACCATTCTTCAATAATAAAAAAAATAATGATTGTCAAAAATGGTGAAAAAATTAGGGCAACAGTTATGATTGAAAAACAACAACAACTAATTCTTTTTAATCAACTCAAACAATGTCAAAATAAAAGGAAAGGTTTTATCTTTTAGTGTGTGAAATATCAAAATTTTCTAGTCAACCATTTTATAGAAAAGGTACATCAATTGAAGCAAATTTAACATTGGGCGGTTTACATGGTACCCTCTCCCCTTAAATGGCCTGTATAAAATAAGTGATTGTCAGAGGCTTTCCACAATAATTACGCGCCTCTATCAATTGCTAAGTCATCTGCAACGCTAGGAGTTGAACGCTCACGACCATTTGTGTTCAAATACCCACAACATCTGCGCGTGTTTGACGAGGCGTCGTTGAAGTCGGAAAGCTTTGTCACACTGCATGCATTAGCGAAGAAACCCTTTTCTAAATAAGCGAAAACATGGATGGTGTGTACAATGTACATAAAATGTACGATGAAAGGGGAAAGTCGTGTTTTACATCGTACGCAGTGCTCACTGGAACGCTAATCATCACGACTTCCTTTGGGCCCTCTGCCCTTTGGGCTTGTGTGCCTCCGGGCGTTGACGAGTGACGGGGTGAGACGCCTGCGCTCCGGGTTGCGTTGCCGTCGCACCGGAAGTTGTAAGGGGCAGCGCGCGACCTCGAGAGGCGCATCGGAGGCGGCGGACGAGAGGCTCTTTTTCGGGCTGTTCGTTCCCAGGGTCCGCGTCCGTTTCGCGTTTTATGGAGGCAAATACACGACACGCACATCCCTGACACCTAGTTTCGGGGATTCTCAGAAAGCTGTGGTCCCGGAATCGGCAAGCCGTAAAAAGGTAATATATTCCATTGCCTCAAAAGATAATCGCCGTTCGCCTCTAAAGGCTAAATCGCCTCTAAAGGCTGGTTTTGAAGGACATAGCACATGGATTTTCTTGGAACTATTATCGCTATGTCTTATACGAATAATTCAATTTCTAGAAGAATTTGTTAAGTACTCACTAGTGCAGTGTTGCAAATGTCGTACAATAGGTTAGATTCCAGTCAGCATTCGAGATTATAAATTACTCCGTGAATAATGAGACAGAGCACTTTTATACTGTACAGCTCGTGCCTACATCGGCGAACGAGAGTCTATGCACATAAACATACGTTATTTGCCTTGTGAAGGACATCAAGGCGTTGCCTTGTGAAGGTCATTCACTGAAAACATTACTAATCCTTGAAAAGGTCGGCAAATGACGCGAAAATTAGTCAATATCCTTTTCTGGGTGAATAGAACAGTGGTGGATCCAGGGAGGGGGTCATGGCGGCCATGCCCCTGCCCCCAAAGTTGTAGTTTTCGTTTGTCACCTTATTTGGCAAAATTGATTTAATTATTTATTTATGTATGATTATGTAATTATTTAAAAATAATATTGTATAGTGTCATTCACTACATAACTAATGTACACTATATTAACAAATGTTTGTTATTTGACAAAAATCAACGATGGCCCCTCCGAAGTGGCTGGATCCGCCCCTGGAACAATGTGGGACATTCAGTTCGAGTCTCGAAAAGCACTGCACAGGCGCAGATTCAGGCGGAAGACGCGGCAGCTGGAGTCGCGAGAAGGAGACACGACGAGGAAGCGAGGAACAAGTTGCGGGCGCAGGTGTTGCGAGGATCTTGAAAATAAACCTTGTTACAGAAAATTATTTTGTTTCGCCGTAGTAAAGCGAAATACAATTAACAGAGGGCATACGTTAGTTTCATTATTCAACGAAATGTAGTTAAAGCGGATTATGAAAACACGTATACCTTATCAAACTACGTATGCTTTATAAAAGAATATTAAGATGGTATAAAAATTGAGAAAACATAATAATTAAATCAGAAAATTTTAAATTCAGAGACATGACAACCTTAAAACGCGCTCTATATTTTGTCTCAAGGGAATAATTTGGATCTGTAGCTTCTCAAATATTCTTAGTTACTCTAGAATTACATATTTGCCCCAAGAGATATTCTTGAGCACAGTCTCCCGATAAATAATGACAATCACAAAGCGATTACAAACATTGCTAAAATCACCATTAAATTTCGTTATTCTTTGAAAATTTTTTGAAATAACTAAACGTAAATCTAGAATATAGAAATTTATTAAAAATAAATAAACAGATGGCGGCGGCGGTAGTGGTAGTAGTAGTGGTAATGGTTGTGGTGGTGGTGGTGGTGGCGGGGAGCAGAATAAAGCTGGACTGCGCTGTGAGGAGCGGCTGCGGCTGCGCCGGCCGGCCGGCCGGTCGGCCCGCCCGCCCGCCTGCCGCCTTTCACTTTCCTCGCGATGTGGGACAGGGGCGCTTGCGTGAGCAAAAGGCCTTTTCGTGGCGCTCGTCCACTCGCCCTCCGCGCCGCTCCCCACCTGCGCGCTCGCCCGCGCCTCCGTCAACACGAAATTGCGATATTAAACCGTTGACGGCCTCACACGAAACCACAAACACAAAGAAGATTGGCGCACTGGTTTATGTTTTCTGACAATGACGAACTAACCAGGAAATAATAAGAAAAAATTTTAACAGTATAGCAATTTCACTTACGAAATCAAAATGTCATTTGAGACACGCTTTCCTTGATGTGTGATACAAATCGCTTGTATTCAAACTACCCCTTCACGAGCTGACCGATCACATCTCCCAGACCCCAGACTTAAGGTTTCCGGTGAAAATGTCTTGAAACGACAGTTGAACGAACTTGAAACGACGAAGTGCCAGCGCGCTACCGGAAGTGGCGGTGCTCGAGGACCGCGGGGCTGCCGGGCGCCGACCTCGCGCACCCAACGCAACATTTGCACCCATTCATGGAGCAGGAACGATTATTTTGGGCCCATCAATCTCATTAATACCAACTTCATTTAAACTCTCTTCTCTTTCATATTTAAAACCGTTGAATACCTTGTCAAATATATCGAACTGGATTTTGCCACTGCAAAAGTACACGATTTGGCATTATCACATCTAAATGTGATTTAAAATTTGTACTGCTAGATTTATCGATCACAAATTTAATTCAAGTTTCTAAAACGCAACTGGATTTCGTGAAATTTATATCGAAATTGCGTCGAAACTGTACTAAAACACTCCTGTCATCATAATGTTCTGTTCCGTTCTCTTCAAGAAGCATGTGAATATATTTGAAAAGACATCTGTGTTCAAAAATATTCAACTCATTCCGCATACAGTGGCGATTTCTTTTGCCAGCCACGACTTCTAGAAACTCGAACTCGAAGGGAAAATGCATGAGATCGCGTTTTGAGCTCTCCGCGGTGAGAGAGAAGTCCTCAAACATGCTCACAAAAAAGCGTTTGTGCTCTGGACCAATAACTCTTGGACCTAGACAAAATTTTCAAACACTTGTAGATAATCTGCTAATAGTTTTAATGTTACTACTTTTTGATTGAGCCGCATCACACAAAAAATCTACAATACCATACTTAAAAAAATCTACGATATCACACTTTAAAAAAATCTATGATATGTTGAATGCCTAAATAACAAATTAATAGCGTGCTGCTGAAATGAAATGAATCTTAATGTATAATTTATTTCACGTTAGAAATATTATTATTTTCCTCGCAACAATTTTCTGCTATAAATAGATTTTCATATTAAATTGTTTATAAGAACTCCGGAAGTCTGCAAAAGCGCAGTGATAATCCTCATTTCATACTTTCTAGTAGAGAGCGCTCTGTGCAAATTATTTCCAGAGAATAGAGCTTCATAAAGAAATTCTGCATCCGGAAGAAGCGCCGTCGGCGACTTTCTCCGAGCCCTTCAATTCAAGCAATAGCTCGAGGAAGACTCGGGAGAGCCTAGTTGCTTTTCCCGGGCGAGCGTAAACGGCATCTCACTCTTTTTGATAGAAATAAATGGAAAATTAAAATTTATTTATGAAAGAGGTTTTTGAAAACTATAGGAAAATAATGATTAATATCCAGGATAGATTTCCGATTGTTGCGCAACCAAATGTGGTAATAGATTGTTTTAAAGCAATATACGGATTTCAAAAAGCGCGTAAGATCCATTCCATAAATGGAAAAAAATAATTGCAAGTGCCGGTTATTACATCTGATTAACTGACAGAACTTCGCAAATCGGTGGTAAGTAATGGACGTTTCCTTCTTTTTTGCAATAGAGAATAAACAATAAATAATTGAAATGATCAGTAACGGAAATATCAAAAGAAAAAGTGTGCTTTCACCGAAAACAAAAACAACATAGCAGTGCTAGAGAAATGATTTTGAATTAAATGCAGTATTTCGATTTTCTAATGGTGGTGAACACATCAACTAAAAGTAGAAGTCAGTTAGGAAGTTTTGGCAGTTACATCAACATTTGTAATCCTGCTTATAACTTCTTCGGCGGATCAGATGTTTGGCCATCTAAGAGAACGTTGATGAAACAGAAAAGGCTCCTCATATTCAGTGTTGTCAGTGCCGAGGGCTCCTCATACGAGGACGTCTGAGTGGAGATTGCCCGTCATAAGCAGAGGTTAAGACGGTTCCTCATTCGCGAACTACTCATTGAAGGCGAGTCCTCATAAGCGGGCTGCGCAGTGATGACGGCTCCTCGTTCGTGGGCTTCTCACCGCAAGTCACTCATCGTCAACTTCTTTGTGAAGACGGCCCCTCATTCGCTGACATCTCGCTGAAAACGGCTCCGGCCTTCTCAAAGACGACGGCTCCTCATGAGCGGACTTTTAGTGACGACTCATAACGGGGACTTCTCAGTGAAGAAGGCTCCTCATACGCGGACTTCTCAGTGAAGACGGCTCCTCATACCCGCACTTCTCAGTGAAGACAGCTCTACGCGTCACACACTTTTTGTTGATACTCGAGATTACTGCCCGGCTCAGTAGAGCACGTTGAAGCCCTCTGGTTCAGGGCTTTCCAATTGGCGGCCCGCCGGATCCTTTGGTGCGTCCCGCGACTGCTTTGAAACAATTTATTACACCAACCAAAGCAATACAATTGCACAATTCATCTTATTTTTATTTAAAGATGTACTATTAATTTTCTCATTATTATATACATTAATCATTAACCTATGTTGAATAAGAGTCGTATCTGTTTTAGTATAATCTCAGAAGTTAGTGTACAACCCATCTTAAATGACGGTGCCTAGAATTTGATATGTGGCCCGTAAGCTGTCCAAAGTCGGACAGCCGCGCTCTAGTCGCGCTCCGCCAGCGCCCGCCTCACCTGCCAGGGAGAATCCGCGGCCGCCGTCCAGCGCGGGAGTGCGCGCGCGCGTCGCCCGCCGCGCGTTTTAGCCGCGCGCGCCCTCGACGGCGGGGCGGGCGGGCGCGGAGGGCGGGGCGCGGAGGGGCGGGGCCGCCGGGAACCGGTCGCCGCCGCCGCCGCCGCCGTTGCAAAACGCAACGGGCGCTGCGACCCCGAGGGCCGCGCCGCGGCGGGAGGCGCGGGGAGGCGAGGCGAGCGCGCCCCGACCCCCGTCGCTCGCGTCTTCTCTTTACGACTTGCTTTTTTTTTGCTTTTCGTAACGAATGATTCACGCGACAACGTTCGCGATGCTCTCATTGTAATCCGATTCCATTTTGGGGGTCGGAAAATTTCCTTGTGTCTCCTTTGAGAGGGCTGTCCCACTTAGTACAGAAAGTGTACTCCTTGAAGTGATGTGTGGAGTGCGCTGCGTGTGTCCTTTCGAAATAACGCGCGCATGTGCGTATGCAATGTGGCGAAATGGAGACTTTGCTAGTTTTCTCGTTCTGAAGAGATTTTATTTGCAATGTGGTCGTGTTATAAATTAAGTATTCCTCGAATTAGGAAGGCTGATAATGATGGGCTAATTTTCTTCTTCTGTTGTATTTTAAAGTTTGTCGGTTTTCGCCTCATTTCACCGACTGAGTTGAGTTTACTTATACTTACGTGCACTGCACTACCACTCAAGACAGGAGATCAGTCGGGAGCTTAGAGCTAGGGCGATGCCCCACTGGGGAAGAGACCTGGAGGAGGGAAACACGGATATCTCCATTCAGTGGGGGAGAAACACCGGCACCACCCGTAGTAAAACTTTCACTACACTAGAGGGATGAACGGTCACAGCAGTGGGCGTGCTCAAGAACATTTCTCATTCCTGAGATGTTCACTGGCGTTCACAACCATGACGGAGAGTTTTAAATACTGCCTAGTTGCTGCAACACAGGTAATTACGGAAGCAGATGTGAACGGCGGGTGTGGCAACAGCAAAAAGGGGGTGACAACGGACAATAGCCTGAGAGGCGGCTGCCGTTTCCTCGGTTTTCCTCTTGCCAGCGATGTCCTCCGCGCGGACCTCTCACTCTCCTCCTCTTCCAAATCTCTGGTCGAAATTTCCTCTCGATCACGATATAGAATTCCGTAGCAGATTCGTTGATTGCCACACACGAAACCTTGAAGAGCCACAGACAGGAGTCTCTTCCGCCTTCCCTTCCTTCGCAGGACAAATAAATAAATACAGAATTTCGAATTACGAAATAATAACTTCTGGGGAATGCTTTGAGTCTTGCAAAATTATGTTCATAGACGAACATCTCTGAAACAACTCGTGGTCTATCGCCTGACAGAGGCGTCGCATATGGTAAATGGCAACGATTTCGAATATATATTGAGGGCATCCGTTGCTTAGTGGCTTTTCGAAGAGCGCACTCTTAATTCCTATTTTTCTAGAGAGTGATCTCTTCCACTAAATGTTTTATATTAGAGTACCACTTAATGTTTCCACTAGATGTTTATTATTAACTTTAGATCTTACTTAATAACTGAATTATGTAAACGAAGACATATTATTTATGATTTATAGCAAATATAACATATGTGGTGTATAAGAAAAGTGACACACCCAAAGAACCATCACGTTTTAATAAAGTAAAAAAATATGTTTAGTAAATAATACGTTTGTATTTAAAAAATCATGAATATCTTTCACAAGAGAACCGGTTTATTAAAAAAACACTTCGTCTTTGGCTGCCGAATAATGGCTCCGCCAGAGATGAAATTCTTAGGTACACAATGACATTTTATGAGGTTCAGTGAAGTGGAAACTATACAAATGGGGAGAAAAGTAAGTAATCTGTTTATTATTTCAAAAGTAATCGCCGTTACTATTAATAAATGTATCCCACTGTGAGACGAGATGATCAATGCCTTCAAAGAAACGTTTGCAGTTGCGCATCCAGACGTGTACCATTCTTCTGAAGCAAATCGATGGCCATGCATTTTTCCAGGGCTTCAAAACTTTGAAACTCGCGTGGGGATAGATCTGGATTGTACGGAGGAGGTGTGAGCTTCCCAGCGGAACTTCTGCAGCGTAGTCGAATCGGCCTTGGCAGCACGTGAGTGGGCATTATCGCGACAGATTGATAGTGTCTTCGAACATTCTTGGGCGAATGCATTTGATGTCGCGCTTTTTGCAAAGTTTCCACTGTGTTCATCAGACACAACGGACATTCTTGCGCGAATTGCAGCTCCTGACAAAGTACTCGCTGCTTCTCTCTCCCGGACTCCATAGCAATGTCGGTGGCGCAGACGCACTGACCTCACCTCACGCTCGCCTTAGAAACGGCAGAGCGGTGGACGTTCGCGCCGTCCCTGTCTGATTCCCAAAAGAACACATACACCTATCGGCATAACCGACATCCGCGCCATGCTCGTTATACAGTCGGTCTCGTTTTAATTTAACTGCCCCTCTTATAAATTTGTCACATTTCTTGTGCGTCAGCGATGTTGGGGCTGAATTCAGTGTAATAAAATCGATAAAATATTTATGTTCTGTAAGTATTCCCTCAATTCCTTGTCATCGCCAACACCGCTCCGTCCTCATCGCATCTCTCAAGGAGAACTAAGAGGAAGTCGTCTCACTTCCGTACTTCCTCTCCGACAGACCACTGCCCAGTCATTTGTTCAATGCCAACACGTACGCCTTAAATGGACAGGCCGTACAAATTTCGCAACTTCAATAGTCCCCGAATGGGGGACACATTCCAGGAATTTCACGCAAAATAATTAGGATAAATGCATCAGTACTGAATATACTGAAACATTTTTTTCTTTATAACGATTCTTAGGGTTGTTCTGAACTTCCGGGATTTTAAAGCTCACTCGTTTTATAGTACAGTCTTTCCTATTAAATAGTATCTCATTGTTATAACAATTTTATGATAGTTTTCATAACATCATTTCACCTAGCACGGATAGTTAAAAATGATTTTTTTTAAACGTTCGTCTGTCTGTCTGTGAACACCACTAGCGCCTAGCACATAATTTCGTTATATTTTATCGCATTTTAAGAACATCTATTCAAAATGCGATGTTGTGGTGTAACATTTCATTTTTAACTACCCGTATACATACGTATATACGGAGTAATATACGTAGTATAGGGAAAGTTATGTAATGCTGCGGAAAATCGATTTCGAGATTTCAACGGAAATACACGTTTTGGGGTCCCCTGACACAGAAAAAGAGTTGTTTTTTTTCTTTTCTTTCCTTAAAACGTTCGTCTGTCTGTCTGTCTGTGAACACCACTAGCGCCTAAACCGTGGGTAAGATTTTTTCAAAATTGAAGAAAGCCTTGTCCATCTGGCTCGAGTCAAAGCTTTGAGATTTCAAAAACATTCTTTAAAATTTGGGGGTACTTTACGTGAAGTCCTAAGGACATGAAGTATAGAGAAAGTTACGTAATGTTGCGCGAAAAACATTGCCTGATTCGAAACTCAGTGATTTTGAAAATCATTCATTATTTTGGGGAGTACTTTACATGAAGCCCGTGGGACGTTTTAAAAATTTTCTGAAAAAGGCTCCATTTTTTTAAAAATGTTTTGTATGGAGTAAAATACACTTATAATGATAGCAAATGTTCGATTTTCACTGATAACTCGAACTGATAACTCGATTTTCGAAAATTGCAAAATACTGATTTTTTGCGGCGGTATTCCTACAACTACAAAATTAATTTGTCAATGAAAATGTTCTTGTAGAACCAAATTTCAAACTTCTCTAGAATTCTTAAACCCATATTCCCATTCTAAAATAAATTTTACCAAAAAATGTGAAAAAAATAAGGGATATTTTAGTAAAACAGACCTGTGCAATTTTTGAATTGTAAAAGTGTATTTGACTCTTACTTCTTTTCTCTTTTCTTTCTTGAAACTCTGTTTGTTTCTGTCCCGCAACGATTAGGTTGCGAAAGCCTTGGGAGTCTTATTTATTTATTTTATTTATTTACGTCAAAAACAGATAAAAACTGTGTGACGAGCTATGGGGAGAAGTTAATTTTTCAACTCGTTTCTTTTTACTACCTTATTTTGTTCTTTTTTGTCTTTTTAACATTCTCGCCTTACGAAGTTCTTCGTAAGAAGAGAAAGTTATGTAACCGTGCGCGGGAAAACGCCGAATTTTCGGCAAAACTCGTTTCCTCCATGGGGAGAGAGGCTTCATGTCCATGGTAAAGACAACCTCTCTAGGGCAAGGAAACTCGGAAGACAAATCCCCCAGGCCTCCAGATTCGGAGTCAAGCGTGTGGGCCAAAAACTCTACCTTGCAAAAGGGAAAATGCTATGTTAGCTGGAATAAATACAGCCTCGGAAATTGTAAATGGACATCGACAATGGGGTCATTCCGCGTCAAATCAGCCAAAACCGACCGTCTTCCGATTGAACTGAAACTTTGTAAATCGTTTTAGAATGATGAAACGACGCTGAAAATTGTCTTTAGGGAATTAAATTTTATTTCTTTTAACTTCATTTTGAAAATAAAGAAATTTCGTGTTTTGCATAAATTTCAGATGATTATAAAAAAAAGTACCAAAACATCTTCAGATTTGATTTTACTTTGCAACTTGCTTTATTTTTCTTATATATTCATCCCACTCTGAAGGATGAAAGTGATAAACTTAATTATAAGGGCATTAACAAGGCCATATTAAGGCCAAAATAAAATATGACGATTTTTTTTAAAATCCATTTTCTCAAATAGTACTCCATATCAGATTTTTATTTTCTTGTCATCAAATTGCAGTGGAGATATTGCAGTTTATAGTAGTTAAAGAATATCAGTGATACATTGGACTTTGCTAAGTTATTAGTAGTTAAAATTACATTTTCATTTTTGCTTGTTATGGATTTTGGAGAATGATTCATATATATGCTTGATATTTGTAAATCTTCTTTTCATTTACATCAATTTTTCATGAATATTGTAGTTTTGCAATTCTAAAATTTTGCAAATTTCGAAAATAGGACCTACACCATATTTATAAGTGAACTATGATAATTTCAAGAAAAAATTTAAAGGAAAATGTTGGAGTCCTTTTTTCCCCCTCTCTTTTCCAGTCCTCTACTATATAAGTACAGTGGATTTTTTCTGTCACAATTTCCAATTTTTCAACTTGATTCATAACATTATCATCACCATCAATTCTCATGTTTCCAGGAAATTGGAAATTCTTAATTGAATTGTCTACAATTTTATCTAATTTTCCAGGATACACTGAGTAAAGCAAAGGGCTTAAAATGCTTCCTTGTGTTAAATCTTTTGTAATTTTCAGTTTCATAAGTTAATTATTACTACACAAAACTTCATTGTGATGAATAATATATTTTTTAAGAAAATTAGCAATACATTTTGGCATTTTAACTACATTAAATCATCACTTCAAGCATCTGGAATGACATTGTCATAACCTCTGTAAATGCACATAAAGTTGAAACATTCCCCTTTTAATAGAATATACGATGAATATCCAAAGTAATAATACCTAAATTATCAATACAGGACCTCACTTACGATACCTCACAAAAAACAAATTGGAAATCTGTGAGTGATCTACTAACTTGCAAACACCATTGTAGCCTTTAATTTAATAATTCTCTCTATGATTTTTAACATACTAGATGCTAATGATACAGGCCTCTTCCTGTGAGTTATTCTTTAATATAATGATTACTAAATAATTTTTCCACTGCCTTGGAAAATAATTGCTGAAAATAATATCATTATATAAAACTAGAAGAACTCTTAGGTACAGTTCAGGCAACCTAGATATTTTATTTTACTTATACAGAAATGTTCCAATGGGTTTCCCCAATATCAGGATATTACACAATACATAGCTAATCATTTGTGCATTGATTTGCTTTATCTGTTATAGTAGTTATTAAAGTGTACAAAGAATCAGAAAAAAATCTATATCACAGGAACACTGACAGAAAAACATTAATTTTAAACATTTGAAAAAAAAAGGTGAATTTAAAAGATAATTGTCAATAGTATGTGGTAGATAAGATACATTTTGATGTCTTGAAAGTGAAATGAGAAACCACCAATGAAATCTGAGAGAACAGATTAGTTATCTATCAAATTTCTCACTATTTTTATGATCAAAATGATTTGATCTATTTTAAGCCTTGAAAATTGAATTTAGAAAACAGACATTTATCGGTGATGCCTCTTGGTGGATGTGACCCAGTGCTCTTATATTGAAGGCATTTTGTAAATCAACAAACTCTTAAGAATTTTTTTTTTAGGTGTTTTATTTTTTAATTAAAATTGCCAATCCATTTCTAATATTGAATCAATCAAATCCAACTACCTCTAAATATTTTATGTTAAAAAAATCTTTCTTTAATTAAGTTTCAATTAATAATATAATATCAAAGATTGCCATGTAAACTGCAAAACCTCTCTAATTTTAAATGCTCCTGCAATTCTACTGTAACATTTTAATTTGTGAAATTGTAGATTAACAGATATTAAAAAATTAATTTTAACATTTGTTTTATTATTGCTGCAAACTTTCATTATAAACTTAACACTTAAGCCATTAGTCCCTTTTCCATCTTTCCTTTTGTCAAGTCTCTTTTTTGATTTATTACTTAAAGAGTATCCTTTACAAACTGTTAGCATAACACAGTTATTTCTCTGAAGATACAATTAGTATTCTCACCATTTCATCTTCTGCCTACATATCTTCATTGATATTTTCTTTGTCTACACACTCTTTATCAGGAACAGCACATGAAATTTCATTCCAATACCATTCCGCATTTGACTCCTTCACAGCTATTCTAGATAGTTCAAGCCTTGCATCATCCCCTTCAGTTGCCGTATCTTCATGGTTTAAGTTGTTTTTGCACTCTTATTTGTTTATTTTGATTCTCTGTTTAAGTGCATCACTCCCGTGAAAAGTCCAAAAGTCAACCTTTACTCTTCTTGGAGCATATCTGCCACAGACATCTTTCGATAAGCTTCAGATTATGAAATATTCTCAAATGCCATCTTTTCATGCACGAGTTTGCTTTTCTTGACAATAGGTCACACTCTGTTAATTGATTTATGTTCTCCCTTTAATTTGGTCTTCATTACATTAAGACTCATGCTTTTGTCCACCACACATTGTACACTTTTACTTATTAAGAAATCTTTCTCCAGATACTCAAATTTAAAATAATTATAACATTGAGGTGGATTCCTGACATACATCTTCAAGTTCAACTAATGTTGATGCAGGAGAAATCCATTTCTTTGCTTCTATTGATATCCAGTCTTTAAGATTGAGCCTAATTACTTTAAAACCTATAGATGACACTAAATCTCTCATTACATCATCTTCACTCAAATCTACAGGGATGCTTCTAAGTTGAGAGATCTTATATGTTGTCGAGCCTGTGAGGGTAAGTACCCATAACACCAAATTTTGGATCAGTTCTGACCACTCAACCGTTGTCTTCAATTATTAAAAATCATTCAGTAACACAGAGTTCAACAAATATTTCTTCTACTTCATAAAAGCACTGAAATTTATTACTACCTATACTGCATATATTTTAATAGTTGGTCAGAAACGTCTATTCACATTCAACACATCCCCCCGTCAGTAATGAAATTTTTCCTCTGATAGTGCTAACATTGAATTTCCATACAAATATTTTTTGGAGCATTTAGTTTCAACTAGGCCAAATAATATATTCCTTATATAATATATATACTTGCCTTAATGCCCAGCGAATCTAAAACAACTGACACCTTTTAGGTTTCTAAAAGGTTTTTGATTTTTAAAAACTAATTATCATTTTTCTCTCGCGTGATGGGAAATACGGCCACATTCTACAGACGTGACACCATTTATGGGCAACTGGTACTGGTTATGATTACAACATTTTATACCAAGTGGCACAACTTTTATTATTGAAAGAGTCACCAGGTAGAAGACAATTTGGTACAAAAATGTATAATACAAAATAAAAAAATAATCACAAACATTGATATTTTATACAATAAAATGTTAAATTAAAAGTTGTAAATATGACACTTTGTACCTCACATTGAAAACATTAAATTTATTTCCAGTAATACAATACAATATATATTATATTAATATATAATATACAATAATATATTAATAGAAAATAATACATTGTTCACATAAAAATCAACATACTAATTTACAGTTTTCCTCTCATTTTGTAACAACACAGATTCATGAAATTTGTACTTCAATGGAATTAGCTAATGAAATATTACTTTTAGAAGACTTCTGTTGAGAATTTCTAGTACTCAAAATATAAACAGTCTTCTAAACCTATGCTTTTTTTCCTGACCCACTATTTTCAAGGTAAAACCATTAACTGATATTTTTTCTTGAAACTCATAAGTATTAATAATATTGAACTATAAAAAATATTTACATGTATTTATTCTAATTTTATTTTCAAAATGTATCAGGTTAAAGTTTATAAATTTGAACCAGTTAAAATGTATTTATCACTAATGATTCTTCATGTTCCAAATATTAAATATAATAGCCTGAAGTTTTAATAATTGGTTGTACTTTTATTTTTTAATACCTATTAATTCTTCATATTAATTAGAAGAAACTGGTTTGGTGTTGTTTTTGTCATTAAAAAAAAGACAGTGTTACTCCCCAGTGAGTTCTTTTCAAAGCATGAAGATTTTAGGTCTCATCACATTTCAATAAAAAATTACTAAGATGCAACTTCACTTTTTTCTTCAACATTACCTATTAACCTGGAAATGAGGTAAACCTGCATGAAAATTTAAACTCACGTAACTTGAAACAATGGCATGTGATAATCACCATTTTGTGCAACAAAAGTTCATTATTGCCAGGCTCCGGGATGATAATGACTCAATTAGGTATTGCAGAAGAAGGAATACAAGTGCCAAAATCAGAATCAAAATATATTAAAAAAAGAAATGCATAAGAACATTCAAGATGAGTTTGTAAGAAATGTGTAATTTTGTTTTTTATCCTTTTCTCTTACTAAAAGATAATTTTCTTTGAATTAAAGCTTTTTATTTTACCATTTCAAGGAATAAGAATTAGTAATCTTCCATTAGTCGGAATTACTTTCATTTAAAATTAAAAGTTTATGAACAAATATTCCTTGGGTTATCACACACTCCACACATAATTAATCTAAAATTAATTTTAAGTTTAAAATATATTGTTTTTACAATGTAATATTCTGATCTATTAATAGTTTTTGAAATATTTTTCATGAAACAAAATATTTTACACTAAGGAGTCATTCAAAATAAATGTTTGTTTTAGTGAGGTTCCAAAATCTATGATGAAAATTGACAATGAGGGAATAGGATTGATGAACTTTGAATGTTTTAACAATATTTTCAAAATATATTACTATATCATTTACATAAAATTATAAATGAAAGTTCTTAATTCTCTCACTATCATCAGCATAAAAATTGGAGCCCTAGTCATGTTAATTTGCAAATATATAATAAGTCCAAAATCCAAATAATATAAATCAAGTTCTTTGTGTGTACAATACATTTCAATAAATGTCAGTCAATCAATTTCATACTAAAGCAATTAGACCTACTAACAGAATTTCCCCCTCTTTCTTTTCCTGTCTAAAAAACTTACATGATACAATAATAGTGATTTATGACACAAGTGCTAAAAATGACATTTTATTTTGTGAGTAGGAAAGGTTGCAATACAAGGCCAATACACTGAGTTGCACAATCTTATGAGCAAAATAAAATCACTTTTACCATGTGTCATACACTTCTTTTTAGACAGCCTTACTAACTTTAATTTTACTTTAATTCAAGTACATAAATCACTTAATTATGTACTGTTTTGCATTATGGTCATTAGTAGCTGATGCGGTCAGGGGAAAGTTTCATTTCCTTTGTTGCATTCAGAGTTTTATCTGAACATTTGAACATTGTTTCACTTCTAGCTTTAATGATAATAACTGAACTTTTAGCACCCTGTGCATGACTTAAAAGTACATGCTTTTACTAGCGGCTGTCTAAAATGTAAATTTATTGAGGAACATTACATTTTCTACATATTTGTCAAACAAGAACACTACAAATACTACACAATGATTTTGAAAATTAATTTGTTACATATTAAACTATATTACTATAAACTATACTATAATATTACTTAACAGTAAACTATAATAATTTAAGAGAAATTTTATACTATCTGCAAAAAACTTTTTCAGTCATTATAAAAAATTTAAAAGTAAATTAAAATTAGGTTCATTCAAATTGGCCCAATGTATATTTTATAAATAAAATTGTAATGTTAAATAATACACAAAATGTGTTATCTCTGAATTTATCATAATAAAACACGCCAGTCACATATGGTACCCTACTATAACCACCACAAAGTGTACAAAGAATTCCAAGATATCAGCAATTATCAAGATTCTTTGCTAGTTTACTTTCTTGAACTGGATCCAAAACACACTGTTACAACCACTAATTTACACGTACAACGGAAGCATATCTGTTAATAAAAAATACATCAGATCTGATACTATCCCAATCTCTGTGAGGTCGGTTACTTCTGAATGGATTATCAATACAATCAAACAAAACGTCAGCCTTGTTGTCACTGAAAGACATGAGTATGTCACGATCTTTAACAGCTTCAGATTTGGTATATGATGTAATTATGATATGTAAACTTGGAAATTTGAAAAAGTATGGCAAAGTAGATTTCCATGTATCATTAGCACTTCCTTCATATTCATGCAAACCACAGTTGAAGGCTACAATGACATGTGGGAGTGTATGCCCTTCAGATCGAATGTAATTGTGATATAAGGTTTCGTGAAATTCCAACTCCACTTTTTTCTTATTTTCTTTTCCATTAGTATAACAAGAACTGAAAGTATTTTCTCGGTGCACAACATTAGGACCTATAAATACAATGTGAAGTTTATGAATTTTGGTCAACCAATGTGGAATTATATTCCACACTTTGGCAACACCACATTCTAAATTACTGGCTCCCACAACATGCACTACTAATTCATCTTTGATGCAGTATTCTCTTTCTATGCGTTGAAGAAAATACAGCAAAGTTAAGGGGCTTGAAACCAATTCTGAACAAAGAATTTTTTGTATTTGTACATTATTATTTTCTGTGGGAGAACATTTTTTAAATAATTCTTCCATGTTTTCTAATTTACTATTGAAAGAGCAATGAACTGACAAAATCACATCCAGATATGATAAGTAACTCAAGTCATTAGCAGAGGTATCTAATTTTTTACAAAGTTTCAATAATGAACATTTATCAGTATGTTCAATGTCTTTTGTCTGATGAAAATCTGAACAGTAACTTACACACAAGCATCTATCACAATTTTTTAATATTTTCTGATCATCAATTTTGCATACTTCACACACACGGGGGAACAAGAACATCTGCCTTTCAAAAGGAATGAGTTTTCTTCCCAGAGTAAGTTCTATGAATAAAGCTGTTCTTGTCCGAATATCATTCCATTCAACGATAGAACTGTTACATTTGTAAGCGTTGCTGAATACACTTTGTATCTTCCAGGCGACTAGCATATGATGAACACTGTTGCAAAAACTTTTATGAATACGCCAGTTAATTTTTTGATGCTCTTTAGAACAATAGAAAATTAATTTACATCGTCCACATACTTTTAATGATTCGTTTCTTTTGCACACTGGGCATAAACCCCAATAATACGCATCGGAATCGCTCATGACTCTCACACCCTATTGTAGTACATCTCAAAATAATTTCAGTATATTGCTGCTTGTTTCCCCAGTTTGGTGATCATTGAAAATTTGAAAATTTTTTTTGTGATCTTGTAAATTACGCGCCTCCCATTTTGAATACCATTGCAACACTAACATTACAGGAATCGTGAGTACAATTTAAGATAAGTTGACCTGATTTTTGAATATTTTTTAAAGTGGATATAAATTAACACAATACAAATCGTGCGCCAACTCCCACCCCCTTTCTTACAGTCAAGTTGCCTTCCCTGAGACGTGAACATCTGTGAACAATGGACGCACGAATTACCCCATAACACAGAGCATGTGATTTTGTAAGTTCGTAGTTGATTGCTAGTCTGCTCCTTATCATGGCATTTTCATATAGCATGATGTAAATAACAACATTGTGTTATTTACACCAAGGTTCATAGATGACTTCGGGTGGTTGTGGCGAGGGCAGGTGTATAGCATAACATAATCTGGATCATCCAACAAGTCAGAGTAAAAAAGAAACCCATCAGATCATTATTATATACTTACATATTCGTGTATATTTAATAACAATGCCTATAAGTACAGAAGGCGCGAATGCGTGTGGGAAACTACGACAAATGTGATTTCCTGGTCTGGGGAGTTTATTTAATGTTTTATTTGTTATATTTCGTTTCGAACCGTTGAAAGCAATCCACAAGTAGACTATAAACATGCTAGATTTTTTTTTCATTTTGTATATATGACCGTCATCATCATCAATGGCCATTAGTGACTACATGTTAGGTAGTTTTTCTTCCTGTAAATAAGTGCTTTGATTCCATTGTTATATTTTTCTTATATTTAATTTGTTTATGTTGTCTTGATACATCTGATGCTAACTTTGCATATGTAGATTTTGACCACACAGGCCAAATGAGACAAGAGGCCTAAAATTTTTTCCCCAATTTTTTATTACAATGGGTATTAGAGGGCTAGCTACATTCATAGCTCATAACTCAGGTAAATATTTAGAAGATCATAAACTTAAAGATTGTTACCTAGTGATTGATGGTAACAGTTTTGCTTGTCAGTTGTACTCAAGTTCATCAAAATTTAACAGTGCTTTTGGTGGGGATTATGATCGTTTTGCAGCCTCTGTGATTGAATTCTTTGATGCCCTAAAAAAGTGTAAAGTTACTCCTCTAGTTATTTTTGATGGAGGCTATGAAAAAAGAAAATTGAAAACAGCATTTTCGAGAATAAGACAAAAATGGTCTGTTGCTAGGGATGTAACTCCAATGTCATGTAGAAATTCTGTTTTTCCATGCTTTCTGAAAGAAGTTGTGAAGGATGTTCTTAGAGAATTGCGCATCTCATTTGCACAAAGTTTGTTTGAAGCTGATTCAGAGATAGCTGCTATAGCAAGACGTTTAAAATGCCCTGTGCTTAGTTATGACTCAGATTTCTTTGTATACGATGTACTGTATATTCCTTTTCCAACTTTATATCTGAATCCATGTCATGAAAAATCTTCTCAATCAACAGAAATAACATATTATATGAGTTGTAGTCTCTATCGAGTAGAAAACTTTTTGAAACGATATGGTGGTCTTCAGAAGGAAATATTACCATTTCTTTCTATTATGTTGGGTTGTGACTATATTGGAAATAGAGTGTACAAATATTTTGTCAGCAAATTGAAGAGAAAAAGAGGACATGTGACGAATAAACGACAGCGAAGAATTGCAAGTTTACTTGAATGGTTGCGGAATGAGACTCTAGAATCAGCGAAATCAAAGGTACTTATTCAAATGACATGAAAATGTTTTTGAGTACATAAATTATTGTAAGCACTTTTTTTTTTGTTTTTCAAGGTCATAGGATGTTTGAAGAAACACAAAAAGGAAGGTCTGAAATATCAAATCAAAAAAATTATTTCTATGTATGTACAAGACTCCAGTGAACTTCTACCATATCTTGGAATTGATGTTTCCTCTCTTGATATGGAATTAACGGATGATAAAAAGCATGTGATGAATGTTTGGGAGGATGAAGGTTTGAGTGATGATTGCGTGGGAGGAGATTCAGATTCAGAAAACAGAGACAACGACTTTTGCAGTAGCAATGGTATTTCAAGTGAGAGTGATGGATCTGAGTTCTGTGATGAATATAATGAAGAACAATCTGAGACTACTGGTGAGCAACAGGAAATAATTTGTTCATGGGAAGTGAGAAAGGCTTCTACTTTACCTTCATGGTTTCATGACAGATTCAGAAAGGGTGCTCTTCCATCAGCTTTTTTGGATATGGTTATTCACAACATTTACTTTCTCCCACCTCAAGTTGAAGACTATGATTACCCCAGTTCTCATATTATTTCTTTACCAATTATTGCTGTTATATATGGACTCCTTGTTGATTGTGAATATGTGAAGCCTCTCAGATGTCAAATTCGTGAACATCATTCACCAAATCATTACTTTGAGGTTACACCAGTTTTTGGGACATTAAGTGTAAAATTTTCCTTAAATGAGTTACCCAAATTGTCCATGGCACAGAGATTATCAATTTTAATAGAAATAACTGGGATGAATTTAATTGATCAAAAGAGAATATTCTCTCTTCCTGAATCATGGCAACTCTACATTATAGCTTTAGTATTCTGGGCAACTCAGGTCAAAGAACCACCAGTGACTAGTTCACATATTAGTGCTGTACTTCTTTCCTTGATACTCCTTGATGTTGTATCCAAGAATGTTGTATGTTTAGGTTCAACAAAAAAAAGTAGAAGGAAACAGAAAAGTACTGTTAAGAGGGTGAGATCAAGTGACAACAGTAATGTGCTGTTCACACGTGCATTAATGATAAGTAAAAGAACAAATGAAGATTTGTCAAAAAGCATGTTATCAAATCAGGTAGTGAGTAAAGTGGATTCTGAAGTTAGAAGAGGAAGTGAACAAGATATATATGATAAAGGAAGTAATTGTAATGAAGAAGTGCAAATAAGTTCTAATCGTGTACTTGAGGCACTTGAACATGTGAATTCAGAAGAATGTGGGTTTGCGAAAGAAAATATTGCGCCCATTGTGTATTGTAGAAGAGAAATTGAAAACTCGACCCAAGTTATTTTGTGTTTCAATTGTACATACATTTGCACAGTTTCAGAGCTGTTTGTTGCATTTCTCGTATCTTAATTCTTTATTAGAATATCCATTACCTCATTGTGTTAGTTTCAGAGCATTTTCAGGTACATTTGCCTATAATATGTATAACAATCTGAAACAGAGAACAGATACCATTGAATACCTGTCTCATTATTTATCTACTGCACCATCAGTTTTAGCACTGTTCAAATTTCTTAGTCAAGAAATAAAGTGCTTGATCCCCAATGTACCATCAGCAGAGCATGTAAAGAAAAAAACACGGAAAAAGAAATTGCCGTCCAGAATAGGAAAAACAAAAAATGCTTCAAGTGAGCTTGAGGAAAATTTCGTAGAGGCAGAAAATCCTGTTGATACAGATTTTGAGGATCCATGTAATCGTTTTGCAGCCTTAACAATGAGACAGTGATACAAAATGAGAAAAAAAAATGGAAATAGAAAGTACTTTGTTGGGTAAAAACAATATTGAATTAAATTAGAGTTTAATAAAATGTAGTATAGTTCTTTGATATTGTGTAGAAATTATTTGTACACAGTACAGTGTAAAATGTACATCAGTGTTGATTCCTGTAAAATTCAATGTTTTAAAAAGAGGAAACCCATCCAACCACCATTATATTTATTGTTATGTGTATATGTTATTATATATGTTGTGTGTTGATTGCTTTAAAGTTTAAACCTTGCTAATTAATTACTGTTTTATTGAAAAGCCCCCAAAATTTTGAAATTTGTAATGTTTTTTATTTGTTACATAATTCAATGTAATAATATTTATTAATGTACAAATAAGGACATTTGCTTCTCAGGAAACTTTTTTATATAGAATGTATTATAAAAACGGAAATTATTATCACACATACAATTTGATTTTTCATTTACATAATGTAAATAATTGTAAAAATGAATACAATATTTGTAGTTTCTTTGTATATTGCAAAGGAAGAAATAATTATTTTTTTAAGTAGTGAAATAATATTTCTTTTATAACAATTTCCCATATTTATATTTATGGCTTGACTAAGCTCCCCCACAATTTCCCTGTAATTGCTGTAGGAAAGATTCATGTTTTTAAAACATTGTGAGAATTAGAACATCACGATAATCCTAATAGGTTATTGCATGCTATAGTGATTTATGCATTAAATGAAATTTAAAGGATAATCATAATTGATTTTAATGAAATATACTTAGGCTTTTTTTGTTGCTTTTACTTTCTCAAATAAATGGCATCGTATAGTTCAAACGTATTCGTATAAATGGCTCTACATTTTTTGTGAAAAACTTCTTTAATGGGTAGTGATATTTGCACTGAATAACATGTCATAAACACCACTCTGATGCATTCTTTTCTTTTTGAACAATTACACAAATGTAATTTCTGTACTTTGAAATATCTACAAGTTTTGGGACACAGTTAAATGTCAAATATTAATTTTTTTCTCAAAAATGGCCCAAAAATGTTTCAGTGAAAATGTGCATACACAAACAGTATTTACTCTTCTATAAAATTCTTAAAGTCAAATTTCAATTCCACTATTAAGGGCCTGAAAAAATCAAGATAATGTGTGGTTTACAGGCTAATAGCAGCTTGCACAAGGATGTAATACCAAAAATGCTAGCACAGACTAAATAGAATAGAAAACTAGTATGAGACAGCCTGTGCCATTCTTTTGCACTTCTTACATCTGTGAGAATTGGTGTTGAAATTTTAATTTGTGAGACATCTGACCGCTATGGTATGAGAGTATTTTTTTTTTCTTTCTTTTTTCCATGCTTGCTGAGGATGATAAGTATTTTCTATCCAAAAAAATGTGTATTTCAAAAAAGAGTGAAGTAAAATTTCTTCTCACCTGTGCATGAGTATATTAACAAAATTACAATAATGCTGTAAAATACTATTTGTGAGCAACAAACTGTGCTCTGTTGACTTCTGCAAAGAGGAATGTTCCTATGAATTATTTGTGTTAATCTTCTGGGGACTGAATACATAGAGGATCAAGGGAGATGTTTCAACATTGTTTTCAAAAATTAATATTATTGTTATTTTATTTCATTATTTTGCCTGTGAATAAGCTGTCTTGGACCACGCCTGTACGCTCTCTGCTTTTACTGAGGCTCATTATCAATATCTTGGTAGGAAGTGCATGTCCTTTTTTATGAAGGGATCAGCATTTAGCTGGATCCGATTTTTATCCCCCAGGGTTGTTAGCCCTGGGGGTACAGAAGATGAAATGATGATAATGGGGATGAAAGGACGATGGACACAATAGACATACATAAACACACACATGCCCGATGCGGGACTCAAGCCAATGATCCTTCCGTCTGAGATCACCACAGCACTACTGCCTTAGCAATCTCGGCTATCTAGACTGCCATTATTAATATTATATTATTATTATTTTTCTTCCTCTCCCTCTCTAGAAGTATCTTGTGGATTTCAAATATGTTTAGAACACTTAATGAAGTACTTAAAGCTGTATATCAAAGTGATTTTAACGCCTTTTCAGAGCACCTTCTTGGTAAATAAACAAATAATGACTAACAAGCTTCGACATTTTATGCTCATTATTTGTGTCTACATTTTAATTATTTGAAAACATTCAAAAGCAAATTTGTATGAAAATCAAGAGAATTGAATAGTTTATATGAAAACAAAAACAACAAAAAACAGTTACCTACACAACTGTTCATGTTCTTTTGATGTCCTAATCATTGCAAACAAATGAACTTTTCTCACAAAATTCTACTTTAGTAGTACTTCATTTTATAATAAGTTATTTCTTTATTGGATTCATTAATAGATTCAAAATATGAAACACATGTGACAATACAATGAGACTCTTAATTTAAACAAATTATTCTATCAAAAATGCAAACTGCATTTATAATTGACTGTTTGTGTCCAGCAGTAGAACATAGCATAGAATGTGAAAGAAGAGGCGTGCAGAAGGATCAAGTATGAGAGTAGAATCCCAACGAGTGATTATAGTTTTCTTGTAATTGTTAGATCTTGAAAAGTTGTGAAAGAACAAACTAAAGTCTTGATGAAGACTCATATTAGTGTAGAAAAGTTGGTTTTTAATAGTCAATGTGTTTAATTTAATGAACTGTCCTAAACTTCAGAAGCCTATTACTTTATTCGGATATGCAGATTAAGTGTTGATCAGCTTGAATTATTGATTATGCTGGCAAAAGTACAATTTTCTTTGTGAAATGTATTTTAGTTCATACAAGGTATTTGGCATTAATATATTCTGCTTGTAGCAGTTTGAAGAAAAGGATTGTAAGAGGTAGTAGAAAATAAGTTGGAGGGGAACAGCTTTCAGGAAAGTTATTCTAATTTTACATGATCATTAAAAAGGCTTCAAGATATTTGTGCTGAGTTGTAGCAGCATGTCTTTTTTATAGGACAAAATAGGAATCAATTTTTTCTGTATCCATTACTCCTACACCTTAAGTCATAATGAAAAAAGAATAACTGCACTGTGAAGGTTGATCAAAATTTTCAGAGATTCTTCAGAAAGTTTTAGTTATGTTTGAAATACAATAATGATGAATGCTAATTTTCATACAAAGTTTTTTTTGCAATGTTTATTAACCTTAAGGAATTTTTACAACTATGAACATGCATTGTTATGATTTGTCACAGATGTGGTTTCTGTAGTCAAGTTTATTTCAGATATTCCCACTATAATTGCAAATATTCTTCAGTTTTGAGATTCTGTAATGCTGTCAATTGTATTATTGAAATATTGTGAATTTTTAATTGCTGAATATAATGCAAAAAGTACGTGAAGAGACTGGATTCGTGATTCATATAATGGAATATCAAATATACCTATAAAGAAAAGTGTCATGATGTAATTAAACTTTTTAATGTAACTGAATTGTAATGGTCTTGTATAATAATATACTCACTGCAAATAATGTCTACGTATTTAGGTAAATCACAGTCAAGGTCAGGTGATGGAAGACCTAATTCTCTAAGCCGTTGCTCACATTCTCCAGGCCATTCTTGCATCAAGTTGTCAATGTCTGGCATGGGCCTGGTAACAAAGATTCTTTTACTGTCTTACAATTTATTATTGCGCATGAACTCTCAACAGATTGAAGGAGTTATACTCAACGTTACGACCTAATATGAATAAAATACGATTGACAGTGAATTCACACTAAGCACGATAATTCATTTGAGAGAGTGTAGACAATCTGTCACTTTCATTCTAAAGACACTGATTAGCTATTATATTGTGCATTTCAATTTTGTCAACATAGTGAAAAGAAAGTTAATTGAAATGTGCTGTACCACTAGGCTAATTAGTACACTTACCAAGAAACAACAATATATATCTAAAATGGTTTTCTGATTAAACATAACATACTTTGTATAATGAACAGTAGGAGGCGGCTTACTGCGATGAAGATCACTTATATCTTTGATCCAACGATCTATTGACTTTGTTTGCTTCTCAGCACTTTCTACTTTCTTCACCACCTGTTTAAACATTACGTGAGAACATTAAGACATAATACTCTATTACATTCACATAACAGTACGCAAGTTAACAAACATAGAACTGACTACTGTTTTCGCTGAAGATTGTTTTGCAACTGCTCTAAGTTGTAGATGTAAAACTGCTGGTTCACTCTGGTTTGCACATGGTTCATCCAAAACAAAGAGGCCAATATTGTCATCTTTGCCATCAGGCCGAGAAATCTTAAGAAATGCATCAATATCTCCCACTGCTGGGATGAAGTCTGGGATAAATGGCTTAAGCTTATACTCAAGTTCAATATTTTGAGGTGTGTATCTGGAATTAAATCAGCAACATTCAGTTGGAATATTTGCACAAACATTCACTTCAAAAATATCATGTAAGAATATAGTTGGGAACAGGTGATAAAAACTTTAATCTCCTGTGTTACTGTGTGTTGGAACATTCATTATTCAGTAAATTAATCTCCAAAAAGGTAAATGTTCTTTTGGTTTGTTTTTTCCTTGTGGAAAACACGTTTCTCGTATTGTATCTAGTTGTGATTGAAGATAAACTACAATTTCAAAATAGGACTAATTCAATACTGAAGTGTAATTCATTCTCTCATAATATTACAAATTAATCAAAACAGTGAAGACGTAGAGTTCAAATTTTTTGCCCACTGAGTTGAGAGAACAACGTCAAAATGTGTTCCAGTAAAATATAGAGTATTAATAACCATGAGTCCTAGGAGGGGTACAGCTTGGCTTTTGTACCACATGCTACAAAATTTTTTTGGTCAAAATGTATAAAAAATAGATTTACTTCCAATTCAAACTAACCACTAATGAAAGCTTAGCAAAAAAGATACAGATATATTTTTCATTTTCCTTCATCTCAAGAGATTCCAATGTCAACATAATTTTTTGTAGTGCTTTTTGAGTCATTCACTGTGATGGACTTAATAAAAGTGCTTGTTAAAGTAGTTTACTGTTAACGTTTATAACTAATATTTTTCTATCACCAAACCTTACTTCAATGTTTGAAGAATGTGTTGAAGTTGTAATTCAATGTCAAATATTGGAATGTGACTATTACAAAATAGTGAGTTCATACTTTACTCTTCAAGTGCCAATAATCAAATGATTTAATAATTACACGTACAATGCATAAGTTACTTAAAACCTGTCAATGTTATGCAAGCTGCTAGTTATAACCTCACCGAGTTATATGTTGGAAAAGCTCCTTGATGTCTGCTGCTACTGGAAGATGATCAAATTCAGCAGGGTCATATGTTCTGTGGCAGAAAAAAATTAACATTTTCCTATCTATCCTTCATATTTTAGCATTTAAAAAAAATATTTTTATTAATAATATTAGTAACCCTTCTAATGTGGCTGCTTGCACATCATCGTCATCATCTTCTTCTTCAGTATTATCCGATAGATCAGAACCAGACTGCATTGCTCTTCGTGAGGTAGACATTGGAGGGATGGTGTGTTCAATTGCAAGAATAGCAGGAGCGTTGGATGTACTTGCAATAGCCTAAAATTAAGGGTTTTAAAGAAGACTATGGGGAAGTTTAATTTCTTATATTTTAACTCAAAATGCATGCAAGAAATGATTCATTGGTATAATTTGCATTGTTAACCTCGTTTGAGCTAATGATTTCAGGGTTGCTTCCAGGTGATGCAGGAGGAGTATCTATAATACTAAATGATTCAGGAAGTCGTTTACTACTGGTTGTGGGACTTTTAACCTCTTCTGCATCAGTAACATCAATACTTTCATCGTATAATGATGATGAAGCTACCTGAAATACCAATATGTTAACTATGTAATAGATGATACAGATAGCATTTATAAAAAGCAGAATAGGTGCATTTGACATTAGTATTGCCAAAAAATTAATGATTGGGAATGCATAAGCCTACTGATGTGCATAATCTGTTAATTATTTTTGTTGTAACATCAAAAAATGTAGATCCTTACATTTATTTTCATTAATTTATATTAATAGTTGGACAGAAATGATGCTACTAGATACCTGGTTCAGACTCGGCTGTAAAAAGAAAATTACCAACTTAAAGGGTACAGTAATTGTTATATCTCTGGAATGTGCGTGTGAAGGCATGGCATGCGTGTGAAGGCGTGTCTTTTTCTTTATTTTATTTTATGCATATGGATCGACCTTAGTTTCAGAGGCCGATGAAAACTAATTAGTGGTAATGTCCTTCAAAGATATTCTTTCCCCTTTGTCCTCCTTTTAGTAAGTTATTCTCTAAATATTCGATAATGGGGTGAATAACTCCATTTACCATTTTTTTCTCAAAAACATTTTTTTAATTTTAAATTTTTGCGTCAAATGTTTAGTAATTTGCCAAAAATTGTGAATTTAACAAATTCACAATTGTCACGATTTTTTCACGAACCCTTCGGCATTATTTTGTTTCACAAGAACAGATTGGCTTCCCTAAAATTGTCCTTTCATTAATTCTGCAAACTATAAATTAATTAGTTTGTTTTTTTTCCACAAGATAAAATAACATGTGGGTCTGCAGGCTGACTGTACTTACAATAAACGAGACGAGATTAAATGTAAATAGGCCTATATTTTTTTCATGAGTTCAAGAACAGCATAAATACATATTAACACAAAAAGTATTTTCCACCCAAAATTCAAATTTAAATATAATTCGAAATACCAGGGGCCTGTCTTATCACTCCTAATGTTCCATGTATTCACGTGAAGCTAATGGAAAAAATATTTCCCAAAGATGGGGCAAATCACAAAAATACCGGTGCATTTCATTCAAAACGAGACGTATGGTCACCCTGTGCGGAGGCGGAATGTCAATTTTTGTGTCAGGAATTACAAATCTAAACTAGGTCTGCGAATTGCATCGGGCCCGTTGTAATTTGAAATCTATTTGATGTCAAGCCCAAAATAATGTGAATAATACACACATAATGCTAACATTATTGTATTAAAAGCATAAATACTTGTCTTCTTACTTCATGGCTGAAAGTTTAATTTCGCTGTGCGTAACACGTGTTTCAAGATTTTATCACTCGAGATGTCGAAGTGTGAACTAGTCCTACTTCATTTAAAATAATAAAAGGTACAACAAAATAAATGTCGTGTGCAATTGACATTCCTTTTTTATGATAATGACTTTACTTCTTTCAGTATTTTTTCCATTTGATACTGCTCAGCTAGAAAGGTCTTCAAATAACGATCTGACAGCCGTTCTGTTACCATGGCAACGCCGGAATACACAAAATAGTAAATAAATATTAAATGACTGTACTATAATATAAATAGGTTTTAACTGTTAATTAAATCTTTTTGGTTATATTTAACGTTGACATATTCGAAAAGACCCAACTTATTTATCGACAGCGAAATTAAAATGGTGTTTTTTATGTTCTTCCAGAAAATCATTCTAATTCGTTTTTACATGACAAATAATTGCAACAAAATTAATGTTTGCTGTGATTACCATATTACTATATTCATGTCCTTTCAAATTAAGGGTTTTTAATTTCATGGTAATTACACTGCGCAATTAGCTCAACCTGCAACATTTTAAACCCATTTACGTTTTGTGTCACGATTGTAATACAAGACGTATCATAAACATAATTATAGGTTTACCTTAAATTTACGAGAACCGCTTTCTTCATCATCACTTCCTTTGCTTGTAGCCATAATCTACTTCAAGATTGCACACACTTCAGAAGGTAGGCAAGCGAGTAGTGACCACAAATGCGGCAACTACCACCTGCCACTGATTCGGTATATCACACAACTTGTCACCTGGTTGTCGTTTCAAATGAAGTTTTCACGTTTGTGATTGTAAAACAGTTGCATTCGTATCGAAAAACGAGAAAGTGCAAAGGAAATTTCAGTCAATAGCAGAAAAATTAATTGCTGCTTTTTTTCTCAGGAGTATGATTTATTTAATCTCAGGAGCAATGCGGGTTAGAGCATGCGTTACGTAGCTCATCGCAGACAAAAAAGGAAAAAGGAAATATTGAAAAGAATTTGTTAAAAGACGTTTTAAAAATATTGCCATACGTGGATCATTGATAAAGCGTATGTTGCTGCAACCGGTACAATGCTCTATGCCAGTGTAATTACTCTATTTTGCACAACCACCATAACGTTACTTATTCAATAAATGGTGAAAAGCAGTATTAACTAGAGTTCCTAAACAGCGCATACTTTCTCGGCATATATCAACACATCTCGGTCATTGAGCTCGGCGCTGCAACAATGGGCACTTACGTATTTTCTTATCACATTTCGATAAAAACACCATTCTTGCCATAAACGGAACTCTTTTTAAGTTTTCATTGTTGTGGTTTTATGAAATTTCTTATAAGGTGTTTTTATGGAACACTATTGGTATTCTCATTTTTGAAAAAATTAAACGTGGCCTTTAAGATTTTGGTAAACACATTTCATTACGAAAAAAAAAATCTTCATAATTATTGTAGTTGTAGGAAGCCTTCGAAAAAAATTGAATATTTGCAATTTTCGAAAAAACAGGCATTTCAACGAAATTTTGACCTGCCCTTTTCTCTTATATGCGTCCTTCACGCAGTGGCGGCCAGAGAGTTTTGGACAGGTTCTAAGGTTGCACAATTACAACAACAACAACAACAACAAAAAATCGAACTCTTGAAAATGACCGGGAGGCTTCATGTACAGTACCCTCAAATTTTGAAGAAAGTTTTTCAAAATCGCGACGCATCGAGTGGACGCAGATTGACCGGGGAATATTCATTTTGCAAGAAATCGCACGTATGGTTTAAGCGGTAGTGTTGTTCACAGACTGATGGACGGACGTTTTGAAGAAAAAAAAAAATTCGGAATCAGGGGACCTCAAAACGTGTATTTCCGTTAAAATCTCGAAATTGATTTTCCGCAGCATTACATAACTTTCCCTATACTACGTATATTACTCCGTATATTACTCCGTATTAAAGTAGTGTTTATTGTCCACAAAACAATTTTTACAGATTGTAGTTTGACACTACGTACGTATACGGGAGAGTAACAATTGTGGTTGTGGTTGGAGAGCGAGTAGTGTTGAGAAACATTTTGAAAGCGGTACAAAATGACAATTGTCAACGGTAACGTGCCAAAAATAATACATTGTAGGTGTACAATATGCAATAGTTAAAAGAAATGCTTCATAAATCTCTTCCAATGTCTCGTGCGGAGGTGATTTTGGTATACGGCAACATTTAAAATTCCCGCTAATATTGTGACGCAAACTGATTGCGGAAGCTCATTGGCCGAAGTCGGATACGATGCGCAAGAGCCCTCCCTCTTACATACCAATAAAAATACACCAGAGTTGTCCTCACGAAGTCTACAAGTCTACCTTGTAGACTTCGTGGTTGTCCTCCTTCTTACATACTTCATGAACATAATAAGCAGTTATATACTTTGATTTTTATTTCTTGGTGCGTGAAAACCTGTCTTCACAATGGAATATCTCACGGCATTTCACGTCTTTCTCGGTCCTGCCCCTAGATGTCGCATGATCGCGATCGTGCAGTGCTGGCAGTCATGCGAAATCTAGCGGCACGACAAAAAATACACAAAATGCCGTGAGATATTGCGTCGTGAAGATATGCCCTCACGCGCCAAGAAATAAAAATCCTGATCCAAGTCTAAGTGTGTACCTGGTATTGGAATACGTTGTGGTTGTTTTGTACCAGAAAATTTTGTTTTTTTTAGTCGGTAATACCGATCTTCACTCTGTATTGATGTTTGCGTCTACTGCAGGTCTAGTGTGTGATGCGGATTTTTGGGAGTGATGAAGTAGAATGTTGTTGCTGATGTGTAGTAACTAATAATTTTCCCGCGTTGAGCGCCTGTTTCAGAAATTTAATTCATTTTCTTAGTCGCTTGTTATTTGATGCTGTACAATATTGAGTTTTCCTCAAAATACCTTTTTAAAGTTATTTTCAAACATGAATTCTGCTAGTAAGGTACGTGATTATTTGTATTTTTTCAAATATAATTTTCCATCATGTTTGCCCTTATTTACTATCGTACGAACTCTTAGTATAGTACTCGTCGAATATGATGACATTCTAGAAATAAAGTTTCTATTTTATAGTACTTTTTGAGTTTTTACTTCATTTTTTTGTTTCGTTTGTTGAACAAAAAAAGTAATAGTCAATCTTGAGTGTGTTTAATATTCATGGTAATGTTAAAAATGAATTAAATTAGTATTTTCCAGTTAATAAATGTCATCTTATGGAAGCATGAAATGTATCTACTTTGAGAATATTAACTTTTATTACTCTTAAGTATTTCGGAATTGCTAAAATAATATTGGACTTGAACATATGTTTTTATTGGCAAAAAATTTGTATTGCATATTGTTGAAGTATTGCTGATGTTGTTCCTCTGGGAAACATTTTCGAAGAATTGCATTTGGATATTGTAGGTTGGAGAAATTTTTACAGCTGCTGGAGCTGCGTTCAACAAGTTAGGAGAATTGACAATGCAACTTCATCCAACTGCTGATTCTCCTGCAGGGTAAGTTGAATTGTTTTTGTTTTGAAATAGGTTAATACTTAATGTATGTATTTCATTATTAGGTCTTTTTCTTAATAGTAAATTTATGAGCTCCTCTTGAATTGCTTACCAAGTAGTATTACTTTTGAAATCTTTCAGTTTTTTTTGCCTTTTTTATTGAAATACATTTAAGAACAGTGGTTGTGAGGTTGTCTGAAAGTTCTGTGTTGAGCAGAGGTGAGGATGAAGGAGGCTTCACAAAGACAGAGCCTAATATGTACTCTACTTCTTGATTAAATATGCAATTTTTGCCTTCTCCCTTTTTTTGTTTCAAATTTATGAATTCTTAGATATTTTCTGTAGTTAAAAACAATAAAATTAGTTAATGATTTGCATTGACAATAAGTTGAATGACATATTGTGGCAATGTCAGATGGCAACTTGTGCAAACTTCAAAGTGTAGTGCCTTCTTGTAATCCAGCTCTTCAAAAACGCAGTCACCTTCTCGCCAAGGGCAACAAGGCACGAAGGTCCCTCGAGCCAAGGATCGGAAGTAGCGCCATTTCCGGTGATCTTAATTAGGTAATGTGTTCCATCAAACGAGCCAAGGAACATGTTGACATTTTTAAAAAATATATTATATATTGATAGAACACATGAGACCTAGAAGTTTGAGTATAAATGAAAAGTTAACATGTGGTTGATTGGAGTTGCGAACATGTGTGATGTCATTTCATTGTGACGCACACTTCAGTATAGGTTTTACCTGCAAAGGATGAAATTGAATAAAACAGTTGTTAAATTCTGAGACATGACTGCTTTGCTGCTGTTTTTTATGGCCATGAATTGTGTGCCTTTTTCACATTGATTACAATCCTTCCTCTGCTATTTGAAATAATTGTACTTGGTATAATGTCATTCCATGTGTCAATTAGTTCTAAACGTAATTTTTCTTAACTAATGACCATAATTATATATTGTTAAATAATAAATATTTGAAATTGTTACTACAGTAATTATGTTGAGCAGGCAAAAATTATCTATTTGCAAAGGCACGTAACTTGGAATCATGTAGAATTCTTGTTTTTATTGTGATTTTTGAGACAATCTCATGACACCCGTGAATTTCATGGTAAGTTAATGATGTTCACATTATTTACGAACAAGTTCTGCAAATTTCTGTCATTTTTCATAATTAGATGCCATTTCACATGGCCCATTTATGAGTACAGCTGAAATGTTCATTAGATATCATGTGCCTCATACTTAATGTATTTTTTGCTCTTTTTTCTTCCCAATTGTTTAAAATGGCTCATGCATTTTTCACTTGCATCTCCTCTTTCAAACTCATTTCATATCCTTCGAAGAATTTAGAGAGAGTGAGAAAGTTTGCCCTTGAAAGGCAGTGTGTCTCATTTCATAAAATATGAAAAACAGCTCTTTTTGAATTATAATCTACAAGATCACCTTTGTAAGATCATTTAAAACCTCATTTACTATAGAACACATATCCATTTTTTAAATGTTGTGAAATGTGTTAATTAGCTAAAATCCAACATCCATTACATTCAAGCTTTCTTTTCATTTCATTATTACTTCGATAATTTTTAAAATATGATCTTAACTTATAGATATGTAATTAAGGATCAGGATAATTAATTACTTACTTTACAAAATTTTTATCTTACTGAAATTAGTCATTTACTTTGTGTCCCCAACACAAATATGCGTTTATGAACATTATGAAACTTGGAATTTTATTGAGTAAATTGGGAAAATCTCTCCTTGTTCCTTAAATAATAATTGAAAGCCTGTATATTTTTCATCAGTCTCCATTCTTTTTTAAAACGAGTATTTGTTTGCTGTCAGAATGCTTCTGTTCTGACAAATTAAACTTGTTTGAAAGACTTTCTTACAGTTGCCCAAATCTTGAGGAAAGAATTTTACTGGCAAGCATTCAATAAAACGTCCAATATAATTTTCATGGGGAAAACATTATAGAGATTGGCTAACAGTTAAGGAGTCATAAAAAACGTAGAAAAGAATTGTACTCCATGCAAAAATTGCCAAATCCTTTGAGTATTCTTTGTTTTGTGATTCCCCTTCTGGTTTGAGGAAACAATTTGCGTATGAAAGTCATGGAGTGTCAGGAAAAGTTTGAGAATTTTACTCTACAAATTTTTGTGATCCACTAAAATGAAGTTTGTCCTATTTGTGCTTGGATTTTATGGAGAATGTTTATGCAATATTGAAATATTTTTCTTAAATTTAGATTAAAAAAAAGAAAAAGTAGGAATTGTATATGCTATTTGGTAATCAGTACAAATCAATTATAATTAAGATTGTTTTTATGTTGATATTATATTTGCAACTTGTACACTACTAAATGACATTAAAGTAAAGCAATTGTTTCTTAAGTCGCTAATAAAATTAGAAATGAAATATAGTGATATGCAAAAAATGTAATTTAATGACAGTATATGTTTTTTACCTCAGTAGCGATTGAGGAAATACTGGAAAGAAGGAACAAGCCAAGTGGCCTAAACCTCAAAAGTTCATGATGATATATTTTGACTTGGATTTTCCTCAAAGGCTCTCGTTTTGGACATGTGTTCTACTGTGGATGTGGATTGGATTGGATTGGATTGGATTGGATTATTTTATTGACTACTTTTACACATGTTCAAAGGATACATGGAACACAATTTGATCATTTTATCAGTGTTGTGTCTTTGGTGTATGTGTGTATGTATGCAAAGTATTCATGTGAGAAAGGTTGGTGCATATTATTGCATGAGCATGCATGTTTGTAGTTATTATGGAATTAATTGACAAAGTTGTGCGAAAGCATGTTGCCGATTCTCCTTATGTTGCAAATGAGATAAGCTAAGTTAAAAATATAACAATTGTAATATAATTTAATTAAAGATAAACACTTAAACATGTAAAGAGAAAAAACGATGATGAGAAAATTTTGATTTGTGTCTTAAAACTTTATTTTTTCATAGAAATTTATGAAATACTATTTATTGACTTCAATTACGAACATATCATGGCTGGCAAGTCCATGTTTACATTTTTTTTAAACTCTCAAGGAAATGTTTTTAATTATCTAAGAATTCATTGAAATTTTTGAATTATATGAAAAGAGATATGTAAAAACATTTATCTGATGCTTTAACATTTATATCCTTCTCAGGGAAATATGTGTTATTTGTAGATAAGTAAGAATGAAGTTTTTCCAAATTATTTGAGCACTTTAGATAATTTAAAATCTATCTTGGTCAATAGCTATTGACAAAACTTAATAAGAATATATCTGGCAACTGGTATTCAGTAATCAGCATTTCAGCTGAATATCTTTATTGATTGTAAAATGCCTGTATCAGTGAGTTCTGAATTTGAATGTGAATTGTTTGTCAGAGCACATAATGGGGGCATGCTGCAGTTTAGAAAAGGAAGGTTAATGGTATTGAGGAAGATTAATTTCTTTTTGTCAAGATTGGCTAGAATTGTATGTATTTGTATTATCACTAATAAACCAATTCTCCAAACTAAAAGTCTATTTAGATTATTTGAACATACTTTCCCTTTTGTGAATGGCTGCTTTCTCCAAAAGTGAGCGTGTTATTTCTAGAGGAATTTTACTGAAGAGGGAAGAGTTATGGGTAATTGGTTTTGGTTTGAATTTATCCTTACTTGTTGAAAGTGTCAAATAGTTATTTAAAAAAGTATATTTTCTTAAGAAAGTACAATTTTAATGATACTGAATTATAAATTTAATTTTGAGAATTCCAAATACACTGTTCACATTTTTTATTCAACTTCAATCAATGGTGATCAACTCCAATACTCTGGTGAAACTGGCTTTTTAACTATTTTTGGAATGTTATTTTGCTTTGTAGCACTTGCAGTAGGTTTTCAGTTCACTTCGTGCACTTCCTGTTGAAAATAATATTTATTTTCCCAATATTTTGGTGAATTACATCAAAGTAACAGGCCACAATTCTTTCAACTATCTCAAGTAGCCTTTGCATAACAATTTCCACAGAGCAATTTTTGATTCAAATGCTGCCAGAAAATATGCTACAGTTCACCAAGCAAAGAAGAACTAATGATGAATTTTGATTTTTGATAGCGTCAACTTATGTATTGTTTTGGGAATAACATAATTATTTACTTAGTGAGGTAAATGTAGGCAGTTATTGCGTGAATATGCTTTGTTTGTTATCAAAATACTGTACTTTCATACTCAAGCTGCACAAGACTTTATATACCATTATTCCAGGGAAAAAATATGATTTGTAAATATTCTTACTTAGGCTGATATTCAGTCCAGTGGTTCAAAAGTATATTTGGTCTTGGTTATATCACAATAATATTTTAGACTGTAAAATGAAGTTGAAGGTTACAATTCACAACTTGGGAAATTGAATAGCTGTCATTATGATGTTCAGATATGTAAGACATTCAAACACGTCTTTCAAATTTAATTTTCTAATAACTCAAAGGTGAGGGGCCAAGTACTGCTTTTAAAAATTCTTGAATAACATAGTGAAAACTGGGTATAGAGAAATCGGTTTGTTCTGTTACAGAATTGAAGATCAAGTGTTGAGTTTAATGCCCTAGCTGTTTGGACTATTTCATTCTCAACAAGTTTTAATTTAAATTTCTGTTCATTACACGTTTTGACTGTGTTGTTTTCTGATTGTATGAAACCTTAAAATGAAGTACATTTGTTGATGAACATGTTGCTTCTCTTTTTCATTGGAAAATATTATTTAGAATTCATGTGGTTTTACCGTTGAGATGACAGGTAATTTTTGTCACCAAAATTAGAGCAATTGAAGTGGTATTTAGTGTTTTATTGAAGTTCATAAATTTAAGACTATGTGGGGAATGTATGTTCATTTTTTTCTCTTAATGAATTTTTGCACAGGGAAATAGTATTAAGATTATTTAATAGTCAGAAACTAATTTATCAATACCAAACTTTATATCTGTACATCGGCATCTGATACCCGATTAGCATTGATTATTTTCTTTTTTATGACAGAAAGTGGACAGATGAAGAAATAGAAATGCTTCGACAAGCTGTCAAACACTTTGGAGAAGATCTCAACAAAATAAGTGAGCACATCAAAGGCAGAACAGTGTAAGTTTGAATACATGACAAGGGCTGCTTTATGTTTGAATGTTCTTTCAGATTAATTTTTTCAGTTTCATTAACCCTGGAGATGTGGGCTTCTCTTACCTTTCTTTCTGGCTTATAAATTGACATTTACATGTTTTTTTAAAAACATTAATGTTTTGCTGACTGTGTGTGATTTTGGAGATTAACATTGCATTACTTTTCTTTATAATACACCTGAAAACTAATCCTGGATTCCAATTCAATTGCTCTAATTTTACCCTATTCAATAAATCATATTTCTTGTATTACTTAGATATTTAGCAAATGTGTGTGCTATGTGAATGTTATTTGAAATTCATATTTTAGTTGCTGGTATCAAATTTTAATTGATATTGAGCATTATCTTTATTAAACAAATGAAATTAAAGCATGCAATATGAAATTTGTGTTAGATGATACACTGTTGATCTATTGTTTTGACTGCTGTCACATGACAGATTTTCCAAACAATGAAAGTGTATTGTAAGGGAGCATGACATTTGCCCATTATGTTAGTAAGCAAAAGATTTGCACATTCAGTTTATTTATGATCTCTTTTTTTTTAAATTTCTCTTGTTTGTCTTTATGTAAGTTTGTAAGTCTTTATGCAAGTTTGTCTTTATGTAAATGTTATCTAACAGGAAACAGGTTCTAGCCAACTGGCATATGACATTTTTTTTATAGAAATGTGCTTCTTTTGCTTTTCTTTTATTTGCCTTGCTGCATTACAAAGCATGCTGTGTGTCAGTTTGATGTGTGTAATTACTTTTATCATTTTTGTTTGCAAGAAGAATTGTATTGTTATTTGTATATTTAAACAGGAACTGGAGAAATCTTTGCATATTTCTGTGTAATTAAAAAACAATTAAATTTTATACATTTAAAATATTTTTATAATGAACAATAGCTGTGGTTGCACAAATGAATTAAATTATAGAAAAAGGTCAGTGATTCCTGATAATGCAATTACTCATGTATGGTATTTTTTTCTTAATGCAAAGAACTGGTTTCATTGATGGTGTGATATCCATTGTTTGAATTAGAATATATATGTTTACGTATCATTTAGCTAACTGATAGCATTTGGAATAAATGTTAATATTCTAAATGCTTGTATTTTTTTGCATGACATTATTATTATGGAAATAGAATTTTTGCTTAGAATGACAAAATTATGTGAAATTAATTAACAGTTGTAATAACATGGGATGAAACAGAATTTTATTCATTGATATTTTGCTTTTGTGAATAACGTTCTGTTTTAATCCTTTGTTTTATAAATATTATTACTGTGTAATTTTTTAGGTCACAGATTCGAACAACTTTAAAGAAAAAAGCATTTGAAGATGCAGGGATTCCTGTTCGATCCATAACAACTGTTCAACAGTCCACTCACCAGACTCAGCCAGGTTTAATAGGCAAATCAGCAGATGTTACCCTTAACATGCTTAACGCTCCAGAATCAGAGGTTGATGTTGAGGGTCTACCTGAAGATGTGAAGCTGGAGTTTGATGGTGCGACAGAAGAAGTTACATCATGAGAAACTTTTATAATATTGTGAGAATGAGTGTGTAAATGTAGAAATGGAAGTTATAAGAAAAACTATGTCTATAGTGGGAGACTGATCTTGAAACTTTGCAAATGAAAAGTTTTTTCTTGTTAGTAATTGATCCGTTATGAGTGTGTGAAACAGAACTGTTTAAAATCTGTGTTACAAAAAGTGTCCCAGTTGTAAGTTTGGTTGTTTGCAATGAATATCTCAAATGAAATTTTTCTTTTTTTTGAAACAAAGCTTTGAATGGAAACATTTTATGGAAGAATTTCAAATGTCTAAGTATGAACACGTTCCTTACACATGTTTTTATCTCTTTGGCTGAAAAGACCGATCTAAAAATAAAATTAATAGACCATTTGAATATGAAAGTGGTGATATTTTTAAGAATATCATGAAATTAAGATGAGAATTATAATGCAGAAAAGTTTTTGTGTAATGCATGTTTTCTAAAGAATATTTATTAATGGGCATATCATTGTGTAGTGATTTGAAAAAGAGGAAAGAAATTAAGAACTATAAAAATGTTATTTGGTTGCTGAATAGCTTTGATGTTTTGAAGTGACTTTTAAATAAATCTTTGTTTGGACAGTTTACAGAATTTTAAAGCAAAATATTTTTTAATTTATACTGTGATTTTTGTAACTTTGTCCCTGACAGAAATCAGCTGTTCACGGTTTCATCCAATTGATTTTTCAATCACGGAGCTTGAATGTCACATAATGACGTCACTGTTGCGAAATATAAGCTCCCGAGTGGATGGCAGCGAAACAGCTGATTCTTGTCAGGGACAAAGTTATGAAAATTGCAGTATACATTACAATTTTACACAGAAGTAATAAAAATTCATACCTTCAGATGCATCTAGTTCACCTAGATTTGAAGTTGTATTACAAAGTTTACAAGTTAGAGCAAGTGAGTTTTGTTTTGTATTACCTCTGTGCTTGAATATAAAATTCATGTGTTTTTAATGAATTTTGCATTTTCCCCTTGATATTCAGATGCCCATCAGCTTCAGTTATTGATACTTAAATTTTCGAATGATTATGTGTTAATTAATTTTTATTCAGTGGTGGCTGGTATCTTCATAATTGATAATTAGGGATAATTGATGGGTAGTCAATAATTATGAATGTCGCCCGTAATCTGTTCTCAGAATTTTCTCAAAAAATATGAGATGGTGCAAGATGAATTTGAGATTGATATTTTAATTTTTGGTAGTATTTTCAATGAAGTCAGTTAGATATTTTTTGAATTTTCTCAACAATGCCCATGAACTCTTCCTTGAAATATTTTGCTTGAAAACGGTAATGTATTCTTATAAAAATAGTGCAAGAGTGTTTTTTTTTTAACCTCTGAATTAAAATTCAACTATAGACTGTCTCTTTTGAATTGTTGAGTATAAAAAAGTTCCAAATAATTATAGACAGTCTTAATCATCACATATTTATTATCTTGACAACGTTTCGGAGACTATATGTGTCTCCATCATCAGGTCATTAATTATAATACTTCACAATCTATAAGATAAAATATTAAAATTACAAATATCAAATCTTCAAATATCTACAAACTTGCATTAATTTTTAAATACATTACACTAAAAAATAATAAATAAAAGAAAAGGAAAGTACGTAGTAAAAAAATTCCATACTCACATGATTTAATACATTACACTAAAAAATAATAAATTGAAGGAAAGTACGTAGTAAAAAATTTCATACTCACATGAATTTGTAGATTATAAAATTAATTATTACACATGTCCACGCTTACTTCGTAAATAGTATGGACAGGAAAGGTCTTGCGTATTAAGAATTCTAGGAGGGATAACTTTATTTGAGATATCTGTTGAAATACTTATGAATTTTTTATTAAATTTGGTTAAGATAGAATCATAACTTTTTGAAAACTGATTACATTCAAGCTGAAAATTCATGGAAGGATAAATTTTTATATATAAAGATTCTAGAACAAGTCTCGAAAACCAGTTGGGTTCTGTAGTTAAAATCTTGGGATTGAGAAAATCAATAATATGATCGTGTTTTATTCTGTGAGCAGTAACGGAATTTTGTTTTTCGAAGGGTAATTTAATGTTATTTTTATGTTCTTTGATCCTTTCTCCTAACCTCCTCCGAGTTTGTCCAATATATATTAAATCACAATCTGAACATTTTAATGAGTATACCGAATTGAGTTTATATAATTTAGGAATCGGATCCTTGACATGACGGACTACATTAGATTTATTGATAATCGTATTGACAAGGACCACATTGGGGAAATTATTTGAAAATATCCTCTTTATATAGTTGTTGATACTCGGAACAAAAGGCAGCGAAAATATAATTTTATCAGAAAATTTTTGAGAAGGTGGTGGATTACCTATTACGTAATTTCTTACAAAAGATCTCTGTACCAATTGATTCAACTTCTGGCATACAAATTTTTCAATAAATTTAATGGGATATGAATTTCTTGTTAACAATAAAAATTTTTAATATTTTATATTTTTCTTATAGATTGTGAAGTATTATAATTAATGACCTGATGATGGAGACACATATAGTCTCCGAAACGTTGTCAAGATAATAAATATGTGATGATTAAGACTGTCTATAATTATTTGGAACTTTTTTATACTCAACAACTCTGAATTAAAAATTGCGAAAGTTAAAAATTTTTTGGACTTCCTTCTGCAACTACTTTATTTGGAATACTGATTTTTTATTAATTAAATCTTTTCTTCAAAATAACGTATTTTATGTTGTGGATGAAATGGGAGTAGGATAGAAGTTACAATATTACCATAATCGACAAGTGGTGCTCAAACAGCACAAAATTTCTCATCCTTAGTAACAGCTATATAATATTATTACAGTGCAATTCCTGTACATATCAATACAACAGTTAATGGGCACTGGAAACAATAAGCACATAAAGCAATGGCCACTGGCAACATTGGCTACATATATTCATATCAATTCATGCTGAAAACTTCATTCTTATCATACACGGAACAGTTTTTCATTTTTCATCGTCGTTCATATAATGCCTTCTTTAGGGAACAATATTGCTTCTGCTATGATGCACAAAATTATTTTTCAATAGTCTCCATGTGTATTCTAAGTTCATTCTTAAATTTTTCATTTTTTTTAAATGAAGACGTACAACCAAACAAATTCCTAATTATGTCTTCAAACAGAAATTAAATAGCTAAAGATGCCCGAGGAAGCAGAAAGCCTTCTAAAACATTTCAGTTTTGCTGCCAACTCGCCTTCAAAAACTGTTCAAACTTGATACATGTGTTTTTGAAAATATTACAATAATATGAATAGTAAATAGAATGATTATTGTTATAAACAAATTTGTATATAGGCAGTTTTCTCCAATTATGTCACCACAAGTGAATCACTGACATGCACAAGATAACCCCGAAATACTGAAACTTGATGCCTAAGAAAAAAAAATTGAAGGGTTTTTGAGAATGGCTAGTTTTTAATATTGTGGAAACTACTTTTTTTAAAAAAAGGAGTACATGACCTCATTTAAAGATATGAAGAAGAAGTATCTCAACCATCAGTGTTGCTGGAGGAAGTGGCCGACAAAAAATTGACCTTTAGCAGTTTTCGAAAATACAGAGAATTCAACGAAATGCGGACAAGGAGAGATGGGTCAGGGTATCAGTTGATGCCACTGCAGAGCCTCTGACAGGGAGGTCCTAGGTTCGAGTCCCGACGGTGGCAGGATTTTCGACACTAGCTTGTCAGATAGGTCGAATTCAGTCGCTGTCTGGAGAAGAATTCTAGCGGCCGGCTGCTGTGATCGGTAGTTTTCGTCGGTTCTCCGATCAACACCAGACGAAAGCCGGAACAGAGCCTTACCAAACGGGCCACGAACTGCCCGCGATCTTTTTGCTCCGCAGGGGGGGGGGTCGTGGTCGCGTAGGTGGACACGACCTCTGGTGGAGAGTTGGAGACGACCACCCGGACCTGTAGTTTCACTCACGTCGTTAGCCTCAAGGTGGAGGCAGTGAGCAGGCGATGCTAAGCTCCTGTTCGACTGTTCAACCCGGCAACCCGCCAGTTGGGCCCCTGGCGCGTCGACCTCATGGCAGGATTGGGTGCAGGAGACCCCTCGGGGTGCTCTGAGTCCCACAAATAGAAGTCCGGCGGTTAAACGACCATCCGCCAGGTTGCCTTGGTCACGGCCCCACCCGAGGTCGGTAGCCTAAGGTGTAGGCGGTGGGAAGACTAGGTTGGGGGTCCCAGGCCCCCCGGGCTTCGGTCCGGGCGGCCCCCAGTTGGGCACTTGGCTTCGTCGTGGCAGTGGCCCGATACTCGGGGCAAAGAGGAGAGACGCGCTTGTGCCGGCGCACGTGAGTGGCGAGTTACAGGTGATGTTGACTCCGGTACTAGCCTGGATAGCTAGTAGCTGTGAGCTGGCAGGGCGGCCCCACCCAGGCATTGAATGGACAGGTTGCCGAGAGGGTGAACTGGGAACCAGCCGGATCCGGTTCTTTGCCCGGCAACGTCTTTGCACGTAGTTGGGAGGGGGTGAGGATAAAGGCCAAGAGCCATAGGTGCCCACTCCAGGGGACTTGTCGCCCAGGTAGAACAAGGACCAGCGGAGGTGGTAGTCCCGCGAGACTCAATGCCCGCGATCCTTTGCTTCTCCTTCCTTTTCCTATCCCCGCTCCTTACACATACCCTTACATGCACTTCACTACCACACATGCCGGGACCTTCGATCTTGTCCCGACTGGGGTGTTGCCCCGCTGGTGGGAGATACCTGGTTGGGAAGAATCCCGCTAGCCAGCAGTTAGGTCGGCGCTGGATCTCACCCTCCAGCTGGGGAAGATCACCGCCACCTCCCGAGGAACAAAACAAGGGGCTAATGACTTTAGCAGTTGACACGCCCTGAATCACAAATCAATTAACGAAACTGTTCTGCGCCATTTTTATAAGCTTACTTTCCCCTGCCCGAGAAAAAAATTCAAGACATTTTTGAGAAAATTTTGAAATTATCGTTGGGGCGTCATATAAAGCACAAAATGTACGAGTTTCAAATTCAAGGAACCGCGATCACAGCCAGTTCAATTGGGGATGATCGTTTTCTTGAAAATCTTGCCTTCGGTTCGGCCGCTAGTACTAGACGGTCGGGCGGTTTTCTGAAAACAGTTTTACGGTATCAAAGACCAAACTAGTGTTTTCTGTGAAAATGAACCCAAAATTCTGCGTTTTCAGAAATATTTAAACTATTTCCTCAAAAACCACTCCAAACGTTTCCCCCCATCTTTTCCAACGGTTTGTGCTATTTGCACTGTTTAATATGACAAAATTCATTTTGGTGTATTGTGCGTCCCCCCCCCCAATTACGCAAATGTAGTTTTTTAAAATACCTCTCTCGTTAGTATGCACGTTTCCATAGATTTGTCTAAATTATTGCATTTGTGAGTGGAAGTGCTTCAGATGACTTCCGGTGAAGTTTCTCGAAAACTCGATTTTTACTTTCCCGTATACGGACGTATATACGGAGTAATATACGTCCTATAGGGAAAGTTATGTGATGCTGCGCGAAAAAACAGGGGATGTCCGGCAGAAAAAAAATCATCGCCGGGCCCTGATAACGAACTAGTGAAAGAACTACAGAATGGTACAGACTTTCCCGAATTAATTTTCTATTTCCTTTGGTCTCGGCGAGCTATTCGGACTTGACACATTCTCTTGGCATCTATCGCTCCCCAAAGTACATTTTATTGACATTTTCTAATTTTTTCGGTTTTCTAATAGAATGGAAATATTTTAAGAGTAGGGCCTATTAAAGAAGAGTAAATGTCAATTTTCCTTAACAAATTTGGAGCAGTTTTTAATAAAATGGCGTTTAAGCGATACTGTAAATTCGAAGCTGTTTTTCACAGAAACTTTTGAGTTTTCGAAAAACTTTGAAGTCACAAATGCTCGGACATTACGCAAAAAAATTAAGTAATGATTGAATATAGACTTATTTTACGTAGTTTTGATGTACATGAATTGGGTACGTTTTATTACGATATATATTAGTGTTCTGAATTTGGGGAGTTATATTCCCGTCATTCCACGCAGCTGCAACCCCCAATTTGTTGGGGCACCAGCCGCCACTGCATGATCTCACCACACAACAGAAACTACCCGAATGGTTTAGGCCAGGCCTGCACAGCATTTTGCACTTTCACCGACCTCAGGAGCTGCGTGCGGGCAACTCGGGTGCAAATGAGAAAATCGATGAAGGATGGGGATGAGACCCAATATAGGAGTGGGGGCCACCAATCAGAATGCGCAATTCCGAAAGATAGCGCGTAAATTTAACGAGCAATCGGCAAGAACATGACGGTTATGTACAGTTCAAGAAAATATTGTCTTTTGTATTATATTGCAAATGTTTGTTCTCGGTAAATGGCAGGGCGAAATATGAAACTACAACGAATTATACATATTACATTTCGACACCAAGTATTATAATTGCTTGTAGGGCTTATAATGTAATTCGCTTTGCTACGATGTTACCACAAATTTAGTGTTGTGCTAAACACAAAATTTTGATACTCAATTGTTTTTGTTTGATGATGACAGCAATAAACTATTTTTTATTAACTATGTTTAATTGAATAAGACGGTTCTCTCGAAGCAAAAACATATTGTTCTTAATAAAATCATGATTATTTTCTGTTCTAATTCCTGACAAGAGAGTAGAGTCGTGTACGAGATCGTATAAAAATATAAAGCCCTTTGCATTCTATTTAACCAATACCCATGATTATCTTATGATTGTCCGTAACATATCGTCACAAAAGTTTGCTCGTTGATCTCTTTTATTCAGTTTCATAATGGGGAAAAATGTTAACAAATGTGCTATTAAACATTACCCTTCTTGGAATTGCCACATATTCTATTTTATGTCATTCTTGATGTGAGATATTGCTCTCATGATTTTGTTCATTTTTCTATAATTTGGAGATTATAACATTCCTGGTGAACAATCAATTATTAATTTGCAATTTTGTGTTAGAATTAAATTTTTTTTCTTATACATAAGCATATATTTTAAGGCTATTGCTTTAAAATATTGCTTAAGAGTCACAATGAGGATGTTATTTTCTTTTGAAAAAATTAGAAAATGAAAATACATACAGTGGTGGATACAAAGGTGGATATACAGTAGTGCACAGAACGTAAACAGTGAATTATGACCATGGTAACTTGAAATACTAGACATAATCCATTTAAGCAAATGGGCATTTAATTTTGAAGCATGGGTCATAATTAGACGCCCAGGCATTCAATCTACGCGCCGCGTCAGACTTCTCCCCTCCCCGCAAACTTCCTACTCCCCACTACTTGCACTTTCGGCGCTGCCACGGGCAGACGACCGGCTCGCAAGTGCAGAATGCCCGCGGGAGCAGGTGTTGTGCGGGTCTGGTTTAGGCTCTTTCGTGGTGTATTGAAGTTCTCTTACAAGAATAAAATGTATTCATACAGAACGATATCGCTGCAAACGCTTGAGGAGTCTTGCAATGCAGTGATCAACCAGGAAATTGCCAGTCGCGTCAGGATGTCTGCAAATCCCGACAGTACTATTCCCTCTGATGAAACACGAACTTAACACATTTATGCCACCACTATTATTTATATTCTTCGAATAAATAAACAAGGCTCCGGGCATCAGTTAATCACTAGTGCCTCTGACCGGGAGGCCCTGGGTTGGAGTCTCGGCGGTGGCGGGATTTGCGAATTTAATCGCTGTCTGGAGGAGAATTCTAGCGACCGGCTGCTCTGATCAGTTTTCTGTGGTTTCTCTGATCATCAGGCGAATACCGGAGCAGTACCCTAAGAAATGGACCACGGACCACATGCGAGCATTCCCTCCCATTCCTTGCCCATACAATGACATGCTCTGCACTACCACACATGTCGTGGGATCAGTCGGGAGTTAAGAGCTTTCCCCCGCTGGTGGGAGATACCTGGTCGATGAAACCCGCTAGTTGAGATGGGTCGGCGCCGGATCTCGCCATCCAGCGGGGGAAGATCGTCAACTCCCGCGATAAAACATGCACTACACTTACTGGAGTACTGACTTCAGCAGTTGACGCGCCCGGAGTCACTATAATCAATCAACCAATCGAGAGATTCGTACTACGGCGGCCGCCCTCTCTCGCTCCCTCCATCCCCGAAGTCCTTATGGGAGTGAGCTTCCTGGCAGTGTTTATTGAATAATACCGAAAATTAATTACATTTTCCTCTCGGTGAATTCCTCCGGCTATTCTTCACCGGCTTCTCTGCGGTGAATACAAGCACTGCTCTATTGAATTAGGATTAATTAGTAAAATTATTGCTTCTCATTGTTAAATTCCTTCTTTCAATGATCATGTTAAATCAAAGTAATTACTCGATCATTCAATCGTTTTTCTTGAAATACACATTTCTTTGAATACATGACGAGTTGAAACACTGCGAATCATATTTGCAAAATAAAATAAGAATTTTAATGCCAAAATCCTAAAATTAACATATTTTAATGCTTAATTGCTAGGAGCGAGCGCCTTGCCAACACCTTTTATATAACTGTTCCTGTCCTATGACAAGAGCCCGCCATGGGCCTTCGCGGACCAGCTGACCCAGCCTCTCGGCCATGGGATAAGAGGTTCCTATGGTTAGCACGAAGACCCTTCGACAGCAGCAAACGGATTTTTTTTTATAAAGACCTCTCAGCGGCTGTAGATGGCAGCTGGCAAAAGTATGTGACAAGACAGGAAAGCTAAGTTAGATAAAAGAAATTAGAAAACTAACTAGTACGAGACATTATGTGCCATTCTGTTCATTGATTTATTTACGTTTCAACGTAAATAAAGGATGACAAAACCCGTTGCTAAGGATGTTCAATAATGTAGGGTAACGTGGGGCAAAAGTCCATACTTTTTTTATAAAAAAAAGTGCGTTTCCACTCGTGTAATTGGTATAATGATTCGGTTTTTACACACAGGTATGCTTAATGTATGAAGAATAAACTTTCCAGACAAGAATGGCGCATCTTTAAATTTGATGTAAAAAAATTAAAGAAGGAAGTGTTGTGTTCGGACTTTTGTGCCAGGTGCGGAGTAAAATTCACAAACAAAAGGGGCAAAGTCCGAATACACAAATCACCTAAACTTCCGTAGAAATAAATGAACAATTTTTACAAGGCTCATACGCATTAAATTAATGTAACATTAGCTTTATTAGTAAATGATTAAATGTGATGCATAAATTCTAATAGGTCATAATAGAGTCTTGAGTTGCAAATTATACTCTGATATAAAATTAAATCTCATAATAAATTCAAAGTACTGTACATTAATTCTAACACAAATCACACAGAAATTGCCCTCCCTCATAGGAAGTGCATTTTTATGTCACCACTCTTTACACGAATCACATTGGATCTCGTCTTCGGCTGGAGGGTCCTCGAATTCCATTTCGCTGGTAACTGGTTTATTATTCTTTCCCTTTCCTCCTCTTATTTGTGGAGTATAAAATAAGCGATATTTGCGATTTCTTATTGGGACTTCCGGGCTGATCATTCTCCGAGAGCACTCTTGTGAGTTGACAATATCAGGGTATCTTTCCTTCCCGCGTTCGTTTTTATTCAATCCTGTCTTTCGCATCGCATAATGTCCGATGACGAGTAATGTCGTTTGCCACGATTTTCTGATGTTTCACAATCTGGAGGATCGTGTTCATTACGGGGTATTGTTGTGACCTTTATCAATAGCAGACGACGATGGCTTCGGGGAGTGATTTAGGCTTTGATCACATGGCTACCTTCTTCAGGATCTTCATTTAATGCCAACTTATCTGGCAGAGTAGCGGGAGAAATGAGTCTCTGGTCTGTGACCTGTGAAGGAAGGAAGATTTTCTCCCCAACTTTGAATTTGTCAATGAGTACAATACGACAGACTTCAAAAGCTTTCGCTGCCTTTTCAGTCGTACAATTCTTCATGTACGGTTTCCCAAGCAGTTCCGTTACCTGGAATTGGGTGATGACCCTTTCTGGGTAAATCTCAACGTGCTCTATAATTGGTAGGGCAGAAGGCTGCCCAGGACTCTTGCCCCAACCGTCAAAATAATATATTTTAATTTGTGCTGCCTTCTGTCAGCCATCTACGAAACTAATTACTGGTGCGTTGTGTAGGTCACAGTTTCACATATCCATTCTCTTAATTCTAGTATTTTAATTACAGTGGTATTAACAGCGTAATGGGACCGTCCACAAATTACATAACGCAAATTTAGAGTATGCTTCAATACCCCCCCCCCTGTAACGCACTTCCATATCTCTATGTAACGCGTGTCAAGCGACAATCGAATCGAAGTAAAATACTCATGTCTGAGCCATCGAAGAATTGAATCGTATTGAAATGGAAGATGGCATTGCACTGCTTCGTTTTAAAAGCAAAACTATTACTTATTTATATTATTTTTCTTTTAAGAACATGGTATTACGAAAAGTATTGAATGACATATCACCGATAACACAAATAACAGACTTGGTTAGAAACCTCGGCTATCGCTACGGTTTACAAACTTGGACCGCCACTCTCATTTCATGTCTATCGGCGTAATAACGTTAGTAACTAAAATTCGTTTCTCTGTTGCACCCTGTGCACCGCGTGAGTAATTGTGTACGTGTCAGAAAGGAATGCGAATAGAAGGAAGGAATAGAGCGATGCGAATAGAGAAGGAAAAAAATCTCAAATCCATTAGAAACCACCAGATCATCACTTTGCGGTAGTATTTTTTTCGTTCGTGATTTAACATTATTTCATAAAGCATAATGTAATGAAACTAGAGCGCCCGCGCGACTTCATATAGTGGGAGAGAGCTTCTCTCCTGTTTCAGCGAACGGTTTTCACTAGCGCACTTTAAGCGCCTGAAACCACTTAACCATGAACCATTACACAAGTTAAAATAAGCATTTTGTATGGAATTTAGCCTACTTTATTTTTCATATAAAGTTATTTTGTTAAAGCGAAACGTTTTCGAAATATAAGCGAAAAACTGAAAAAGTGCAAGTCATTTCTAGGGCCGGACTTTGGCAGGTTTTAGTTAATGGGTTTGCCTAAAAATTCAAAATACTTTAAAAAGAGCTATTGACGCTGGAAAATAGTACGTTATCAATACGGCGTCATTATGATTAGCGACGCGAATGCTTGAAGGGTAGAAGGATTTGAAACTGATTTTAAAATCTTTGCTTCTCATTTACTGACCAAACAATTATTTATTAACTCAATGTTAAGCACCCGCTCTGAAAGTACATCATTAGCAAATTTAATTGCAAATATTTTAATATGAATGTTGACTCTGAATACTTTTATTTCGAGAAATCCTGCATACCAATGTGTTGAAATGTTAACAGTGTGAAATACATAATTGCAATAATGTATATTAATTTTTGGACTAATTTTTAAAATCAGAATTAAATATATTTCATCTTTGAATCATTAAAACTTGTTACATATTTTTAGATGATGATTTTGATGTTAATATAAACGTTTGTGAGAAAAAATGAGGCCCTATGCAGTGTGTGTGTAGGGGAGGGGGGGGTAGGGGCTCAAAGAATGTTCTTACTCGTGTAAAGGTGGCTCCACACATTCGGAATTCGCCGAGCAGCGAGCTCCTGCTCGCCCGATCCCGACCAGCTGATGTATTCGGCGAATGTTCGCTCCCTTTGATGTGTCCAAAAGACCGACACGCGGCGGGTAGGGCGAGCGCCGAATGTTCATCCTTCGGCAAATTGCAAGCGACCCATGCACACTACTCGCGATTCGGCGAGCGGTTGCTCGCTGTTCGCCGAATCGCGAATGTGTGCAGCCGCCTTTATGCAATAAAGCACCTCTGGTCATCGGCAGCCACAAGTGTCACGCGTAATTCAGGCATTACTGAATGCTGTCTGGCCGCAGTTCCACTCCCCGCTCTTGGACGCGAGGGCCGAAGGGCCGAGGGAGCGGCGCGCTATTGGCCGAGCGCCCCCCCCCACCCCGGCCGGCGCGGCGCGGCGCGGCGGGGCGGCACTCCCGTCGCGTCGCGCCCTCATTCGCGTCCGCGCCGGCGGCCCGCGCGCTCCGACCGGCGCGCTCCGAGCCTCGCGATCGGGACGGCTTGCTCTCTGTGCGCTACGACCCGTACAGCTTATTCCGACTCGTGTGCTCCAACCGGTGTGATACGGACAGCTTACTCTCACCTGCGCGCTACGATCCGTACAATCGAGACAGCATACTCTCTGTGCGCCACGACACTCCGACCCGTGCGATCCGGATTGCTTTCTTTCACCTGCGCGCTACGATCCGTCAATCTGGATAGCTCACTCCGACCTGTGTGATCCGATCCGGTCATCAGGTTCCGACACGTGCACTCTGGCCCGCCACTCCGCTTCCGGCGCACGTGAGGTATCTGCTGTCGCCGCGAACTCTCCTCACAACAGTGACACTGGGTGCCGGAAGACGTGTGGAAGTTGGCGATGTTGAATCGGTTCTAGAACTCATTACCTCAGATCAGGAATTGCTCAGAAGAATTTGTAGTGTTGTTTTAGACACGTGTGTTTTTCGACCGCGTAGTTTTCTTTGAAATACAAACTCTCAGATATATTGCTCTGCGCCGTTTTTCCATCATAAGGTTCTGCAATCAACAAACGCTACTTTGAGTGGTTTGTGCTTTTTGTACTAAACTCTAAAAGCTTGGAAATCATTTATACGTTAATTTATGAAAATCATTCTTACTGTTTGTAATGCATCTCACTATAACTTTATCTCTCTCAGAAGTGGTGTCCATTTGGTTTGTATTTTCGAAGCATGTCATTGTGTACGATTAGTAATTTGAGGCCGCCAGCTTCAGATCAAGCGTGAGGCTATCCCAATCCTATTCTTTCTCGTTACTGTGCACATTTTACCTAACTATTCCCAATCTTGTAATACGTAAATTTTTATTTTGCATTGAACTTACGTCGGGATAAGTATGACACTTTTATTCTTGGACTCAATGAGAGATCTAGAGGATTATCAGCTTTCCCCACATTTTGTTGAAAAATTCACACAAATAAGAATTCTTCTCTTTGACTGCTGTCAACTCATTTAACTTAATGGAAAACATGAACAATGATACAATGTTATTACATTAAACCACTACAAGATTGTAATTCAGCCAAATCAAAACCTACGTACGCCCCTATTTAGCCACAAAGAAGCGGGAATTTGATCATTTGAAGCACCTTTGTTTTGAGCAAATGAAGACGAAGTTTGAAAATGGAGGAAAATTCTCTTCGACCTTACTAGTTTTTCACATTGTTGCAAATGAGAGATTTTAGAAAAGAAAAGGTTTGCAAATGTATTTGCATAATTGTATTAACATTACGTAATGGAAGCACAGTAGTGAACATTTTTATATCAATAAAAGAGTGTCCGCATATGAGCGCAGGAACACTACTAAAGATAGAAACGTTTAATTTCAAAAATAGTTTCAAATTGTGATGTATGAAATATCTGAGACAGGATGTTTTAAAACATATTGTCTGTAGGGAGAGACGAGTTGCTTTTGGCCTTTTTTCGCTGAATGCAACCCGCAGTGCCCAGAGGTATTACGGTTTGCGGCGCGAGGGCGGGCGGGGAGCGTGCGGGGCAGAGCGCTGCCGGATGGCGATAGAGTTACTTCCATTTCACGCCACTCACGAATGCATTTGGTTCCCTGACTAATACACTCGTGTTAAATATTTCGTAGGTATCTGAGCACTGCTGTAATTTAATATACCGTCGTTGATGATACACAACCTATGTGAAAAAAAATTACAGGAGGACGGAAAAACACTTTTTGATGTTAATAATGTGCAGTCGGCTAAGTTGAAACATTCTACACTTTCTACATAGTAGTATTAAATATTTATTTTGTATTAGTATAGTATAATATAGTATTAAAAATTATATAGTATTAAATATTTTATCTGAAAGCACCTTATGAAAACCTCACATGTGTCACTTACTACATACGGGATATTCTATCATCAATAAATCGTAAAGGTCATTTAAGGAGGTTATTTTCCATTTTAAGACCACAATTTCTAGTTTCTTTGGGAATGTTATTATCAAACTAAAGAACAAGTAAATTCTCAATCGTTGCTTTCAAAATGTAAAAGCCGTCAATCCCGTCACATAGGTTGCTCATCATCGACGACGGCAGTAAAAAACAACAAAAAACCTCTTTAGTTCTGCACGTAAGCGCAGGGGCGTTGCAGTCGCGTTGCCCTTTCCCGTTCCCGCCGGCGCGGCGAGTGGAGGGGAGCGGGGCGAGGCGAGGCGGGGAGAAGTGACGGCTGCCACGCGCTCGTTAGCAGCGCGCGCTGCGTGTGGCGGCGTGGCGTGCGCGCGCGCGCGCGCGGGGCCCGTGTGCGCCGTAACGCGTGCGGCTGCTATCGACGGAGATATTATATCCTGACCTATATGTTTATGGACACGGCTGTACACTTATGTGACATCTCGTGCTGGTGCTCCATAAATTATTGTCCCATGCAAGTCGAAAAATTCCAAGGGAAGTGTAAACGGTGCCCTTTTATTCTGTTAAGCCAAGAGACTTCTAAGAAAAAAAAATTCAGACCCGGTGTGGATAGTCAAGATTAGGAAATAGGAACTAAATCTGTAACTAAAACTATAATTTATCGTTGTCATTGTTTCATCGTTTCGTGAATTCAATTTTTTTTTTCCGGTCGAGATGCTGAGTGTTAATTAATTAATGAGGGAAACCAACAATCTTTTCTAACGCAAATTTCACGTTTGCAACGCTGCCGCAATTAGAACGTCACCCAATCCCCTGGCATTTATTGTTACGGTACAGCGGCTATATTCGTGACCGGAATCGCCGCGCGTCTCTTTTGAAGGTTGCAGAGGCTGTGGCAGTGCGCCGCGTTTTGGACAATGGAGGCGCAAATAAAATAAAGTTGACGCTATGTGAACAGTGAAGAAACATCCTCTACTCTCGACGTGGCATTCCACTGCCCACTCAAAGAAATTTCGGTAAGTATTTTATTTACAATATTAATCTTGAAAGATTTTCTTCGCGGGTAGTGTTAGGTATTGAAGCAAAATTCCTATTGTGGAGGAAGTACCTTCGATAGAGATAAAAGCAACACTCAATGGTTTTGTTGTCATAAATGATGAAGCAAATAATGTTTCCAATCTGTTTTGGAAGCTCCCTTTCATTTCGAACAGCTTTGTTTTCTACGTTGTGTTCGAGATTTCAAATTCCAATTTTTCCGACGAGAAATACGTAGTGCGTTTATAACGAAATGAACACCGAAAAACAGGATGAGATGGATCGGATGAGATCGGATGATATGAATAAAAGTGAGTAAGTACTCCAGAGTTCACGACTAGAAGTGAGTTCACGAATAAAAGTGAGTAAGTACAGAGAGTTCACGAGTCGAAGTAGGAGCCACTACTTCTCAAAAGCAAATGCTCATTTTCATATGAACAAAAAGTTTCGTGAAAATATGAGCATTTACTTCTCTCTCTGAGTAATTGCTCGCTAACTTATCTGTTGCGATTGGTCGATTTTCGTTTGCTTTGTTTATGTTACCGCACGTTGCGCATGGTGCGTCGCGCGTGGTCTTTCCATCGTGGCGTCGCGAGCTTGTTCCTGATGGAGTCGACCATATTAGGTGAAATGGTAACACTTGACGTGCATTGTTGGCAAAATCGTACGAAATCTTCCATCGTTCATTCACTCACTACTTAAAACCTCACAACCAGCTCACAACAGTCGTGTATACTCTATCTTGTAGCCATTCAATCCGATTTGAGTCAACTACAGAAGTTGCTCCGAAAATTCGAATAAATGCTTCGCACTAGAAGCAAATTCTCGATTTTATTCATACGAAAACTAAGCAATTGCTCCTCGGTCGAACAGTTACTCACAAACGGAGCTATAAGAGCAATTACTCACGTCTTTTATCCATACTCTTTGAAGCAATTGCTTTGAACACTCGAAGAAGGAATAGTAGCTCATTTTTATTCACATAACCCATCAGCTGATGTCACTACTCTGCTTCCGATCGCGGAGTCTTAGGGTTCGAGTCCCGACGGTGGCAGGACTTTCGACACTGGCTACAAAGCTCGCTCGAATTCAGCCGCTGTCTGGAGGACAATGCATTCCCTACCATCTTACCAAGAATTCCTCCACGTTCATAAAGCTGATGTACTGATAATCATTACTCGTCTTTCCACGAATTTTATTACTATCTGCATATTTTGTGAATGTCTCATCACGTTTTCCATAAGGCATTTCCCTATTTAATTGGAGGTGAGAGCTGGGTCGGACCGCATCTCATTATTTTTGGTACCGGCAACCTTGAGATAGGGCGATCAAAGTAATGCAAAACAACTGAGGGGATAGCGAATCTCCTTGGAAAATTCCCCTGTTTATTATTATTATTATTATTATTATTATTATTATTATTATTATTATTATTATTATTATTCTAGCGCTTGACGCGGAGGTGCGTTCGCAGGCGCCGATGATGCGGCTGCTGGCGACGTTGGCGCTGGCGCTGGCGGCGGCGGCGGGGGCGGCGGGGCGGCGGGGGCGGGGGGCGCGCCCGTCCCCACCCTCATGCCAGCCCCGCACGACGTGCTGCCGCACGACTTCTTTGAGGTACGTTCTAGGGGGCGCAACCACCTCCGCATTCAACAACTTTTGGTAATATACTCAATTTACTGAAAACAGTTATTTCACATTGATCGCTTTACATTCCAAATGAGTATTTCCATCAAGTCATAGTGAACGGCTATTTAGGAAGAAATTGACATTCTGAAAATTTGTCACTATTCTTAAAGAAATTTATTAAAGGGGGTAATAATAATTACTCCTCCCCCTCAGTTCTTTGTCATCGCCCGTGATTCTAGAACCTATTACGTATTGGTAATTGTACACATATTGTACATTTTGTCAGAGAGGTGCCGAAGAACAAACTACACATTTTTAGTCAAAAGCATCTGAACCACTTAAAATTAATTCTGTTTAGAAATCCACCTCAAATACGCTGTCATATTTATAAATTAGCGACGTTTCATTTTAATTCTCATGCACTCGTATGATGCTAATCCAGTAAAATAATTGCGCTCTAAGAAAGAGGCTTGGTCCAACTGCTAAGGGCGAAGTGGTGAACCTATTATAATCAGCATCAAGAAAAAAAAATACGAGAGCGCTTCTTTGTAGATCACTGGGAGATCAAATTAGATAGAATAAATTATACAAACTTCTAGGTTGTGCAGAGGAGGGGTCAAACAGTAAATACTTTTTGCCAATCAACATATGGTGGGAAACTTTATTTAACGAAACTACACGTGTGATTTTTGCCCCTAGTTTGTAGACAACCCATATGCATCGGAGTTTTGCAGATCATGTTCTGATGCATTAAAAAATTGCATTGCACTCGGCAAACAGCTAAGTACGAAGGGTTGCCTATCAATCAGGGGAAAATGATACGTAACTTCGTTTTATGAAATTTGGCAGTAATTCCTACAATAGTCTTACAGACTTCGTACAGTAACGTCTTACAATTGTCTGACAGACTTTGTGCTGTAAATGTTGCAATAGTCTTACAGACTTCCTGCAGTAATATCTTATAAACGTCGTAGTCGTACAGACTTCGTGCAGTAATGTCCTACAATAGTATTGCATTTTTCGTATTACATGTTTTACAATAGTGTTAAAGACTTCGTGCATTACTGAAGTCCCTCTCACTGGCTCGCCATCTTGCTTTCCCGATGGTGGGCGGCAGAGCATAGAGAAGATGGAGAATTTGTAGGAGAGCGTTTCCTGAAGTTTTTGAAGTCCCGCGCTCACATTTTTTGGTAGGAGAGTATCTTTAGTTTCACGCTGTTTATAAACTTCGATAGAAATGAGTAATTTTTAGATGTATAGACACATTTTTTTTTCTAGTTTGACGTGGACATTGGACTTAACGTTATCAAAAGAAATTTACGGTACATAAAATATTTATGTCGCCATTATTGCCTCAAAATACTTTCTATAGATATAATTTATGTTCTGAAAAGTCAACCAAAGGATATTAGGTGGGATTGAACGGGGGAGAAAATTTCCAAGGGTGAGTGTTCCGTGGGTCAAAGCGACGTCTGTATTACTAAATGAAAATCGCGACTTATCCTGACACTGAAAGACGAAGATGAGCTCTGTCTATTCTTTCGACATAAAAGTATGCACCACGTGAATACCAGTCTCCAGTTTTGAAACAGAAAAATCTTTTCTTTTACAAAATGATTCTGGGAGAATAAAAATAGTTACTTCAGCATATACGTTTGTATGTTCCTTTTAATATTTCACACTGAAGGCTATAATAAAAGAGTTCAGTGTAAAAAAATGTATGTCAAAAACTTAGTTTCAAGTTAATAGGTACTGGCTGCATAAGAAATTATTCAGCATATTTTTTTTAAAGAATCTGTGTTAGGTGCGTACAGTAGGAGATTATAGAACCTAAATGCACGAAGAATAATTATATTAGCCAAATCAACACTCAAGGAACAATACCTCGTATCTCCATGTCGTTAATTTTTCAGGAGACTAAAATGATTAACTGTTTTACAGAAAGTAAATTAATAGTTTTATTTTTGTATTTGTTTTTCAATGCGAGATGTTTCTTCGGAACAGGGATGCAACATCGACAATGTAACATCCATGTTTGTGAACATCGATGTTTAAAATTACGACATTGTTAATAATTTATCGTCTTAATTGTTTTTAATGTTTTTAACCATTAATGTTTATAAACTGATTTCGAAAACTCAAACATTAAATATTCGCGACGGTGGGAATTTAATTTGATAATAACTGAGCTTATTAATTTATAATTAATATTTAAGTAGTAAAACGAAGTTAAAAATAACAAGAACAATTAACAAACCTAAGTTCGAGCGCTCAACGCCATCTCAAAAGCGGCGACTGCAATGGTTCGGTGATGTCTGTCGAATGAGCACCATGCGACTACCTCTCCAACTGGCGACGACGACCAACCGAGTGGAAGATCCAGCGAACGCCCCTCCCCCCAAAAAAGACGTACGTGAAGGACATGGAGGAAGGTCTGAAGAACCGCCGTCTCAACGTCAGCGATGCCAGGAACTGAGGCCTAGACATCGTCGAGTAAGCATCGTATCGCTCCGCTTATCGCTGTGCTTCGGTGCTCCACTCAACTAGTGTTTAGTTGCGCGTTCAAACGGGTGCCGCTACCAGCGGCCCCCTATTATTTCTAACAGTGTTGTTTATTGAGCATCAGTATTGTTTATTGTGCACAACGAATTTTTTTTTCTGCTAAGTGAAAGTTAAGTGGTGCAGCGAAAGCTGTATGTTCTCATTAAATCCCCCCGGTTTTGGGGGTCAACTGGTGTCAGCAGCACAAGTTCTCAATGGTGACACGCCAGATCAGTTCGCAGCAATGAATGGAGGTGTCCTCCCATTCCCAATTCAGATGGCAGACATTCAACCCCAGGGGCAATTTAACACATCTCAACCGCCCGCCCAGCAGCTGGATGGAGAAACAGACAGAACATTGACCAACCTTCAGTCAGTAAGCACTAGCGATGCTGATGTTAACAGGTATGGAGTTGCCCCGCAACATTCAGTTTCTCAACAGTTTACTAGTGATTGTAATGAACAAAATAAAGGTCTAAAACGTTTGCATGTAGATCTCCCAGAGGAAAACTGTGGTTCTAAAAGATTATTGTACAATGTGCCAATTCAGAATAGGTACGATGGTTTAGAAAATATGACCGAAGAAAATTCACAAAACGAAAGGGAAGAAAGTGACGAAGCATTCATTAAAATACCACCCTTTTACGTTCATAAAGTTATCAACTATACCTTATTTATCAGTGAACTGGAATCTATTGCAAAAGACACATTTTCAACTAAATTAGAAAAAGATACTGTAAAAATTCTATTTAGCTCAATAGAGGATTATCGAGAATACCGGAAATTTTGTGAAAAAGAGAAAATTGAACACCACACATACAGGGACCCTACTCAAAAATGTTTCTCAGTTGTTATAAAAGATCTTCCAATTACCTATTCAGAATCGGAAATATTTAACGAACTTTCGAAAAACTTTCAAGTTCTAAAAGTTGTTCGGCTGTTCGGAAGAGAACGTAAACCGTTAACTACCGTTGCTGTAGATTTAACTGATAATGAAAATAACAAAGCAATTTTAAGACTTACAAAATTTATATATAACATTATTAAAGTGCAAATTCGCAACAAGCCTAAAGCCCCAATCATGTGCAAAAATTGTCAGACTTTCGGCCATTCACAGGCAAATTGCGGAAGGCGACCTAGATGTGTGAGATGTTCAGACAATCATCATTACTCTCAATGTGATAAACCTAAATATAATAATGTACCGAAATGTGTAAACTGCAGTGAGGCGCACACGGCTAATTACAAAGGCTGCAAAGCCTATAAAGAAGCAGTTAAAAAATATAACTGGAATCGGACTAATCTTAAATTTTCAAATCACCAAAATAGGCAGCACATAAATCACCTTCCGAATCAGAACGCTCAACCTTATCACTATGTCCCTCAAGAGTTTCCTCCTCTACAGTCAAACCCAACGCCCTTGCATTCTTTCGCTTATCGCGCTAGTCATCCGCCTAGGCAAGATAACAGGAACCCGCCGCCAGTTCTCCAAAATATGAATGTAATAAACGAAAACCTAATTCAAACAATTATAAACAATATTCTTTCTGCAATCATACCTCAGTTACATCAAATGGTTGAAAGACTTATTTCCATGCATATTAATGGCACAAAATAAAATAGAAAACTTTAAACTTCTCAACTGGAATGCCAATGGCGTAAAGCGCGAGGAGAACGAATTAAGATACTTTCTAAAAGTCCATGACATAGATGTAGCGTGTATTTCAGAAACACATTTAAAGCAGGGAGAAAGATTTTCGATCCCCAACTATTTATCCTACCGCAGTGATAGAATTTCGCTAATTGCATCAGGTGGGGTAGCAATTCTCATCAACAGGAAAATTAAACATACGCTGATACAATCCCCGTCCTCAAACGAAATAGAATCAATTATCATCAAGATCGAATTGGTATCTTCTAACATAATTGTAATTGCAGCGTATAAACCTCCAAACAAAAAGTTTCCGTCGAGTTTCATGAAAGCAGTATTTGATGGTAGATCGCAAATATTACTAGCTGGAGATCTAAACTGTAAAAACCAAATTTGGAACTGTAATACTACTTCATATAATGGCAAACTCCTTCAGAAATTTGCACTGCAAAGAAATCTTAATATATTAGCTCCTTCAGAGCCAACATACTACCCCTATAACCCAAATGTTGTTCCTGACATTCTAGATATAGTGATTACACAAAATCTAAATCTACCAATTTATCAAAATGTGAAACCAGAATTAGATTCGGACCACAACCTAGTAATAATTTCATTCAAAGCTGAGCCTCAGCCATATCAAAACGAAAAAATAATTGATGGAAAAGTAAATTGGGGCATGTATAGACACTTTCTAACTAATGAATGTCAGTATCCGAAAAATCTTAAAACATCATCAGAAATAGACAATTGTATTAGCTCCCTCGAAAACGTAATTAAAAATGCTATTAAAAGATCTTCTATTAAAATCAGAAATTTCACAAAAAATTATACTCCTCTTCCAAAACCACTACTAAATTTAATCAATGAAAAACATAACCTTCGCAGAATGTGGCAATATTCACGTAACAAAACTTTGAAACAAAAATTAAATAGTATCTCTGTAAAAATTAAACAAGAGCTTCATAAAGTTAGATGTACACATTTTCAAAACTATTTAGCCAGCATCCCTCCAAACTCTAGGGCAATGTGGAATACAGTTAAAATGATAACAAAGGAAAAATCTTTTATCCCCCAGTTATCAACTAACGCAGGACTAGCACGACGGATCTCGAAAAAGCAGAAACTCTAGCGGAAAATTTTGAAAAAATATTTGTAACCAACCCTGTAACCGACATTGATTTCCAACGAGAGGTGGAAGAAAACTTATCAGCGCCGCGATATTCCGTTCCGACAAAAACTAAATTTATAGCCCCGTCCGAGACGCAGCAAATCATTAAGACATTAAAACCGAGAAAATCAGCAGGTCATGACTTAATCAATAATAAAATGATGAAAGAATTACCTCGCAATGCGGTTGCAGCATTAACAGCACTCTTCAATGCATGTTTAAGATTAGGATATTATCCAAAGACTTGGAAAACAGCTATTATAACTCCAATACGTAAGCCGAACAAAAATCCACAAGATCCGTGTAGCTATAGACCAATAAGCTTGTTACCGACCTTTGCTAAAATATTCGAGAAACTTATAAAATCTCGTGTATTCAAATTTTTCACCGAAACCAAGGCCTTACCCAATACGCAGTTCGGATTTCGTCCAAACCATTCCACAAGCCATCAGTTGTTAAGAGTAACAGAATACATCGCGGAAGGATTTCACAACCGCATGTACACAGCTGCAATTTTTCTCGACATTGCACATGCCTTTGATAAAGTATGGCATCTGGGACTACTTTACAAACTACGAACATTGGGAACTCCAGATTATCTCCAAAATATCATTAAAAGTTTCTTAGCAGAGAGAGATTTCAAAGTTAATATTAACAATAATAAATCAAGAGCACACATCATTAAAGCCGGCGTGCCTCAAGGCTCTCCACTATCTCCCTTATTGTTTAATGTATACATTGCAGACTACCCAGAAATGACCTACTCAGAAATAGCACTTTACGCGGATGACACAGTATTATTTAATGCAAATTCTGATATTACCAACGCTTGCAAAGATGTCCAGTTGGATTTAAACGAATTTGTCAAATGGACAATGAAATGGAGAATTGCCATAAATCCTACCAAATCACAGCCTAAAATATTCACATTAAGAAAACTTAACCAACCACGACAAATTAAAATTAATAATACTGTAATTCCATGGCTGCGTAATGAAACACCTGTTAAGTATCTAGGTGTATTACTAGATCAAAAATTAACATGAAAAACCACATTCAAGAGATCTCAAACAAAAGATATGCAAAAATTAACAAACTTTATCCCGTAATAAATAACAAGTCTTCACTTAGTCTGGAATGCGCATTATCCGTATTTAAAAGTGTAATACGTCCTTCATTAACTTATGCCTGTCAAATTTGGAACAATATAGCAAACACACATCTAAAGAAAATTCAAATTATCCAAAACAAGTACTTACGAAAAGCCGTACAAGCCCCATGGTTTATTCCAAATATGCAAATACACAGAGAGCTAAATATTCCTCCTATCAATGAGTACATTCAACAGGTGAGCAACAGATTTTTTACCCTTCTTCCGTCTTGTGCAAGTGCACAAATATTTAATCTAGGCAAAAATGCTTCTATTCCAAACCGCATTATCTCCCGATACCCCAAAGATTCTCTTAAACCACCGTAAATTAGAATGAATCCTCCCCCTTAACCACCCCTGCTGCCAAAACGTTAAACAACTTAAGATGTTAACTTAAAAGCTAATAAAACGTAAAACAATCTCATCTGAATTACTGCTCTGCAGACTTTGTTTTTCGAGGTAGCCGTGTGGCCTTCCTCAAATACTGTTAGCCAAAGGGCCAAACGTTATGTTGTATTATAAGATTGTACATTAAAACCCCTGAAAGGCACATTATGCCGAACAGGAAGAAAATAAATTTAAATTTAAAAAAGGAACTGAGGCAACAACAGCCAGAGGTGGAAGCTGTGAGTGGTGACGGCGTCGTGGTGACGCTGCCAGCCGCGTCTACCAGCCGCCAGCTAGGGTTGAAAGAAGAAGAAAGAAAAATATCTTCTCAAGGTGTCAGAGATTTCTCCAATCGCCATAGAGCGCTACAGGCAGAAAGGACGTCATACGCATACATCGCATAAACGCATCGGTTATTTCATAGTTTAATTTATTCGAAATTGTGATTACGGGATTTATTCATCCACAAAGAAAGCGTCGAAAACCTGAAAATATCGAACACAAAATCGAGGTTTAATTTAATAAATGTATGTTGAAAACATCGCATCCCTATTTCGTTACAGAACAAGCCATTCACTGTTATTTCACTTGTTTCAAAGCGGACATGCACCTATAGTGCGATTTTTCCACTTCTGCCTCTCAAGCCTCTATGGCCACCATTGAATATCACACGGCATTTCGCGTCTTTCTCCCTCGTTTCGGTAGAAGTCGCATGATCGCAAGCTCTGCTTGATACAGTCGCGATCATGCGATGTCTAGCGGCACGACCGAGAAAGACGCGAAATACCGTGACGTGTTGCATCGTGAAGACGTGCCTTGAGAGAGCAATGGCAGTACAGAGCGAGCAGCAGCTTCACTTTGTGCGCGTGTGCGTGTGTGGTTGCAGGGCGCGGAGGGGGCGGCGCGGGCGGGCGACGCGTGCTACGCCGACGGGCGCGCGCGCCGCTGCGTGCCGGACTTCGTGAACGCGGCGTTCGGCCGCGCCGTGCACGCGTCCTCCACGTGCGGGGTGCGCGCGCCGCAGCGCGTGTGCGACCCCGCGGGCGCGGGCGGCGGCTGCGTCCTGTGCGACGCCGGGGCGCCGCGCCGCCGCCACCCGCCCGACCTCCTCACCGACCTCAACAACCCCAGCGACGTCACGTGCTGGCGCTCCGAGCCGCTGCCGCCGCCGCGCCCCGGCGCCGGTGAGTGACACGCCCCTAGTCCTGCAGCTGTTTTTAATCGCGGTGAGCTTGCCCCGGCGGTTGGCGAGATCCGGCGCCGACCTAAATCGGTTTGCGGGCTTTGCCCCAACCAGGTATCTCCCACCAGCAGGGCACCGCTCCAGACGGGACAAGCTCTATGTCCCCGACCGGTCTTCCGGCAGGTGTGGGTAGTATAGTGCATGTTGGTGTAAGTGTGTGTGTGTAAGAGGAGAGGATAGGACAAGGAAGAGGAAGGAAAGATCGCCCGCGGTCCGTGGCCTGTTTGTACGGGTACTGGCATTCCGGCATTCGCCTGGTGTTGATTGGAGAAACCACGGAAAACTACCGATCAGAGCAGCCAGCCGGTAGAAACTCTCCTCCACAATTCGACCTATGTAGACAGCATTGAATGTCCTGCCACCGTCGGGACTCGAACCTCGGGTCCTCCCGGTCAGGCACTGCAGTGACATTAATTGATGCCGCTGCAGCCGCTAAGCCTGTTTGCCAGCGCAGTGCCTCTGACCGGGAGGTCCTAGTGTCCGAGTTCCACTTCGGTAGCGGAGTGTTGACGCTGCTTGACTGCTAGGCGTAATTGAGCCGCTGGCGGGAGAGGTTTCTAGCGGCGGCCGCTCTGGTCAGCGCGCTCTGCTTACGCTCTGCTAACGCTCTGCTTACGCCCTGCGCAGACGTTCGCCGCGGAGGAACAGCGGCCGCTCGTTTTCCATTCCCTTCTCCTCCACGCCAAATAAATAGAGAAGTAAATCAATGTGTGTCTTTGTTGGTGGCGAGGGTACGGCCTTTGACCCTGATCTTCCACATGACCACTTGCAAAAGTTTATTGAAACACACAGTAAATAGGTTTTCTGTAAGAAAATTCGTACGCAATTAGATGTAAAGAATTTTTCCATCAGTGTGACACGAGTAAAAATGAGGAAGATGGAAGTTCATGGAAAAGGAACACAGTATTTGTTCCCATCCATTTATTAACTTTAGAATTGGAAATAATTTTAAAATTAATTAGAAATATATCTAGTGATTACATTTCAACACTACGAGATTTTACCCTAATATACTGAAATCACAGTTGTATTACTCAGCAAGTGAGGAGTAGGGGAAGATTGGAAATAACGCAGCGTGATGTTAATAACTACTATTGCATGTTACAAAAGAGGGAGGGATTTTTATGAAGTTAAAGTATACTGCGATTTTCGTAACTTTGTCCCTGACAGAAATCAGCTGTTGACGGTGTCATCCAATCGGGAGCTTGAAGGTCACTACAGTGACGTCACTGTCGCGAAATATAAGCTCCTGATTGGATGGCAGCGGAACAGCTGATTCCTGTCAGGGGCAAATTTACGAAAATCAGAGTATAATGCATACGTATTATTGAGTTGCCCCCGACAAAAAGTAGAAGGGAGAGCATCTCGCCAGCTCGCAAGCGAAAGCACTCTAGTCCAGAGTTGAGGCTTCGGGAGAAACAGCCCCCTCCGCTTGGCGGCGCAGGGCCCGACAACGTGACGCTGACGCTGTCGCTGGGCAAGGCGTACGAGATCACGTACGTGAGCCTGCAGTTCTGCCCGCGCGCGCCGCCGCCCGAGTCGCTGGCCATCTTCAAGAGCGCCGACTTCGGCGAGACGTGGCAGCCCTTCCAGTTCTACTCGGCCGAGTGCCGCAAGGTGTACGGCCGGCCCAACCGCGCCACCATCACCAAGGCCAACGAGCAGGAGGCGCTGTGCACCGACGCGCACCGCCTCAGCGGCCCCGCCGGGGGCGGCGGCGGGGGCGGCGGCGCGCGCGTCGCCTTCTCCACGCTCGAGGGCCGGCCCTCCGCCGCCGACCTCGACCACAGCCCCGTGCTGCAGGACTGGGTCACCGCCACCGACATCAAGGTGCGTGCGACAACAATGCGGCCGAAACAGATTGAGAAGGCTTGAAGCGGAATCAAACGGTGTACTAGCGCGCACGTACCCAACCCTCTTCCTTATTTTTACATTTCAATATCAAGCCTCTAGTGTATATATTTCTTCAAGACCCTCTTATCCTCCGTCACGTGTTCTGTGTCACCTTGTAGTTGATAACAATATGATACACACTTGTCAATACAAACTATTCTTAATTAACAATATTATCGAGCAAAGAGGTACACCCGTGTAATTCAATCGCATAGAATATCAAATAAATAGTTTTTCACATACAATTGCAGATACTACAGGCTCTGAATAGGTGGGGTAGAATCAAGAAGCATCCAACCAGCAAAAACGTAATAGAATGGTCAAGAAGACCTCGTCCTGTAGACTACTACGAGAGAAATGTTTATTTGAGGCTTTTTGCCTTAAAATTTTGTTTTTAAGGCCCTAGAACGCTTTGTTTAGGAGTTATTTAACGACAGAGATTTTAAAAAATACTGACGGCAAGTCGGTACTTTTCGACATTAGCTTCCGGTTTTTAAGATGATAATTTGAAAGGTGGAAAACCATTGCTGAAATGTTTTATCACGGACTGTACTTCTTTGGCAAAGGCAACTCTTAGTGTGAAACATCGTGCCGGGATTAAGCTCCAGATGCTTGCTTAGCGGGGAAAGTACGAGAATTTCATTTTGACAAATACGTTCTTTGCGTTATCCTTTCTGCATGATCAGAACCTGAAAAGGAGAGTTTATATTTTATATGGCTGTATCGCGATGCAAACTGGCCTTCATCTGCTTCTTGAACAACATAATTTCTGATATCTTCGAATCACTCATATGAATCCCCGTTTGCGGTTTAGTACATTTCTACATACAAAATCTAACATTATTGTTCGTACACTCAGATTTAGCAACAATAAGTTTTATCTCGTCAATAAAATAGCCTACAATAATATTTTTGTTCTAATTATGCACCAATTGCATTAGGAGCAAATATCTAATCTCAATAAAATTATTAAATGAATGTTTGTTTAACATAATATTAATATTGAATAAATCAAACATCTTTCGTTACAACTTCGCTGTTCGTACAGTCGGAGTGAGTGGCAATATGCATTTCTTCCGCGTCGAGTTTCTCGACCCTTGACGGTTTTCCTAGTTCTTAATGCGCTCTGTAGGGATAGTTCCGCCAGGAGGCAACAGTGGGCATCGAAATGGCCAAGCTGAAGGAGCTCATTTCCAATGAGAAAAGAGGTCATTGTCAACTTAGCACTAAAGGGATATTCCTTACGACAAATAGGTCGAATAGTTAACAAAAGCCCCTCGACTGTGCAGTACCTTGTAAGAAAGTTTAGAGAGGAATGTTCAACGAAAAATGTGCCCCAAATTGTTGTTGCTGAACCTGAGTGAGCATGTGAGCTGGAAGGGCCGTGTGGCGGCGCAGGTGGTGTTCCACCGGCTGCAGCTGCCGCCCTTCTTGGAGGAGCCTCCTCCGCCGCCCGCGCCGCCTCCGCCGCCGCCGCCCGAGGGCAAGGGCGCGGCCAAGGGCGGGAAGGCGGCGAAAGGCGGCAAGAGCGCGGGCGCGGCGGCCAACGCGCTGCCGGCGCTGTCCTCCTCCTCTTCCGCCGCCCCGGTCGCCGCCGTGGCCGCGCTGCACTACGCCGCCGCCGACCTGGCCGTGGGCGGGCGCTGCAAGTGCAACGGGCACGCGTCGCGCTGCGTGGCCTCGGCCGCCGGCGCCGCCGGGGGCGAGGGCGGGGGCGGCGGCCTGCTGCGCTGCGACTGCCGCCACAACACGGCCGGGCGCGACTGCGAGCGCTGCCGCCCCTTCCACTTCGACCGGCCCTGGGGCCGCGCCACCGCGCGCGACGCTCGCGAGTGCAAAGGTGAGTCCTGCCTTGGTCCTTCCGCCCGCCTCAACTACGAGGCTCATCAGCGCCGTAGGTGCAGAGCTGCTGTTTCATCGCGAGCGGCGCTGGTCTCCTCCCGCTGGATGGCGAGACGACCGCCGCCGACCCACCATCGGTTAGCCCCAACCATGCACCTCCCCACCTCTCTCACAAGCTCTAAACTCACCACCGGTCTCCCGGCACGTGTGATGGCGTAGTGCATGGTTGTGTGTGTATGTAAGGGGTGAGGTAAGGGAAAAGAAGAGGGAGGCAAGATTGCGCGCGGTTCGTGGCCCGTTTGTTAGGCTCCGAGTTATTACTCCTGCATTGGCAAGGTGTTGAACGGAGAAACCACGGAAAACAGCCGGCACCGAGAACTCTCCTCCAGACAACGACTGAACTGCTTCGGTAGAGTAAAGGCGGCTCTACAAACGGCATTCGCTGAGCAGTGAGCTTCTGTTCGCCCAATCCCCAACAGCTGATGTGTTCGGCGAATGCTCGCCTCCTTTCAAGTGTTGAAAAGACAGACATGCAGTGGGTAGGGCGAGCACCGAATGTTTGTCCTTCGGCAAATAGCAAGCGACCCATCCACACTACTCCCGATTCGGCGGGCGGTTGCTTGCTACTCGGCGAATGACGAATGTGACGCCGCCTTAACGGTGAGAGTGTCGAACTGTTGAATCCAAGTTTGCGGGTTCAAAACCCCGATCGAAACCGTGGATTTTTATGGGCGAAAAAATTCTTCGAACGCCTTCCTTCGGATGGGAAGAAAGCCGGCTGTCCCATGCAGAAGATTTACTGCATGTAAAAGATCCTGAAGCCTAAAAGAAGCCTCTGAGCTAAATTCCAATCGCCTCCTCGCCCGAGTGTTACCTTCTCCCTAGTTGGTGAAAGAATGGCGTAATTTACGCGATCAGAGGGAGAGCGGGACTGATGGCCCGATTCTCGCCACGTAGAATAAGACTTTAACTAATGAAAGTTACTATCACCCGACGACGCGTTCGCGTGCGCACTGGGATGTGTTGCGTTCTGGAAACCCTTGGAATCGATGTCATACCTCCTGACGTGAATCGCCTTTTCCATCTGGAGAATGCTCATATACTAGGTTGGTTATAATTGAAGAATTTGGGGCACTTACAAGTTAAGCAGTACCAGATACAGCAAGCCTCCTGATAATCGTAAATGTTAATATGTAAATTTTGTGAAAGAATTGTTTTTATGTCTTGTTCATAATTACGAAGGTCGTAGGGCAGGAGTAAAATGTCACACACTTCCATAGAAATTGATGTATTTACATTTACAAATAGCGGCAGACTTGCTGTGGCTAGCGCATGCCGTTCCATTGCACTTTCTATATTTAGAACTCTTCAGACAGAAAACCATTCGTAGTAGCGTTTGGATCTTATTTTATAGACTGGTGTAGGCTTAATTCACAGAAATCATGCATACTATATTGTGCATGGTGCAATACATCGACAGTGTTTCAAGGGCGTTGATTATTTATTGTTACTCTTTCTCATGTTCTTGACAGTGTTTACCTTATGTTTTGTGTACATTCATCACTCGGTTTGCAAGTACAAGCTGCTTAATTTTACCCCCAACGTAAAGTTTTGAAATGCTCAGGAACTTCAGGAAACACGACCACATCGACATTACACATTGCGACTCACCTTGTTAGTAACACAGAAGGGGCAATGTACGCTTTGTGACATCGCGCGAACTTGTTTAAGAGAAGAATATCTGTCAATTAGAAAGTCTGTCTGGGAAAGAAGAATATCTGTTAATTAGTACTATGTGCTCCGTTTGGAAACAATTCCGCAATGGAATGGCAAACACCTCTGGTTTCGCGCCGAACAAATAGGGAAGCATCGTCTTTTCTTGTATCGGCGTCTTGGTCGGAGAATGGCTGCGCGACGGCAGGCAACGGCGAACGGGTGAGGAGTCGGACCTCGCGACACAGCCGAGGACGCACGAGTTGCGAGAAGGAAGTCGGAAGACCGCGAAAGGACAAAACTCATTCATACCTATATATTCTCCTTTCATATTTTAGTTAACTTAGAACGTATGAATGCCTCCCCAAATGTATTTCAATTATATAGAAAAGTAAAAGGAAAAAAAATACTGTCTTGATAATTGATTAATGATGAAGAGATGCTCCTGAAACAGCGTAGTCAGATAGAAAGGATACACCATTAATGTAATACATTTTAACTTGAATTAAAAAAAGTGTTCATATTTTATTGCAAGATAATGTAATAAGTGTTCTTATCTCAAAAACATGATATAACCTTGCAATTGAAGCATTATTTTCAACCTGATATCTTTATCCTCTACGTTTAAGGACTCTTCCCAAACATGTAATCATTTAGAGCTTCATCATTTTTGTTTCATCTCTGTGCAAATCTCAATATTGGCAATTGCTCCTCAATGTCAGATTTTACTGAAGCAGTATTGCACTTGTATTACTTGGGTATCTTCTCAAACTTTTTTATTGCTTTACCACGATATACAATTTTAATAAGTTCATTTTCCAGTGTGTTCCGTCATCTTTACACATAGAGTAATGCTGTGAAATATTTTTTATTTCTATTCGTGAAGTGAACGCTTTTCATACAACGCTGCCAGAGCTTCTGTGCACTACGGCGAGCTTGACTTGACTTTTTCAAAAATTGCAAGTATACTCGTGCTTGCAAAAGAGCTCTTCTGTACCGTTTTGTGGGCATTTTTCAAGCCTTCTTTGTAAAAATTATTTATTAATGACCCCCGCAATTCGGAATACATTAAAAGAGCATTTATCACAATGAAAGGGCGCTTTTGCCTGTGGCGAGCGTTGCCCAGCGGTTTGCTGCGTTATTGCTGCGCAGTTTCTCTTGGTTATCTGCGCGCGCAAAGCCGCGTTAGGGCGGCGGGGGCGCAAAGGAGGCTGGAAGGGGCGGGGCGGGGCGGGGGCGCGCAGGAAATGAGCAGCCTCTGGCGGAGGGCGCCGCCGCAGAGACCTTCGTCATTTCCTCCGCCGCGTCCGGCGCAGGGGAGGGGCGGCGGAAGGCGGGCGGGCGGGGAGAGCGAGTGGAGGGCGGCGAGTGCGGTGAGGGCGGGGGTGGCGGGTGATGGGCGAGGCGGGAGCCGATGGATAAAACTTTTTCATTGATGGAGTAATGATTCAGGTCGCGTAAACGGCTATGGTCTTTAGTCCCGTAAGTGTAGGGTATGTTTTGCCTCGTGACGTGGGGGTGGTCTTCTCCCGCGGGACGGTGAGATCCGGCGCCGATTTACCGTCGGGTTTCCCCAACTTGGTATCTCCCACCAGCGGGGCACGCCCCAGCCGGGGAACAAGCTCCCGACCGATCTCCGGGCATGCGTAGTAGTGTAGTGCGTATAAGTGTGTGTGTGTGTAAGGGCAAAGGGACAAAGAACAGGAACGAAAGATCGCGTGCGGTCTGTGGCCCGTTGTAGTAGTCTGTGGCCCGAAGTAGTGCTCCGGCATTCACCTGCTGCCGGTGGATTGAAGATGTGCGGTGGGCGGCGGTTGGATGCAAGTCTGGGAGAATAGATAGAGGATGGCGGGCCGCAGCCGGCTCGGGGCCACGGACAAGGAAAGCGCGCGGCGGGCGGCGGGCGCCGACGGAATGATGGGCGGCGGGCGGAGGCCGGGGGGCCGCGCTGGAGGGAGAGAGGGCGGCGGCGGGGGCGGGCGGCAGACGGAGGACTGAAGGCGGAGGCGCTTAGCGGCGCTCGCGCACAGGGGCCGGGCAGAGCGGTGAGCGGCGGGCGGCGGGCGCCGATGGAATGATGGGCGGCGGGCGGAGGCCGGGGGGCCGCGCTGGAGGGCGAGAGGGCGGCGGCGGGGGCGGGCGGCGGACGGAGGGCTGAAGGCGGAGGCGCTTAGCGGCGCTCGCGCACAGGGGCCGGGCAGAGAGGTGAGCGGCGGGCGGCGGGCGTAGTGGCAACAAGCAATAATGCCGGAGCGGATTTGAAAAGACGAAGGGAGATGCGACATGGCAACAGAGGACCGGAAATAGAAAATAGCAAGAAACTGTTTGGGCGTGAAACGTGTAAGAATGGAATTGGTAGTAGAGCCAATTCGGCATGTTGATTTGGGAGCTTAAAGTGGAGCAGGCGACGAAAGCAGACCGGGGGATAACTTCTGCGCAGGCGAAGCGGCGCGGCGAGAGGCGCGATGCAGGAGCGGAGGGACGGAGCGGGCTGCACGGGCGGAGACGTCGCCACCTGTGCGAACAGCATGACTTGCTGTTGGGCGGGATGCCGTTTGCGAAAAGAAAAGGGCAATGAAAAAACCGAAAAATGAGTATTCGATGTTGTTGAGAACTAATATTACAGAAGTATACAAGAAGCCAGTTAGGATCTGCAACGATTGTGAAATTTTTCACATTTATTTATTTGCTTGTTTGATTGTTTATTTATTGATTAATATGAATGATTTAAAAAAATCAATTATTTATAACGAAAAATAATTTAATAATTTCAGAGTATGTACTTCATCAGCATAAAAAGTACGTATTTTTTTCAGAAATACATTTTCGCAATGGTGATCGCATTTTAATGCATTCATATATAAAAGAGGTCACGCACCACTGATGCGTATGCGTTTTAGTTATGTAAGTAGTTAAGCCCTCCCTGCAAACACAATAAAACCACATAAATCACACGCTGGGAACACTTGCTGTTTGGTCGCAAGTAGCAGACTATGGCCCTAATGGCGAGAGACGAGCCAAAAAGACGAATTGAGAGAGGAGCTGTCGCGGACGTCAACTTCAACCGTCAACAAGCCACGGGTTTGTAGTTGTGCCCAGACACTTGGTGCACACATATTGACAGGGGCGGATGCAGCCGATCATTGGGGGGGGCATCATATATTTTTGATAAATAATAAATGAAACATTTATTATATTTCATATTATTTTTGTAGTGTGTATGACAGCGGTTGCCAACCTTTTTGCACTTAAGAGCACATACTATAATGTCAATGAGGCGGCGGGCACCATTAATTTTTTCAATGTATATTTGTAGTTGGACATTGACAGTAATACACAAAATGTGCAAAACCTATGTTTTATTAAAAATATACAATTTAAAACAGAAAATCGTTCCCTACATTTTTATGTAAAATAAATTGGCAATATTTATTAACATTGATGACGCGACGATCGTTAGTGAATATCGTACTTCACACATGTTTACATAAAGGAACATGGGTCTTTGCTGCCAAAACAAACGTTTAGCCAAAAATCAAATACTTCTCCAAAAAGTGAAAACCTTTGCAATCGCACAGCGCCGCGGCGGGTTTTATGAGCAGCGGGCACATCTGAAACGGTTTGCGGGCGCCATGGGCCCGCGGGCATAGGGTTTGGGACCCCTGGTATATGATAATATACAATATTGTTGTTTAAATTATTACATAATTTTAATATAAATAAGTATTTAAATGAATTGTCCATAAAAGGAAGGTAACAAACCAAAACCCTAGGCCTTTTGGGAGAAAGCCATGGCATCCCCCCTGGATCCGCCAATGCCTATTGATTATATGAGAAATAAATTATTCCGGACGCCTATGTGCCCCGAAAAGATATATTTTTAAGTCTTCGACTCTGTAGAGAATGCTTACTCGACTATATTACTATTTTGTGTCTAATTAAGTAGCACAAAAGTTCATATTAGCAAATCTTCCTACCTTTAAGTACCCATTTGAAAACTCTCATGTTAAGAGCAGTCTCTTTTTCGTGCGGATTACAACAGAACACTTCTTCACGAAACCCTTAATTTGATTGCATAGTTTTGGTTTTGTACTTCCTGGTGTACTTACTAACAGAAGAAGAATTCTCTGCTTTCATAATCCCCCTTCACATTATGCTCTACCTGAAAAGATAAAATGGAAGGGTTTTATTAAAAACGACGATGAAGACTATTCTTATAATGACATCCACATTACATTCGTTTCCAGTTATCTTTCCCCGACGACCGCGAATCCAGGGGATGATGAATGTGTTCCTATTTCAAAATGCAGAGGGAGCTGTGCAAGCTGGTCTAGATTGTTGCCGATCCATCACGTGAGTCGTTGACCTTCCGTATTGATATTGCGAAGGGAATGTGTGTCTGCATGCAACGGCTCGAGACACGCGGTTCGTGGAGCGCAATCGTCCCGTAGTTTCACAATCGTCCCGATACGTGCAGCCGGCATATTCATGAAAATCGTTTGTGGAACGGAATAATTATTCATTTTCAAAAACGGCAGTTCTTCTCATGGAATGACGTGGGTGGACTGAGTTTCCAGGAAGAATTACGCCATTCTGCGGGAAAAGGGAGCTGTTGACTGAAGGACACGCCATTTTCTCGAGTTTTTTTGTATCTTGAAATGCAGGCGAATATCAGTGAATGTACAGCGGCTCAGCTTTTAAACCCTCTGACTCAGAGTGCCGTGTCGGGGGCTCGTCCATTCTCGTGGCTCTGTCACCCGCTTGCGTCCGCGTGATGCAGCGCACATTCGAAGTCGACAGAAGGTAGGTCGCATAGGACGGCAAAGGTTGAGCTCCATTAAAACATGGTTTTCGATACAGAAATTCATTATTAAAAAAATACGTTTGTAAAATGAATGAGAACAAATGTCTTCAACAAAATTACGTTCAGTTAATACATTTATTTAAAATTCACGAAAAATGGAATCTTTATTGAATTATTCGACAACAGAGTGACTGAAGAAAAGTTCTTTAAACTTGCGTAATAGATTTACTTGTCGCTGAAAGAAATAATATTAGTTTCCCAGAAGCATATTACATATGCTAACTACTAATTATGTCGGAACGTACGTCATGTAATAATGATGAAACGCCGAAAAATTACACTATAGATTGCCTCAAAGTAACGTACCTCGATACCCTCTCTTTTCATAGAACAGAGATATCCGTTCCGCGGAACAAAGGAACTAAAATACTTTCATGTTCTGCGAATTTTCAAATAATTATTCATAATTTATCCATAAAAGGTCCATATTCGCTATATTTATTCATTTACATACACGCGAAATGATTAAATTTTTACAAGATGTTGGTTTATAAGAACATTTGGTTCTGATCATTGTACTAAAATTAACCTAGGTTCTCCCTAAGTGTTGTAAACTGGTCTACTTGAGATAACACGGGATATGACTTGCAGAGAATATTCTCATGATAAGAGCTGTTTATCTTCGTGTCACTCATAAATCACTACAGATTCATCTTTTTCCAATTTCGTGACTTTCACTGAGACTAGTGTTGATAATCACTTGAAGACTTGGATCGCGTTTCGGTGTTAAATCGTTCGGAAATACATTATTGAATTTTTAAAAAACGGAATATTTAATTATTACTGAATATTGTGGCTAGCATTGGGATGATTCCACTTTATTCAAAATAATTTAGAATTCAGTATGTCTTACTAAAGAATAATTATATGAATACTTTAAATGAATCCACAAAAACGATTAGGATCTCTTCTATGATTTATTCTTAAGCGAAGTTTAGAATAAATCGTAGAAGTGAATTATTCCTGAGTGAAGGTAAAATATTTAAAGACGTGTTCGAACACAAGAACGGAACGGAAGTAAAATTTTTTCAATTCAATCAATTCAATATTATATATTCAATATTAACACTAAAAAAATCGTATTGATATTATCTACGTTACTAATTTCAAATGCGCACTGAAAATGAAATAGAAACCTATCAGGCCACGGGAGAGGTGTCTCTACTCGCATTAGATACCAAGGACGTTGCGGAAAATCCAAAAAGAATGAAACAGTTTCATTTGATTGTTACACGACCTATTCTCAAGCTACGAGTTTTGAGTGAATTCTAATGCCCAGTGCGCCACTCCTTACGGAACAGCTGAGGTCATGCGAGAGCAAGACTCCAAGGAAGAGGTCGCCCGCCATTAAACATTTGATATTCCCTGTTGCGATATGGAACATCAATTCTTCGTAAGTAAAGAAGTGTACTGTATATTCGAGTATACTACGTTGTTGCTGTATTCCTGAAGACATTTTGTTACGATTTTGAATTTGTTGCGGTGTAAAGATTGTATATTATTTGATGTGTAGTAGTGTGCTTAGTACGGTTTGGAAAACCATTAACCATTTCGTATGAGTTTGTTCAGTAGACCAGTAATTACTATTATTATTATTACTATTATTATTACTACTATTATTATTACTATTATTATTATTATTGTTATATATTTATTATTTCTCTTTTTCCAGATACAAAAAATGTCGGGGTTTTCCTTCCCAAGATAAATTTTGCCTGTACAATATTTATGGAGATACAAAGAAACTAAATTCCACAGAACAAACACTTCAGAGTCATTCTTAGTTGTTAATCTTGCACACTATTTCACAATGTAATGACGCATTAACGTCTCGGTTAATTTTCCCTCAATCAAGGCTCAAAACGTTTCTGACAATGTTCGTTGTACCAAGTAAAGCAGCTTTCTGCATAGTTCTTAGATGTTTTTTCTTGTAATTGTAGAATTTCTCCAGCTTTCCGCCAGTTTTTCGTGACACCACCATTTACGGACACTACCACAAGAACAACGTGTACTCATATCCTTTATTATAGTTGCGTTAGCCGAAGGAAGTGGATGTCGCTGGGTGGGAAAGGGCTTTATGTAAGCGGCGGCGTGTGAGGCGGCGTGGCGTGTCGCGTGACGGCGCGGCGCCGCCCGCGCCCTGCGGTGGCATGTGGCGGAGCGACCCCTATCGCCCGCCGCCCGCCGCCCGCCGCCCGCCGCTCGCGTGCCCCGCCTCCTCCGCCCCCCGCCCCCGCCCTCGCTTCCCCGCCGCTTTCGCCACACCACCCCTGCGCCCTCGCTCCCCGCCGTTCCAGCCACTTCCACGCCACCCCGCTCCTCCGCTGCCTGCCACTCCTGCCGCCCCGACTCCCCGTCGCCCGCCCCGCCATCCCCCCCCCGCTCTGCCACCGCTCTGCCTCCGCCGCCTCCACCGCCCCTGCCCTGCCGCCTCGCCGTCCGCCGACCCCTCGTGCGTGCGTGCGTGCGTGCGAGTCCGCCCTATTTCATTTTCTATCAGCTGCACAGTTCGGTTTCGGTCGAGTGGGGCTTTACCAACTTTCATAATAAATTTGAGGCTCGTTGCGGGTAGGGAGTGCGTTATCTGCACAATATATCAGGCTGAAACGATTTTTCTTTCACGACATTCAAGATGTCACAGTAATGATATCGGGCGCGTTATGCGCCATTAGTGCCAAAGGCTTCTTCCGGCTTTCGTATTTCAGAGGAAGAGGGATTTGACTGATCGATTATGATTGCGCTGAGTTTAATAACTATTTATTACAAATTTTTAAGTTTATTGAGTGTACAGCCTAAGTTATTTTTGTAACACATGCATCTGAACGAAAATATGTTTCCCAAAGGTCAGGAGTATACCATTTTATGTATATGAAATACAGTACATCCTGCATTGTTTGAGGTATAAAGTTATGGCATGACATATTTCAGTTAGATCGTTTGTGCATCCTTTCAGTATCATTAAACTTAACTTACAAACAGAAAAAACTTGTAGAAATCGTATATCCATTACAGCTTTCTAAATTATTTTCATTTGTTTTACGAATCAGTATAAAATTATTATATTCGACACCGATTTGTTGTAAAATGTCTGTGAAAAGAATTTGTTTTTGTTATCTGTGTTTTAAAGTAAATATTTTGAATTGCATAAATTGCATTTGAAGACCATTGTCCGAAAAATATGAAACACAGTGCACTTCTGAAAATTACAAATTTTTTGACAAATATCTTTCACGGTGTCATCATTCAGCAGTCGTTACAAGTACTTAGGAATGTCATATATTGAAATATGAGTTCCTTAACTTCCAATGCGCCTAATGCATGTGGTGAGTGTGGAGAAATCCTGAGTGCGACTTCCGTGTTGCACAGGTCTTAGTAAGGCCCGAGGTAGCATGACAGGTCGACCATGTCGCCCCACGTTCTGTCCGCTTGGCCGCTCCGCCGACGCTCATCCCGAGCGACTCGGCGTCCCAGATCCTCGTACATCAGTAGTTGCCCAAACGCCGTCGCTTCTTGTTGCTTCACGCTCGGGCTCTTTGCGCACACGGGCGCCTACGCCAAGTGTCCCCGCTCCCCCTCCTTCAGCCCCGCGCCCCCGCCCCGCCCCGCGCCCCCGCCCCGCGCCCCCGCCCCGCGCCCCGCCCCGCGCCCCCGCCCCGCCCCCCCCCGCGCCACCGCCCCGCGCCCCCGCCCCGCGCCCCCGCCCCGCGCCCCCGCCCCGCGCCCCCGCCCCGCCCCGCCCCGCGCCCCTGCCCCGCGCCCCGCGCCCCCGCCCCCGCCCCGCGCCCCCCGCCCCCGCCCCCGTCCCGCGCCCCCGCCCCGCCCCGCCCCGCGCCCCTGCCCCGCGCCCCTGCCCCGCGCCTCCGCCCCGCGCCTCCGCCCCGCGCCCCCGCCCCGCGCCCCCGCCCCGCGCCCCCGCCCCGCGCCTCCCACCCGCGCCTCCGCCCCGCGCCACCGCCTAACGCCTCCACCCTGCATCATCGCCCCGCTCTTCCCCTCTCGGAATCGCCCTGCCAGCACCCACTCCACCGCGCCGCCCCCGCCTTCGCCCCTTGTCACGCGCCCTCGCGCTGCGTCCCGGCCCTCTGCCAGCGAGCGAGCAACCGCCCTCTCTGCGCCCTGCGCAGCGCGCGCCGCCCCTTCGCAGCTCCGCCCTCCCACCTTCTTTCTTGTCTACTCTTACTCCTCCGCTCATATCCCGTTGCAGGTACGAGATCCCTCCTCTTCCCGCACCCTCCCCAACTCTCCTCCGAGGCTCCGTCTCGCCCTGCGGCACCCCCGTCGCGTCCCGCTTGTCCCGGCCCGGTCCCTCGCCCTGTCCCCGCGCCCCAGACCCCTTTCCCGTCGTTCCACCCTGGCTCTCCGCTGCCGCTCGTGGCGCCGCCCAGCCGCAGGCGGAAGCGGAGACAAGCGGAGCGCCAGGGGGCGGCGGGGGCGGCGGGGGCGGCGGGGGCGGCGGGGGCGGCGGGGGCGGCGGGGGCGGCGGGGGCGGCGGGGGCGGCGGGGGCGGCGGGGGCGGCGGGGCGGCGGGGGCGGCGGGGGCGCGCCGATTCGCCGCTAATGCAGCGTCGCCCGGTGCATCGCGTTCCGCCGCCACGCCTCGCCTCGCGCTTCCGCCTCGCGTTTCCGGAGCGCGCGCTTCCGGTGGCCGTCGGCGCGTGCGTCAAAGGGGCGGGGCGGCGGGGGCGGGGCAGCCAGGTGCGAAACGCGCGCGCCCTTCGGAGCAGAAGCGAATCAAAGCCCCCGAGAGGCTCGCCTCCGCCCGCGCCTCAGCGAGGTATGCAAGGCGACGGGGGACCGCTTCCACCTCCATTCGTTCGCTTCACGCAGAAGACACTGCAGTCCCGACGGTGCCAGGATTTCCGCCAAGATGCAAGTGGATACTTACATCGATCGAATGCAGTCGCTGTCTGGAGTCGAATTCAAGACGCCGGTTGCGTCTTATAGGTAGTTTTCTGGGTCTCTCCGATCAACGCCAGGCGAATGCAGGAGCAATATCTCGGACCTTAACAAACCGATCGCGCGCGATCTTCCCTCCCTCTTCCTTGTCCTAATCTCAATCCTTACTTGTACACGCACTACTACGTGCCGGGAGCTTAGAGCTTCTCTCGACTGGTGGGAGATACCTGGATGAAAAAGGTGTTTCTTTCGTCGCTAGGTATACGTTCCAGGCTCAATCGCCTGAGTAGAACATCTGAAGTGCTCCACGAGCGCAACAACGGCGCCCGCCGCTCTGGGGCACAAACGAAAGCGCCTCGCGCGTTCTCTCCATATTTTCTTGGAAACGATCGTCTTCGGTAGGACTGTTTTACTTACTATACAGTACTTTCATGTTTTAATGACGGGTCATTCCATATTAAATCAACACAGTTTTAATTAAAATTTTACCTCACAATTTAGATTCAGATGAAATTTGACACATAGGCAGTATGAATGCAGAATAAGAAAACTACAAATTTTTAGTAAAATATTTCCACCCGTTTCTGAAATACAGCCATGTAAAATTTTGCAAAATTGGGTTCCCGAAAATTTTTAAATTCATGTAGAACCTCACCAAATTAAGATAGAGAGCTGGAACAGATGTCATTTTGCAGCTTTCTTTATGGCCTTTTATATGATATACAACTCAATAGGGGTTGCGTTCAAAAAGTTTTTCAAATTTGAATTTAAAATTTTGATTTTGAGTTTTTTCAAAATGCTCATCTTCAAAAAAATTGAAAAAATTCTAAATAATCCTTGTATATATCCAAACAGATGGTGCAAGTTTAAAATGGGACTGCAATGGGTTCATATGGTAAACGTTATTTAAAATGCACAATATTTACTTACTCTAGATTTTACTGATTTAAAATACATTTTATTTCAAATATAAGCCCTAATATATACAAATTATTAATTTAGTGTTTTTTATTGGCGAGTGTGTTGTGTTTTATTGTTATTATTTTTATTATTAGTAGTAGTAGTATTATTATTATTAGACTGCGGAAATTTATGCAATTGCATATTTTTACTGACTGTCCATATAGAAATGTATATAACTTTATCTATCACTAAAAATAAAGCAAATCAAGGTCACCTTTCAGTTGATGAACCAGATACATGGGAAGCTAAAAATTTAAGCGAAATGAATCGTTGAGAAATAAACAACTTTGAGCAGCGTCAGCCGGTTATTTACCATCATGCAAAGGATTAATGAAGCCCAAAATTTTACAAAATACCATTAATGAAAAAACACAGTGAGTGACATAATCTTATGGTACATCAATGAATAGTACATCGTAGGTACATCAATGATTCAATTTCCATACCCGCGTTGTCAGAAGAAAGCCACTTCTAAGTTAAAAGAGAAATACCCGAAAAGATCTGAATTCGATCCACTTCTCCACAAAAACCTGGAATATATGCACTAAAATATACCGCATACATTAAAATACGCATTTAAACTAAAAAATTGCACACATGCAAAAAAAATAGGGTAGGTTTGTTTTATTTTTGGTGATAGGTAAAGTTATATTAGGTAAAGTAAAGTTCCGCGGTCTAATAATAATAAAAATAATAATAATAATTATTATTATTATTATAATGACAGAAGTTATTATAATAGTGACCGAAGAATGGGAAACGGAGGCATTGTTAGTGTAGCGAACAACTATAGGCAAGACACGTTGAATAACACAGACACTGAATTCCTGATGCTATGAGACACAAAAAATGTTAAAGAATTCTTGGAGAGACAAACCACTCCACGAACAATATCTAAAAAGAATGGACAAGGTGAAGATCAATAAAGATCAATCAGTTATGTGTCTTAAAAGGGAAGAATGAAGCGAGAATCGGAAGCAGTTCCAGTAGCTGCTCAAGATCAGGCGTTGAGAACACGACATTATGATAGAGCGGTTCTCAAAACTTCCCAAGGTGACAAATGTCGCATTTGCCAGGAGCAAGTAGAAACCATTGATCATATTGTCTCAGCTTGTCCAATCCTAGCAAAGACCGAATACTTGAAAAGACATAATAGGGTGTGTAGCTACCTCCACTGGCAGATCTGTACCGCCCTTGAAATTTCACATGCCCCAAGTGGTACGAACACTCCCTAAAACCGGTGAGGTCTGTTGGATTGTGTACGATATCGTACGGCCAACAAATTCAAACTGATCGCACGATAGCGGCAAACAAACCAAATCCGGGATTTGGAGAAAAAATCGCGTTTACTTGTCGGTGGTGCTGTACCTTGCGGTCGAAACGTCGTTACCAAGGAGGCAGAGAAACGTCTTAAATACAAGAGTTTGGAAATCGAGATCAGCCGAATGTGGGGCGTAAAGCACAGGTCGTCCCGATAGTTACCGGAGCTCTGGGATTTGTTCCTCAAAATTTGAGTAAGAACTTTTCTAAACTCTCAGGTAATTTAAAAGACTGGGAAGTGCAAGAAATCGCTTTATTTGGAACAGAACCTTAGGTAGCTGGTTGCAACCTGGAGTAGATTTTATATTCAGCAGAGTGATAACATCTTTAGTCGTGAGGTAGTGGAATAATAATAATAATAATAATAATAATGTTAATTATCATAACAATAAATGATAAGACACTCGCCAATAAAAAAACACTAAATTAATAATTTGTATATATTAGGGCTTATAATTTGAAATAAAATGTATTTTAAATCAGTAAAATCTAGAGTAAGTAAATATTGTGCATTTTAAATAAAGATTACCATATGAACCCATTGCAGTCCCATTTTTAAACTTGCACCATCTGTTTGGATATATACAAGGATTATTTTAGAATTTTTTCAATTTTTTTGAAGATGAGCATTTTGAAAAAACTCAAAATCAAAATTTTAAATTCAAATTTGAAAAACTTTTTGAACGCAACCCCTATTGAGTTGTATATCATATAAAAGGCCATAAAGAAAGCTGCAAAATGACACCTGTTCCAGCTCTCTATCTTAATTTGGTGAGGTTCTACATCAACTTAAAAATTTTCGGGAACCCAATTTTGCAAAATTTTACATGGCTGTATTTCAGAAACGGGTGGAAATATTTTACTCAAAATTTGTAGTTTTCTTATTCTCCATTCATACTACATATGTGTCAAATTTCATTAGAATCTGAGATGGTGATGTAAAATGACTGTGTTGATTTAATATGGAATGACCCTGACTATTCATATTGTAGGTCCCCGATACAGAAAAAATAGATAATTCTTGTTCCTAAATATAGTATTTTTCTTCCTTTACCACGTGCAGCACTATCCACGTTTCTGATATTTGATACAGAAAAATTGGTTTAAGGCAAACCGTTTGTCTGTCCGTCCGATCTCCCGTCCGCCCGTCCGCTCGTGTATATGAACAATGGTAGCAGCTAAGCCTTACGCAGAAATTTCACAAAAGTGATACTCTCCGACCAATCTGGTAGATGTCACAGATCCTTGATTTTGAAAAAGATATTTTAGTGGTTTGGGAGTAGTTTCCATGATGCGTCAAAGACATATGCAATTTTTTCTCAAAAAGGGCACCAAAATTTTGGATTAATATTTTTTTCGGATAGTACGCTTATAAAATGGTGCAGGTACGATTTTTGTTGATGTATCAGAATTTTCGAATAATTATTATTCTTTCGGAGTCTTCCTACAACTATAATACTGAAGATATACAATTTTCTTCTGAGCGAAATACTTCCTTCAAAATTCGATCTTTAAATGGGGCTATGTAAATTTTTTCAAAATATAGTTTCGCGTAATTTTGCATGATTTAAAGTCAATTTTAAAAATAAGATTTTCTCAAAAACTGCATCTTTTTTTTGCACGGATAGTCCTAAATGGCATTTAGTAAATGCATTGAATAACATGTTCTAATTTGTAATTTTGACATGTTGGAATTTTGATGTATTCTTTTGATTTTTTAAAAAAACAAATGTATGTTTTTTGAAACCCCTCTCACATCGTTTTACTGGGAACACCTTTCACACCGCTTTACTGGAAAGTTTTATGCAATATTGAATTTGTGAGTACAGGACCTTCAAATAATTTCTCATGAAGTTTCTCGAAAACTCAAAAGTTTTGTGTGGAAATGAAAACAAAATTTCGCGTTTTCAGATACGCTCAACAATAGTTTCTAAAATCGGCTCCAATTTTTCAAATGAAAATTTGTATATTGAGCCAGGTTCCACTCTTCTATAACATTCGTGAAGTCGTACATGAATTCTACTATTAGGGGACCGTAAAAAGTGAGAACACAAGGATTTTATAAATGTAAACATTATGATAGTTTTGGTTATATCTTTTTCCGGTTCATTTCCGCGACCTCTTTATTAGTTGGGTATTCTTTTGTCTTTTATTTGTATTTTGTGCACTTTATTTCGAACATTCAAGGAACGATAATATTTCCTTTATTTCTCTGTTGTTTCCTCCAGTAAATTGAACTCACATCCTAGTCACGTCCAGCTTGGCTAGCTGTGTATCGTTTCTCTCAGGAGTTTATCGTCATTCTTTCTCCTTTGGAAGAAATTGTAAGATGAAAATACTTTTCTATCAGGAGAAGGTAATTTTCAATTTACTTTTTTATTCTTCTTGAAGGGAACTATTTCCACTTCTTTGACACTGCACAATAAATGATCTGAGAAACATTAAGAACAGCAACTAACCATAATTTATTTTATGACGGTGAGTTCAGGACAGAGTAAACTCGTTCTCATAATTTACTCTGTTTTGAATTTCTAAATCGAGACACCCTAAGAAAATTGTGCACATACTTCGCCATACATTTCATACTCCGTTAGCAAACATAATAAAAATTGCAATAAATGGGACGCAGATACATAACTTTGATTTATCGGATGATGTCGCCAATTCAGCAGAAGTGTCAATGTTCCGGGCTTCCTGACATCTTCTTCGGGACTGAACACCTTTTACTTGCAAACAATTGCAATAGCAGTTCCCCGATGCCTCCATTGAGTGGCAGTCGTTGAGTCATAAAGAGTGACAGCCGACAGCCACACCCACTCGCATGAGCGCAACCTGCTCCAGCGCCCTGGACATGACATGCGTTCGGAGCAGCGGCGGCGCGCGCTGGCCGACCGTGACCTCCGAGGGGGCGTCTGGCCCGCGCGTGCCCCGCCGCCGCTATCGAGCGCCGCCCACCCGCCCCCCTCCGCCCCCCGCCCGCGCCGCACGGCGGGCGCTTGGAAAGACGAGCGCAAAGGCGCAAAAGCCATTGCCTCGAACTGTCACTGTACCGCTTAGCTCTGGACAACAACGGTCTCCACTCTGATCGAGGCACCCTAGAGTTCGCGACTCTGATGGAGGGATCATAGAGTTCGCGACTCTGATGGACGGATCCTAGAGCTCGAGTCCCGACAGCGGCGGGTTTTCTACTCGAGGTTATACGGGTAGCTAGAATTCTGCCGCCGTCACATGAATTTTAGCGGTCAGTTGCTCTGATCGGTAGTTTTATGTTGCTTTTTTTTCCGAACCATAACTGGCAAATCCGGAGTAATACCCTAACAATGACTCACAGATCGCGCGCAATATTTCCTTCCTCCACCTTGTTCTCCCATCTCCCTTCACACATTCATAGACTCGCACGCGCTCCGCCACCACGCGTGTTGGCAGCGCAGTCGGGCGCTTGGAACGTGTCCCCGCTGAGGCAGCGCCTCGTTGGCGGAGACGCGTGGAGACGTTGGCGGAGACGCGTCGTTAAATAACTCCTAAACGAAGCGTTCTAGGGCCTTAAAAACTAAAATTTGGGACAAACGTTCTCAAAGAAACTTTCCTCATACCGTAACCTACAGGATCAGATCTTCTTGATCATTCTGTTACGTTTTTGCTGCTTCGACGCTTCTCGATTCAACCCCACCTGTTCAGAGCCTGTAGAATCTGTAACTGTATGTGAAATTACTAATTACTTGATATTGTATGCGATTGAATTACGCGGATGTACCTCTTTGCTCGATAATGAAGTTAAATAAGAATTGTCTGTATTGACAAGGGTGTATTTTATTGTTATCAATTACAAGGTGACATGTAGAACAAGTGACGGAAAGATAAGAGGATCTTGAAGAAAAATAATATATTTCAGGCTTAATGTGGAAATGGAAAAATAAGGAAGAGGGTGGGGTATAGCGTGCGAGAGTTCTCGCACGGGGGACGCTACTTCATTACACTTGAAGGACTAATGGCGCGTCCGGAAACACATCAATCAATCAATCAACATAGTCCAATTTACAGAAAATGTGAAAATTATTAGACTCAAGTACATTTGTAGGAAAAATGTACACATTTAGAGTTATCTCTGTGCGTACCAATGCAAATTAATATTTTATATTCATGCATGGAGTTATGTTTCTTAGACAAATGTAGGACTACTCCAGAAGATCTACTATCGTTTACACAACAATTATTAAAATGGAGTGAATATAATATTTATGAAATGATTTCTGCTTTATAATGCTCACACAAACTACAAGGTATTATATTTACTTTTTTGAAGCTCACTTCGATGATAACTCCCTCTTCTCCAACGCCATAGCTCCTCTAAACATTTTTTAATGCCAGAACTGGAATTTAAAAAAAAAGGTTTATCATTACGGAGGAATTAGGTTGAGCTGCTCAACTAGTTCTTCTCTCCTTTTAATTTTGAAGTTCTTCAATATTTGCTTCAGAATCGACCACAGATTATTTTCTTTATATACGATTCTGCATATAGGGCCATGCAACGTGTTGCATAACATCATCCTATAATTGCTTATATTAGCTTGACTGTACGACTTCATGCTTTAAGGCAATGCATCTGTTGTATACCAAATTAAACAACCCTCTGCGGTCCTGCAACAACATTTATTTATCACTAAAATCCCGAAGAATAATCCACAAAACGCTGCCAGGAGTCACAATATCAAAGATATGTTTTCATAGCCGGGTCGATATACAGGTTACAAATAAGCCGTTAATCAAAGAATCACAAGTAATTGCGCCGGGTACAATGTCTAGTCAAGTTAATGTTCTACTGATAGCTGTCGGTGATGGAATGCCGGGGCCCCGGCTCCGCGGCTCCCGCGCGGTCTTGCCACCCCTTCGCAGGGGAAGGGTGTCGGCTGCGTGCTCCCTCTTCTAAAGGAGGAGGGAGGGGGGGGCGCCTTCCACGCCTTGGCCGCTCTCCTGGTGCGGCGAGGCGTATCGCTTCTGGAGTGCCCGCATGGCGGACACTACAGCATCCTTATATATAATATGCAATAATATATTAAATGCGATCTGCATATCGTGGACATGTTTTTTGAACCCGTTTTTGTCAACTAATATCGACATTTTTATGAAGCGAATATGCAAATCGTCACATTTCTGCGAAGTTTTCTTTCTTTTGATGTTTTTTTTTAGGTTAGCCAACCAAGGGTCTAAGAGCCAAAACGTATGTATGCTGCAGGAAATCTATAAGGGGCGGCCATAAATTACTTACCGCAAATTTGGAATATTTTCAATACCCCCACTCCCTCCTATAATGCGCTAATAATGATTGAACTCCCCCTAATCATTACGTAACGCTTGCGACACCCCCCTCCCCTTATAAATGCTAGACGTGGAAATGGATTATAGCTCAATAAAAAATTATATTCATTTTATTTGTGTTGTGTATTAAAATTTAATATAATTAAAGTCGGAATTAGTTTTCGATGCTGACTGCACTTAACAATAAGATTGGGGACAAATTTTGAGTGAAGGAAGGACGCATAGGCGAGGAAATTTCTGATCACAAGCCGTGCACACGCCGCCGTTTTGGACGGCGCATGGGCGAGAATCTACTGCGCCAATTTTATTCTACAAAATACTACAGACCGGTTTTGAATATTTTCTTCGTAATCTTTAAGATTCAATACAAAATTTATGAAAAAATTCTCATTATTTTAACAACTAATTATTACTTAAAATAATTAGTGTTTTAAACAAATTAATTAGGTAATATTTTAATGGTTTAGTGCAAGACTCAAAAAACGGAAGTATTTCAACCAATGTTAAAATATGTAAAAAAATATCAATGTTATGTAACACTAATTGAATACCCCCCCGCCCCAATGTAACGCAGCGTAACGCTGCCTCAAACCGCCTCCCCCTCAACGCCTCAAACCTGTGGCGTTAGGTAGTGTATGGACGACCTCGTAGGTGATAATTGAAGGAGGATGTTTTGCCCCACCCCACGAATAGAGACCGGATTGTTATGTAATCACATATTTTTTGTCTTTCTACTTCCGCTCTCAAAATTGTAATCTCGGCGAATCATCGCCCTCTTAATACAATATCGATTTCTTTCATTTCATATTTTTACATGTTGAGTACTATATTACATATTTTTACATGTTTAGTACTATATTACATATTTTTACATGTTTAGTACTATATTACATATTTTTACATGTTTAGTACTATATTACATATTTTTACATGTTTAGTACTATATTACATATTTTTACATGTTTAGTACTATATTACATATTTTTACATGTTTAGTACTATATTACATATTTTTACATGTTTAGTACTATATTACATATTTTTACATGTTTAGTACTATATTACATATTTTTACAAATTTAGTACTATATTACATATTTTACATATTTTGCTGTTTTCACAATATATTTTGTTTTATCAATTTTATTACATATTTTTTATGAAAATAAGTGTTTATATTTTTAAAAAATCAGCATTTTTTTTATATTATTGAGAAAATCTATGTGTCGAAAATATAATTGACACAGTGTTTTGTGATGTGTAACCTTAATTTCCGAGAAAATTTGCAATCGCCGACGTGTAACACTTCGATGAAAATGTTGCATGCTGTAGTGTATTGCATGCTGGTTTTTCGTAGATATCGCCAGTTTGTGCGATGGCTTCTATTGCGTCTATTCCGGCTGCTAAATTATGGTTTTGGATTACAATAGATGAATCTATTACTACTGACGAGAAAGTTGTATCATGCAAAGTGAGCATGTTCTTGCTATGTAATTTTTTTAATTTAGAGAATTTTAATATTACTTATTACATCCGATTTTACATATTCATTACATATTCTTACTGTTTTAATTACATATTTATATACATATTTTGACGTGTATGAAGTCGTAGGCTTCCGCGGCCGGAGTCATGTGGATGATCTTGGCTGTCCCGGTGACGCCGCGTCGAAGGCTGTGTTGCCGACATTTCGACCATCTTGTCGTGATCTTCCTCAGAGCTGTATCTGCCTCAGGCAATCCAGCCCTGAGGTAGATCACGACAAGATGGTCGAAACGTCGGCAACACAGACACGGCCGACGCGGCGTCACCCGGACAGCGAAGACCATGTACATATTTTGACGTTTAATGCTACGTGTTGTTCCGGTCTCTGCCCGTGGGAGCGCGGCCCACTGCGAGGGCAGGACGGCGCCCGCGGCGCCGCCGCGCGCCGCAATATTTATAGGATCGGGCACTTCGTATACAAATTCGAACGGCTATTACTCAAAGTTGCCGATGCGATAACATCTTTTTACGTGCACATCATGAGGTCACGTCTTCGATTTCTGTGCTGTTCGGTGGAGGCTTAAGTGATTTCAACTGAAGGCTGGAGAAAGTGTGATAATTAATTTCTCGTTTCCTTCACGTTGCATTATGTGAGATGACGATTTCATTCATCATGATATTTAGAATTCCCTTGAATATTGACCAAGATCCGACGACGTATCCGTCCAAGATTGACGTATCCGACCCAAGAAAAAATTCCGCAAGTTGTTTGCTCAAGGGCATTAGACGTTTTGGGGGTTCTGAATTCGAATTATATGTGTGCCACCTCGAAAAAGGTGGTCTTCACATAGAAAATTGCAAAAAAAACTTTAAAATATTGCACTTTTCCCTTTTTTGGCTTACATCTTGAAGCTCGAGCGTTTTAACCAAACAGTTGCTATTTACAACATTAAAGTTTACAAAATTTCCTACAATATCGAAATATTCAACAATTTGTGATTACATCGTAGCAAAGCAAATTACATTATGTGTCGTACAAGCAATTATAATACTATATCCAATCATATATTTATATTTAAATTAGTTTTAGGTTCATGTGGTCATATATCGACAACAAATATTTCCAAAATAAAAGATAATGACACTTGAACTGCATGTAATAGTCCATCGTATTCTTGGAATTGCTCTTTCAATTTATGCGCTACGGTTCGAATTACACATTCTCATTGGCGGTCCTAGAATGTCTTATCCCCACCCATCCATGGGGTCCGGGTTTGCACTCAAGTTGCTCGCGCGCTGCTCTCGAAGTCAGTCAAAGTGCAAAATTCTGGGCAGGCTTGTCCAGACCTCGTACAAGAGGTCAACAAAGAGACCTAATGGACTTACCGAGTTCAAACACGAAAAGTTCTAAGCCATGCAGATGATGATGTTGATTACTACAACAATTGTGATGGCAGCCCGGAATGATATTCAACCACCGTCAGGAGGTTCGACTCGTAATGTACTGAATACACATTCAAAGCCAAAGTAGATTACCATTGCAAATGGTGTTATCATGCAATCAGTTGTAGTTTTATAGACACATAAAACCTGTGCGGCCGCAGGCAGAAGCTTGGAAGCTCTTCACTGCTGTCCGAAATCTACATTGGGGGAATGTTGCATTGTAGAATATTTACAACATTAAATTGGACGCAAAACTCGTAAACTTGTGTGTTCATAGAGTTTCTTTGTTAAAATTCCTTCAATGATTGCTTAAGCCTCAAATGAAACTGTCCACAACTGGTGGGAAAATAAAATGCATTTGTAAATGACTGAAAAACATGCAAAATTACGTTGAAATGGAATTTATGAAGATGGCTGATTGAAGGTGCTCGTGAGGGATTTGACTCAAACATTAAAAATCATTAGCCCCGTCAATGTAGTGTATCGTGGGAGGCGGCTGCGTTCTCCCAGCTTCCCGCTGAATGGCGAGAATCGTCGCTGTCCGACACGCCGGCAGAATTGTGTCTTTTCCACTATTTCCTTTTAGGAAATGCAAAGGAAGTTATAATTAAGTAAAATAAGTAATGCAAGTAATATAGGTAACAAAGTCAGTAATGGTTAACTCAGAAGCAAAGTTTATACTAAAGTATTAATCTTCAAAATCTGTTGTATATTCTTTTGTCTTTTATTGTAAAATATTCGTAATTGTAAAATATTTCAGATGTATTTTTCAGAATACGTTTAATTATTTGTGTGAATAACCTTGAATCTACAGCTTTGAATAATTCTTTTTGAAACAAGGTATTCTGCTTTTTCGATACCAGGGTCTCCAGTACAAGTTTTTCTCCCGATAAACAGCGTTTGTTTCATTGCAATATTTTCTTTGTTCTACATAAGTAATATGCGGAAAAGAAAAATGCGTAATTCCTAATTGGGATAAACATGCCAGTGGACAGTGTAAATGGACGTCAGGACATGGTTAGAAGAGGTAAATAGGCAACGTCATACACTTTTCTGAGAGAAAATGCGGGTGGAAACTACTTGTAGATGTGAATAGTTAGAGTTAAAACTGTTGTGCACAGTGTGCAGTTAAGTCTTGTTAGTGTACATTAGTAAAAGAAAAGGGTCATTATTCTGATAATGAGTTCTAAATTAGTCTAAAACATGAGTGGAGTATCCGGTTCATAATGGGAATCCACTCTCCGAACCTCGGTATTCTGTAACACCACCAAGGGCACCGCCAAAATGCAGACACAATCCATTTTTATTTTCTCGCTACCGCTTACGCAGTAGAGAGAAAGTTGTATAATGCTGCATGAAAAAAAGGCGAATTTTTAGGCAGAAAAACTCTTATTGCCGGCCCCTTGTACCGAAAAGTTGGATAAATTCAGTTGCCAAATTTAGAAGAAAATCATCTTACACGTGGTGTAGCCAGAATCCATGTTTTGTACGTCCTTGATACCGAACTAGTGGTGCTACAGAAAGGCACAGACTTTACCGTATTAGTTTTCTATTTTCTTGGGTCTTCGCAAGCTATTTGGAATTGCCACATACTCTTTCTTGCCAGCTACTTAATTTCTCGGTTTCTTAATTTTTCGGTTTGCTATTGGTAGAACGAAAATATTAACTTTAGAATATTAAAGAACACAAAAACCTAGCCGTAAATGGCAATTTTCTTTTAAAATTATGTGCCGTTTAAGGGAAAATGGCGTTTTAGCGCTACTAAAATGCGAAATTTGAAGCTCATTTTCACAGAAAATGTTTGAGTTTTCAAAATACTTTATTTGAAGTTATTTGAAGCAGTTATACTCACAAATATAATAATCTTTACAAATTGCGGATAATGTGCATATTAAAGATGTGAGAGATCTTTCAAAAAAATTACATTTATATAATTTAAAAAAAACAAAAACATAACTCAAAATAAACTTAACGTCATATTAAAGAGTGTAATTATCACTATCTGTTACAAAAGTTTCAAGAAAAAATTTGCAGCCATATATGAGAAAATGGCGTTTGAGCATTTCTGAAAATGCCGAAATTTGAGCTACTTTTCACGGAAAACGGTAGTGTTTTCGAGAAACTTTACTTGACATTATTTAAAGAATATATACTCGTAAATATAATAATGTGAAAAAATCGCCGATAATGTAGATATTAACGACGTGAGAGACAAGTAAAAAAATTTACATTTTTGTAATTTTTGAAAGAATCAACCGATAGACCAATATGGCTTTTCATGTCATCTGATAGAGTAAATTTACCACTATCCCTACCAAAAGTTTAAAGAAAAAAATTTGGAGCCGTTTTTGAGAAAAATTTTGAAAATCCCCGGGGGGCTTCATATAAAGTACTCCAAAATTTGAAGAATCTTTTTCAGTCTCAAAGCTTTGACTAGAATCAGATCGACTGGGGAATATCCATTTTGGAAGAAATCGTACGTATGGTTTAGGCGCTAGCAGTGTTCAAAGACGGACGGACAGACGGACGTTTTCCTTTCAATTGGGTTTTCGGATCAAAGAAACTAGTGTAGCCTAGAAAACAGTATTTCTGGCTACACCACGTGTTAGGGGATTTTTTTCTTAATTTAGCAACTGGTTTTATCCACTTATTCGTTTTCACGGCCCGGCAATTAATTTTTTTTCCCGGCAATTAATTTTTCAAAAATTTGAGTACTTTTCACTTAATTTTCCGTGAAATGCGGTCGACAGGTTAGTTCTACTTTAGATCCATTCGTTGCTGATTCTAGAAGAGTCACTGAAATAAAAAAAACGTAAAAAAGTTTACTTTGTGGAAAGCCAAATACAGGAACATGAACAATACGTTTTTACACAGTATTCCCGTCGTGTAACGTAAGTATTGCAGTACTTTAGAAGTACATCAAATCCCCTAGGAAGAATATTTTGTGACCAAGAGCAGCCACTCATGCACTAACGATTAATAGCACGAAGCTCCTCTTTGGGGCATAGTGCCAGTGGAGCTGCCACGCGCTTGTGTCATGTTGCAGGTGCTGCGATCACCCAACAATGCTTCAACCGTGATGATTGTATCCAGAAACTTTCAGAAAAAATGTGTTGTTTAACATTTTTATTGCTAAAGTTTTAAGGTTTCCTTTCGAACGATTCTTACACTTCCGGATTCCACGAAGTTGTCTCAAAATTGACGCATCGCCTTTTCGTTTCCTAATTGGTGGAAAACGTAACTCAGAACGGCGCGCCGCGGCGGTACATCGCCAGAAAACCCAGGGCGCATGATAAGTTGTGTAATCGAAACAATCGGCGGATACGAGCGCGCGCGCCTGCAAACATTCACTACCGCTCAAGCCGCAACGGCACTAAATTAGATCAATTAAAATAGAGCTTCAGTCTCGCTCCGGTTGCAACGGACGTCGTTTCAAATTATTTGCTTTACTACAGCTAATAACTAAGTGCCGAAAATTAGCACCTTTTTGCTAATATTAGAGCGAATAGATTGGCAAAGTGCTGTTTTTCAGCCCCTGGCAACACAACATTGAATTTGTTACTGTTTAATTTATTCCAAGTGAGTCGACAGTTTTCTAGTTCGTTTGGAAATCATGCATATTTGCACAATCCTAGGAAAGAAAAATTATTTTGGTATTAGATTAAATGTATGTGATACGTAGCATTTCGTCAATTATCAAAATGAATCAAATATATGTATATCAGGATGATTGTGACCATGGGGAACAAAGTAGGAGGGCGTAAACCATGAAGACATTTACATCACAATTCGTCACTTTTTTACTTTCTGGCTACGGAATAGAGAGAAAGTTAATTAATGCTGCGCGGAAAAACTGCGAATTTTCGGCAGAAAACTCTTACTACAGGGTCCTGGTAACGAACATGTGGATAAATCGAGTTACTAAATTTATAAAAATCCTCTAAAACATGATTTAGCCATAATCCATTTTTTATGGGTCTTTGATATCGAAAAATCAAATGACGGCAAAACGTCTGTCTGTCCGTTCGTCCGTCTGCTTGTCTGCCCGTCTGCGAACAACGCTAGCGGCTAAACCCTTCAGTCATTTTCTCAAAAATTGATTTTCCACGATCAATCTGGCTTATGTCGCGGCCCCTTGAATTTAAACCAATATTTTCATTTGAGGAGTACTTTATACATGAAGCCCCTGGGGCATTTTCCAAATTTTCAAAAAAGTGGCTCTTTCTCGATTAATTTTTTATGTTGGATAGTGTGAAGGACGTTTAAGAGAATAGTGTAAGTCTCATGTTCCTTGACATCTGTAATTTCTCGAAATTGCAATATTCAATATTTTTCGGCGTCTTCCCACAGCTACAACTTGTCTTATGCTAGAACTTCCTCAAACGATGCATACGAGTTACATGCAGAGAATGTGACTGCACTGAAATGAAAATAAAAAAAAATTACTTACGTTGATTGCGAAATAAATCATAAATTTATCTTTCTCATCTTCTTACCTTGACAATATTTTCGAGCTTTTCTCAAAGGGTGGATTACTATTCCTCTGAAAGCATAAAAAGTTGTTGTTTTAGACTTGAACTCTACATGAAGAAAGGCTGATCGCGGAGATATCACGAAATGCCTTCAAAACTGCGAGGGCTCCGGGAATGAAATATGCATCGTTTCGTGTTCCAGGTCTTATAAATTGAATGGAAGGAATTGTGAATCCTCAGGAAGCCGCTACTGTATCGAATGAGCGATTGTAAATTTAATGAGCTTCACGTTCTATAAATAGTAAATCGATACGTAAAAGGTAATGAAGAAATAACATCTCAGGGTGTCCAAATGTTATGAACACAAGGCAAGACAAAAACACTATCTTGAATGCTGGCGCGCGCGTTAGCATATAACATTAATCATAAGAATTGGCTCAAATACATTACGAAAATTTATGATTATCAACGATTGATTTAATCCGACTTATTTTTAGTTATGTAGTGGTTTAGTGCATGGAAATGAAAGTGTGTGTAAGTAAGGTGTTAGGACAGGACAAAGAAGAAGAAGGAAAGATCGCGCGCGGTCCGTGGCCTGTTTGTATGGGTACCGCTCCGACATTCGCCTGGTATTGATCCAAGAAACCACGGAAAACTACTTATCAAAGCAATCAGACGCTAGAAGTCTTCTCCAGACAGCGACTGAACTCGATCTCACTTTCTAGCTCGTGTCGCAAAGTCCTGCTACCGTCGGGAGTCGAACCGTAGGACCACGCAATTGGAAGCACTGCAGTGACGTCAGTGGACGCGCTGGGCCACTGACGGCGGTGTCTCTGTCGTCTTCTGCCACGCCTTTTGATTGATTGATTGATTCGTGCTTCCGGCCGCGTCAACTATTCAGGTCATTAGCCCCGTAAATGTAGTGCGTGCTTTTTTCTTGGGAGATGGCGATGATCTTTTCCCCGCTGGATGGCGAGATCTGGCGTCGACCTACCGTCGACTAGCGGGGCTTTCCCCTCAACCACGTATCTCCCACCAGCGAGGCACCGCCCCAGCCGGGACAAGCTGTAAGCTCCCCAACGGTCTCCCGGCATGTGTGGTAGTGTACTGCATGTTAGTGTAAGTGTGTTTGTGTAAGAGGAGAGGATAGGGACAAGGAAGAGGAAGGAAAGATCGCGCGCGGTCCGTGGCCCGTTTGTTGGGGTACTGCTCCGGCATTCGCCTGGGGTTGATCGGAGAAACCACGGAAAACTACCGATCTGAGCAGCCGGCTTCTAGTATCCTCCTCCAGACAGCGACTGAATTCGATCTAGCTGACAACCTAGTGTCAAAACTCCTGCCGCCGTCGGGACTCGAACCTAACCTTTTAAAGGCGTGGAACGCCGTCAACGCGTCCATTTCAGTCGAGCCCCGCAGAGACCGCCCGTCACTTCGAATGGGGGCTTCGCTCGTTTCCTGGTGCTGTCCGGAAGTGATTTCGTCATTTGAACAAAAATATTCTATTCGCATGGGCTCTCATCGCGTGAATACGCGGATGTTCCTCGTGCGCAGAAGCTCCGTCACGATTTTAGCCAACATCCTTTGTGATCATGAAGGACGGCGGGAGTCTGTATCAGAAAGTGCTGTCGGTTATTCGGAGTCCCAGGTGATGATGGAAGATGCCAGTAAGCTACAGTAATAGTCTGCATTGACTGACTGCCTGTGAAGTGCAGCACGATCAAAGATTACTCCATGAATATCGTAGGCCTCAATAAACCACTTTCACGTCCCCTAGTACCCAGCGCACCTTCTTTGAGCTGTGAGGACCTGAGTGTTTCCATTTATTGGATTGCAGTTTCAACCGTGTATTATAAGGTCCATTCCGTATTTCGTCCATTGCCGATCCTTACAAGGGAAACTTCATTCTCATTCATTCTTATTTTAGACCGTTCAGACGTGTATAAACAGTTCAGTGTTGATCTCAGACAGGCCAACAGACAAACAGAAAACCGAAGCCGACCGATTGCTTAAAACGACTTTTAGGTCTTACGTGCCCCCTAAATGTGGATTATGACTTCCTTATTTATCCTAGAGAGTAGTTTAATACACATACGAGAATGAGTAAGAAAAAATCACTTTTCCTGTATCAGATTGACAAAACAAGAGTTTCTGTTGAAAAATCGGCGTTTTATTATCCAGCACTACAAAATTTTCTTTCAACTAGTTAAACGAGAAAGTAAAAATGGTATAAAAATGATGAGAAAAATACGCGGAAGTCGCTAACCAATCGTCGCACTCCGTTGAAACATCTGGCGCTTCGTGTGATGTGCCACTTAGTCGTCGGTTTCCGCATCTTAGCTTCTGTGCGCGGTGTGAGGGAGGGGGAGAGTCGGAGGAGGCCATGACAGAGGGGGGAGAGTGGGAGGAGGCCGTGGCGGAGGCGATGACCAGCGGCGACTCCATCGACCAGAGGAGGCGCCGCTGTGCATCATTCAGAAGGCGCTTTGGCACTTCGTCTGCCCTTTCCGCTTCCCTTTCGCCCTTGTTCCACTTTCCCACCACCTTCCCTCTCCCCATTCCCACTCCATTCTCCTCCTCTCTCCTTTGCTGCTTATCTTGTGTTCGTGTTCTTAATTTGTTTATCTGCGTGTTCTCCAATGTCACTCTTTTGGCAAATTTATGCACGTCGTTTGGACATTTTTGCGCTCTTCTTTATCATGGTTTCCTCAGAGTTTTCCAAACTTCTACGGTGGTCTTCGTTGTTTTCTGTATCTAATTCATTTCAATCTGTACGATGCTCTCTTTCACTAGTCTCTTCGATTTATGTAGTTTGTTAGTTAATGTCTTGTTTTAACTTAGTTCAACATCGTTTGATAGTCAAAGAGATTTCATGTCTGTCTCCTCTGACACATTTCTGCCTCTCGTTCTACTTGTATTGGTGTAAATAAATATGATATAATTAGAACAACCATCTAGTTCAGGAATGTAATGAACTTGGAATGTGAACAAAAATGTAATGGACTTTGTTCGTTCTGAAATGGACTTGTACATTGAAGGGACTGCCTATATTTTCGGAATAAAGAAAATTAGTTTTCTTTCAGTCGTGCTATTGTTGTCATGACTTCGAGTATTTCCATATAAATTTCAAATTCATATTTATAAAATTGTTTAACTTTAGTTGAGTGATTTTAATGTTCATTACATCTAGATAAATAATTGAGGACAATTTAACTATATCGTATTCGTAGTGTAGAGAAAGTTATGCAATACTGCAAAAAAGAAATTAAATGTAAAGGAAGTATACATTATGGGAACTCTGTATAGGATGGACGGTCAGTCTGTCTGAACGACTGTCTATCCTTTTGTCTGGCTACTCACGTGCTACACAAATAAAATTCTTCACAATTCTACTTTGTATCTACACGTGTGCGCAAATTATCTATCCGTTAGATTAATTTGCGCTTTTGATCGCGGGTTAATGGTCTTGTAGTATTTGGTCATTCAAGGAGGGGAGTTCTATCGTTGCATCCAGCGAAGATACGTTTTCATGCCATAATATGGACCAAGAATGTTTGACGTTGTATCCACGTTCCAGTAATAGTGGCCTTGGGCTTGGATGTGTCTTGCGACTCGACAACGTGACTTATTGCGTCGTACGTTATAAATCTGTGTGGCACTTCTTAGGGTCTTGGCAATATCGTTAATTGATTGATTACTAGTGTCCCGAGCGCTTCAACTGCTACGGTCATTAGTCTCGTACGTGTAGTGCATGGTTTTTTCTCGGGGGTGGCGATGATCTTTTCCCCGCTGGATGGCGAGATCCGCCGCCCACCTACCGTCGACCAGCGGGGTTTTCCCCTCAACCAGGTGTCTCCCACCAGCGGGGCACCGCCCCAGCCGGGACATGCTCTAAGCTCCCGATTAGTCTCCCGGCATGTGTGGCAGTGTAGTGCATGTTAGTGTGTGTATGTAAGAGGAGAGGATAGACAAGGAAGAGGAAATGATAGATCGCGGGCGGTCCGTGGCCCGTCTGTTAGGGTACTGCTCCGGCATTAGCCTGGTGTTGATCGGAGAAAACCACGGAAAACTACCGATGAGAGCAGCCGGCCGCTAGAATTCTCCTCGAGACAGCGGCTGAATTCGACCTAGTTGATAAGCTAGTATCGAAAGTCGTGCCGCCGTGGGGAGTGGAGTCCTAGGACCTCTCTGAGGCCCCGCAGTGGCATCAGTTGATGCTCCGAGAGAACCTCTCCCGGTGGCAATATCGCGTTGCTGTCGTTGGCGATCGCCCAGCTCCAGAGAGCGTTTATTCCCCATTACGTTAAAGATTCAGCCCCTGCGCCCGCGCACGCACCCTTCCTCATCAGCCAGCGGCCCTGCCTCGCCTGCGCGAAGGCCGCGGGGCGCACGCGAAGGGAGCGTCGGCGCGCGCGCGTGCGGTGACTCAGCGCCAGCAGAGGGAGAGCTCGCCTCCTCCTGCGTTGGGGCGGGAAATGTGGAATGGCGGTGGACGGGCAGACTTTCTCGGGGGTTCGGCCGTCCTGTTGGTTCATTCCACAATACTGTTCCTGCATCATACTTTGCCCGCACCGATTAAAAATCCTTCTGAACAAAACCATACCAAATAGGATTACAAAAATTGGCACGAATACTGCTCAAGAACAACGAACAAAATACTCTCGAATAACACTGCAATTGAGTATTCTTACAAAATAAGTCTTCACAAATATTACAATAATACACATATAATACAGTACATTTGTAATACAACAGTTCTCTACATACCAAGAGTACGAAAGTAGCTGGTTCATTTCGCAACTCTTGAATAGTAAATATTTAACGGCGGACGGCCTCTTCCTTGGATCCTTGCTGTCACATGATGTGACTTGCGTCGTAAGCATTGACGAGCTTTGTGCGAGAATTGAGAAAAGAGGCGCGAGATGGGAAAAGGCGGAATAAGACAGACAAATATGTTTGCATTTTCAGTAAAATTGGAAACTTTCATTGGTTTTGTATTTTTCTCGAGTTCCTGAGTATCTAACAAAACCGTACACATCTCTCACGTGCGGGGACTGCACAGTTTTCTTTCAATCTTTGCCCTCGTTGGAATTACCCTCACCTCGCCAACAAAATCGTTTCCTCGTTTCCAGGTGCATTCTTTAGGGCGTAGGCCCTGGTATCACGGCAAAGAATAAATTATTCAAAGTTGTGCTTAAGCACCCAGCGTAAGATAGCGACGTTTAGAAATGAAATTCACTTGAGGGTGTAACGTCATACCTTACGCAAAAGGGTTCGATTTTATGTGTATATTTACAACAGTGTTTTGTTTAGAAAGTAGTTGGAGCTTTCTACGTGAACAAATAGGATGATTTTTCTTAAATGGAAGTTAGCAATGTCCTAGAGGTGTCATCACTTTCTCTCGTTAACCTTTTTTTAAAGTAAAATCTCTAAATTTTAATATCATCTTAAAATGTAGTAGAATAAATGCATATCTGCCATTTGTTTTGTTGTGCGGGTTTGCGATCTAGTGAGAGCAGTTTCGTCCAACGCGAGCAAGCGTGAGCGCATGATGTTATAGTTAGTGAAGCGAAGAAAATGAGTTTATTTTTTAAGTTTGAAGATTAAGTGTTTTCAATACAAAGATTAATGAGTGTTTATAGACGTAACGTATATGTAGCGATCAAATGAGTGTATACATTGCAATCGTAGGACACGTAACGCAAAATTGTGCAGTGACTCAGAAACACGTACAACACTGTAATCACAGTGAATAGTGATTGTATTGTTCCAGGCTTTATAAACGTGCTTCATTCCATTAGACTTGGAAGTACTAAACGACATGAAGAAATATTTTAAAGTTTTCGATTTCACTTATTGTACAAATGTAATACTTTCGTGTTACATTAGTAGCAACGTGTGTAACGTTCCTCTGCTCTTTTTACATTGTATTACCAAGAATTCATCTATTTCTTTCATAAATAATATTCATTTCTAAGAGGTTGTAAGGTAAAATACAAACGACAAAATACCGATAACAGGAATTGTTGCGTGTTTAACGCTGAAGAACTGATTATCTTATAAGATGAAGTTGCAAATAATATTTTCTAACATTCAAGGGTCTAGCAAGAATTGCATGTTGTTGATTAATGTTGTAAAGGGCGTATATAAAAACATTCTCAGAGAGGACGATGAAATTGCACTTTCGCTAAGTAAAAATCTCTGATGTCCTCGTCATAACACAAGGTCTAGGCTATGCAAAAAGGCTTTTTGCAAGATGAAGAATACTCCTGATTCGTATCGAGTTTTAAATGCTTACCAAATACATTCTTTGAAATATTATGCAACTTCTTTCGTCTACCCCTCAAATACTTCTTTATTTTTAGTGCATAAATCAATCTCGCAATTGCTTAAGATTATGTAAACCTCGAGCCTCGCGATCATGTAACGTCGTGACTCAATATAGAGGCGTCTCGAGGCAGCATCGGTTTTCCTCTTCTGCGTACAAACCTCGGAGGATACACGCTGTATTTGCGATGGTCAAAGCTGATACACGGCAGGTTTTCTTGTCAGACGATGTCGCAGGCTTCCGCAGCCAGTCATGATCTGGGCTGGTGCGGGAGACGTCGCGTCACCCTTTGGACAGCCTAGATCAGATTTTCTTGTCATTCTACCTTCTCCATGCCTCCCATTCACAGTTCATCCATCATCGTTCCTACCATCTACTTACGTATCTACCGAATCACTCACTCACACATTTATTCATTTATGAATTTCATTCATTCACTCCAATCTAAAGGACCTTAGGTTCTGTAGTTGTTGTAGTGAAGAAGTCCTAGATTGGAGTTCCTAACGACAAAAAAATTTAAACACGAACTAATTATAGCTGTATTGTAGTCAAACAGCTGCCCTGGATGAGAATTTCCACAGGCCAACGGTCTGATCGGTCGTTTTCAAAGGTTTCCTTGTAGTAGTTTTGCCGGAAGCAGTTCCTTACCGACGTCCTTACCGACTTACCGTACGCAATCCTTTCTTCCTCGATATTTTATGGAACTGTACTTTGAACGTTAATTTGAAGTTTATCAACAGTTGAAGGAAATTAGACATGAAATTACAGTAAACGTATTCACTATTTTGTGTTTGTAATTCTAGTACACTTTTCAATGCCCATTTGTAAGTCAAGAAACGTAGATGTATTGTTGATCCTGGCAGGTTTGACTTAACAAAGTAATAATTTTGATTTTGTAAGAAATGCATTATGAAAGTCATTAGTAAAGAGAAAATGCGATTTTATAATTATTATTAAATAAGAATGTTTAAAAATAATAATTAATTTCTATTATAAATAATAATTATTTAACGATTACTGATAAATGTGGATTCCAATTCGGATTGATTTGTGCCGTTCGGCTCGTTAAAAAATGGTCATTTTTTACTTATATAATAATAGAGAAATAAATTAATAAAATGGAATGTGGCCCATTGCTTCTTTTGTTATGCGTCGCGGAATGAGGCCGAAGCAGAGAGACAGATGTGGGAAAGTGCTTTTGTCCGCCGGCGGGGGGCGTGCGGCGCGCGCTGTGCAGTTTGTCCGGGCGGAAGGGAGCGTCGCGTCCGCGTGCGCGGCCCGCGCTCAATAGCCCCCTGGGATTCGGACCCGCCCGCCCCGCCTCGCCTCGCCCTCTCGCCCCTCCCTCCCGCCCTCTCCCTCCCCCACCCGCCCCCTCGCCCTTCCCGCCCAGCCTCTCGTCTTTCTCGCTCGCCCCCTCCCTCTCGCCCACCTGCCCTCTCGACGGCCCGCCCTCTCGAGGGCCCACACTCTCGCCCGCCCGCCTCTCGCCCGCCCGCCCTCTCGACGGCCCACCCTCTCGCCCATCCACCCTCTCGCCCGCCGGCCCTCTCGACGGCCCGCCCTCTCGCCCGTCCGCCCTCTCGCCCGCCCGCCAGCCCGAACGCCCGTCCACCAGACTGAGCAGGAGGCAAAAGGGCGGGAGCGGCGCTCGGTACAGGGGGAGCACCGACAGAGTGGGTCCGCATGTGGGCAGCGGCCGACACGAACGTTTCTAACACTCCACTACGCATGAAGCGCGCCCAGAAAGTTAGTCTCGTTTAACCCTGATCATCAATAGTAAGAAAACACAATTTCATGCAAAATTTTTATTATAGCCTGTGCAGCACATTTTTACACATACATAATGGCATACAAAAATTGAGGCATTTGCCGTCCCGTGGGATCAAAATTTTGCAATGTGTCATAGAAGTGGGCACCCTGCGATAGGTACCAGCGTTTGCCAGCCACCTGTAACTTACTGTGATACGCGTTAATGCTGAATTCCAGGGCCGGAATTTCTCGATATGTGAGAAAAGTCGGAAATCGCTGGAGTCTAGAGTACAGTGCGGATGGGCAAGCACTCCACAGCGGAGTGCTGCAGAAGATCTGTGCGAGCCGAGTTGTGTGCGGCCGAGTATCATAGTTACAAGAAGGCAACACCTGCATTGTGCATCCCGCGTCGCTTCTTCTCAGTGGCCCTTTCCTAAGTGTGCAGTGTTCACGCACACCGCAAGACTCAGACTTGCAGGTGGCTGCCAAACACTGGATCTTCTCCAGGCTCCAGACTTCTACGACACAGGGATACAAATATTGATCCCATGGTACGAAAAATGACTCATTTCCAGAGGCTTCCATGGTACGACAAATGTATAATTTTCCAGAAGAAGAAAAACATAATTTTCATGGAAAATCTTTATTTTTAGCAGCAGTATATGTCGCATTATGTTTGCATATAATCATGTTTTCTTCTTCTTGACGATCTAAGGAAATTCTACTTTCTAAACAAACACGGTTTATCTAGTCAACTTTTATCTTAATATTTTTAGTGTGCTACATAAGCGAGTGTCTATAATTTAAAGTGGAAACCTTATTATAAGAAAACTGTTTCTTTTTTTATGGACATAAAGTCCAGTAAAGTTCTAAGATTCAAGAAATCATTATAAGCACCTGTAGGCAATTACGACAGGATATAACACAAAAAATAGACCAAACGTTTAAGATAATTTCTACCAAAACTTAATCTAATCTCACTAATGCAATATGAAAGTGAAGTTTCTCTTTATAAACATCTCTCTCATAATTATATCAAACGCACTTCGTTTCAAAACGTAGCTCTCGGCGAAGTTTTGATATTTTCGCTTTAATTACATCTCGCATGTACGTAGGTATTTGAGACGAATATGTGGGGAAGACGAAAACAGTGTAATCTCTATCCTTGGGATGAATCAGTGGCCGTCCGCGTTTAAACTTTTCTTCGATCCACTCTGATCGTATTCTAAGAGTTGTCCAAATGACTGAAAGTAAGTATAGAAATTATAGCTGACACTTAAGGAGTAAGGTAATTCGTAAGCAATAAAGGATGCTTAAAATTTGTGGTCACATATAAAGGATCTTATTTCATAGACATTCTCATGAACTCAGAATTAGTGCTTTGATAAGTGACGGGTAACCTGGCAAAGTGTCATTTTGCACCAACTATTTAGTGATTGTGTAGTCGCGGGGTGTACACACTCATTTTTTTTTCGCAGAAAGGACGTCCAACTTGACTTTCGAGATCTTTCGTAATTGGATTACTTCCAGTGGATTATGTGGGTTTCTGATGTACCTTTTTCGCTGACGAATGATGTATTGTGTGGTGAATTCAAAATATTCTGAGAAATCACTTTCATTGTTTTCCATGTGTAGCGCTCTGTGCTTAGATTGTGTTACTCAAGTGTTACTATTACTCTGGATTTTTTACATACCTTCTTCAGTAAATCATTACAGACAAAAGAGTCTTGCTTTCATTTAGTAAAGCCTTGTAGTAAACGAGAGGATTCTTTGTGAGAACTTATTTTCGTTTTTGATTTGAATTTTAGCTTTTACTCTTAAGAAGTCGCGTTTGATGCTACTGAATGCTTTGCAATACCCATTATGAATGTCTATAACAATCGTACGAATATTCGAGGCGAATACGTAGGCATCGACGCTTCATATTAATATAACTTGTGTTTGCTTGTATTTCCTCCAGAGTGATTTTGCTTCGTCGAAATAAATACTTCGTAGAAACTACTATTTGTATTATTATAAAATTTGTAGGCATTACACAATTAAGTAACCATATGAAATTGAGAGATGAGAAATATTTTTGACACGACAAAAATATAAAATTTGTAAAAAATTCCTCTTGGTTCTAACTCGATAACTTAAACTTTATCAACAACATTAAAAATACAAAAGCCATTGTAACGTAATCAAAATATAGGAATTTGAGACTTTCATGCCCTCAAAGTGAACCGGCGTAACGCACTTGATTGATGCTGCGATCTAACCAATACTTTAAAACAATTTTCCAAATGCAGTGCTTTTGGCGAGTTTTAATTATTACTGGTCAGTTTCCCTAAAAAAGAAACATTAGGCACGGTGTACCAATAAAATGAAACACGTCCACCCCACCGATGGGAGCCCGAAATAGAATATGAGCGTTTGGGTTATTTTTTAGTTCCTGGTAGAGAGCAGTGAAGCTGTTGCCACCGGCGCTTCTTCTCTAGCCTTTGATCTCCGAAGCGCCTCCGCCCCCCCCCCCGCCCGCCCGCCACGATCACCGCCTCCTGGAAATGAAACTTCTGAAAAGCGCCGCCTCCCTGGTACACAGTTCCCCGGGTAGAGTTGTCGTCGTCAATTTCCATACAAACCGATAGAAAGTGTATTTTTGGAAAGAAATATATGGAAGAGAGTGGAAATGTATCCGTCCATCACTCACTTCCTTCATATTAAATTGTGAAAAAATATATTTGACAATTTTTCTTTGCGAAATAAGATGTAACGATAACAGAAGAATTGAAGGACGTATGAATAATAAAATGTAGATTTTGGATGTACTAACAATATACAGTTAGTTCTGGGCAAATGGAAAAAAATTACATTAGTATTTAAATCATTACAATCATATTCGGTATATTGCCGTAAATATATACAAAAATTGCCAGTTTTTGCATGGTGGTGTGTGAACAATAAATGGCACATCAACTCGCACATTTCTTCTGCACCTTCTTTCTTCAATTTTAATTCATTTCAGTTTATTAAGACAGTAATTCCTAGGAAAAGAAGAGAAAATAAAAATAGGAACATAGTGAAGTACTCATAATAGTAGGTAGATATTCTCTGTACCATCATTCTGGCAATTGAGGAAAATGTCTGCAAACGAACATTTTTATTAACACTTAGTGCCCTTCGGCATTATTTATACCAAATACATTTACTATACAATTAATTTGACACAATTTTTGAGATTTTTTGAACATAAATTTAATGTAACAGACTACGTTGGAAAAATACTTAGATATAACGGTGTTCTGCTTACATTGGATAAATGAACGCATGAAAGTAACGGACAATATTTATAATATCGAAAAAATAATATTCTCCAATAATCGTAATTACGACTGTAACTGGGGTGCGCTTAAAAAAATTGCCAGGACCACCAGAAGTATGTTATTGGGGGCTTCGACCGCATACTCATATCTAGTTGAGAAGCGCTTTTCAAGCAACGATTCCAGCGGACGCTGGCGCATCCAGCACAGCGTCCACATGAAAGGCTCGCAGCGCCGCCCGCGCCGCCAAACAGAGGGCTTTGCCGCGCGCTGGCAGGGCGCAGGGAGGGGGCGAGTGCAGCACTTCATTATTCATTCAATCATTACTCAGGGCACCGCTCTTTCCTTCGTTCAAGATCTGCATTTCAGAAAATTCTCCATCATTGGCACGCATCATGAGAGCTATCATTTACTGTTCAATAGGGCACGTAGATTCATTTCTTACTACATTTTTTATGAAATGATTCAGTTAATTCCAACTGAATACTGAAAAACGCTAAAGAAACAACTAAAATTATGTAAATATTGAAACAGATATGAATCATTTATTATTTACTTTGTTTACTTCGTTGTTTCGACGTGCTTAAAATATTAAATGACAGTTCTATAATTAATAACTGCCCAGTGCATGGATTTCGCCAGATGCACATTTAACACATTTTGAAAATCATTCATTGTCAACGACACAAGTGCTCTCTCACATACAAATATACGCAAATATGGAAAACGTAGAGCAGTATTGCATTAAAATTCTAAAACGGATAATAAGTGCAAATACCGGATTAAAAATTCTCACTGCGAAATTCGATAAGTATTAAGAGTTAATCTGCATGAAATATTAACCAAATGAATTCAGTTTACATGAACTGGGTATTCCCCAAACGCGCTTTGTTCAAAATTCAGTGGTGAGTTCCACAGACAGGTATTTCCGTTTTTAAAAAACGTATTTATTTTGTTCTATATCATTGTCATTTAAATTTGATAAATAAATTACAAAATGTAACATTTTAGGATCACACATTATTAAGGCGCAGTGCAATTTCCTTATATTATTTTTAATTATAATTTATAAATAATTTAAAATATTTTAATTTTAAAAATAAAAAAGTATTTTGAATGACTGAATTTATCAAAATGTTATTGAATTGACAAACGGATGTGATATGACAAAAATTTGTATTTAAATTTTAAACATTTATATCTAAAACGTTTTAAAGCACGTAAAATTCACGGAACAATAGGTATTACTAAGAAAAAAAATCATACATAATGCACTTCCGATAATGATAGCCACAGTTTTTTTAGTTTTATTGTTCCACAGTACTAGCACAGGCAAAAGAGATCATTGCATTGTGGTCATACACGAGGTACAATAATCCATGGCGACAACTAAGATTCTCATTCAGAGAAGCTAAGTTCTTAGAGGAACTGAATCGTAGTATCGAACAGAAATCCGAAATTCGTGTGCACATCACAAATGCAAAGGGGTCTGCAAAAACTGACTGGAGTGTGTTCAATGAACATGAATACTGAAAGGGGACTCATGAGGAGCGGCAACGAGTTTACTCGTGTCGGCCAGCGCAACCTCCCTCTGCGCCAGTGACCGCCTCCTGAGGTGGAAGTTTCAAGTAATATTGTGCAAAGCGCGAGGTTAGTGTGGTGTGAATTCCTGATGATGAAAGGTTGAGATGATATTGTACCTGCTCATTGATATTCTCATTTAACAGAACTTTCTTTAGCTCTTTGATGATTTATTTATTAGGAATTGCCCAGAGAGTATTTAGCAAGAATTTGTAAGCAATTATCTTGAGTTACTTCTGGGAAGCTGATATAACTCAATAACTAACTCTAAACCAGACTGCACAGGACTGTTTTAACGCACTCAACAATTTTTTCTGAGGTGATTAAAATTAATAAATAATTAAGATTTTAGCGATCTCAGCTATCCGGACCGACTTTCTGTTTCTCCATTGATTATTTTTCTCCTGACTAGATAAAACATGTTTAAAACAATTTTAAACGAATGTGAAAGACGAGTTGGGGTTCCTGGCTAGCTGAAAATAAACTGGTCCTGTTTGGGGAAACCAACACCACACGCACGAAAGCACAGATAATAAAGCATACTTGCTGCTGCCCAAAAATATACATTATTAAAGCTCTTCGAGCAATATTCTTCTTTAAAAGCTATCTTCGACTTTTCTACTTTACAAAAGTTCTCTTCCGAGGTTTATCTCTGTTTGGTTTCCTGCAATACGGAAATTTAAAACGCCATCGAGGCGTGAAAGGTAGCAACGCAGAGGACGAGGGGACGATGTGGATCCACTGATGCAGAAAAAATGTCTGTTTGAAGCTGTCGCGTTTTTTATATTTTCGCGTTCTCTCTGAAAAACAACAACAACAACAAATAGGTCTCACAGATATTACTTTTCGACAAACTTAATACCTTATTATTCTTTTCTATAACTATTTATTAGCTCGTTCCTAGATGATTATCAATAAAAAATCCAGTTTCTGTTCAATATTTAATAAAATCTTTACCATAATACTCGACTTTTTCCTTTTTGCTGCAATTTTATACTTAAAAATTATAAAATTTCCTTTTCTAATGCTGGATCTTATTTTAAGTTAGTAACTGCGGCCATTCATAATTCATAAAGATTAATGAAAATCTCAAGGGAGTGTCATATTAAGGATTCTTGAATTCTAAAACAAATGTGTGATGTGTAGAATGTAAATTTTATTATTATAATAGCGATAATCGGCTAATTATCTATTATTCTTGCATTTATTATTTTTAAACGGGTTGTAACTGTTACGAGAAAAATTTGATACGTAAAAGCTTTCAATATTGAAAGAGAAAAAAATCAAGTTTGAGCTATTAAGTATTAAAGCTATAAAATACATGGATACAAAGTATCAAAATACATATAAGCAAGCTATTTCAGTGCTGAAGATACAAAATACCAGAAAGACACAAGCCATTACATAATTTTGAAAAATTAAAACTAGAATGTGACAATTTGATAACAGTATGACACAAATGAAAATTAACAGTTAACAGTAAGACACATGAAACCACAATTATTAACAATTTTATTTATATCATCTGATACTAATGTATTTCTAACTTTTTTTAATTCGATTCGTAGTTTTATGATTCGTTTTAAAAATTCCTTTGACCGTTTAAGATCTACAACAACTGCATTTTTCAGATGGACGTTCGGACAATATTCTACTTCAAACTTGTATTGCTTTTTATTACGCTCCCAAGAAATGGTTCTGGGACCGTCATTGGCAAAAAACTCAATAAGTTCAAATAGTTTTTCGTACAGAGTATGAATTTGCTTTTGCGTGCACGCTAATGGTGGAAAAGTAACTCCCCTCTTATTTTGATACTGGAATACCATGTCTAATTACTTATCGAATTCGTGAATTAAATGATTACAATCTGTGAAGACTCCACACGCAACAGCACATTTTTAATTTTTAAAATGGGTTCATATTCGTCGCGAGGGGCAGTTCCATTAGTCCCGCATTAAAGGATGAATAGTAAGTGCAAATGTGCGATTTTGCACATCGTTTTCGAAGAACA
>JAHLJT010008756.1:11935755-12085736 GCA_031308135.1 Acheta domesticus | reverse complement strand
GGATCTGCAAACGATTGTGAAATTTTTCACATTTATTTATTTGCTTGTTTGATTGTTTATTATTGATTAATATGAATGATTTTAAAAAATCAATTATTTATAACGAAAAATAATTTAATAATTTCAGAGTATGTACTTCATCAGCATAAAAAGTACGTATTTTTTTCAGAAATACATTTTCGCAATGGTGATCGCATTTTAATGCATTCATATATAAAAGAGGTCACGCACGCCACTGATGCGTATGCGTTTTAGTTATGTAAGTAGTTAAGCCCTCCCTGCAAACACAATAAAACCACATAAATCACACGCTAGGAACAGTTGCTGTTTGGTCGCAAGCGGCAGCCTATGGGCCCTAATGGCCCGAGAGCGGAGCCATAAAAGGCGAATTGAGAGAGGAGCTGTCGCGGGCGACTGCCCTCGTCCACCACTCAACTTCAACCGTCAACAAGCCACGAGTTTGTAGTTGTGCCCAGATACTTGTTGCACACATATCGACAGGGGCGGATTCAGCCGATCATTGGGGGGGGGGGCATCGTATATTTTTATTAAATAATAAATGAAATATTTATTATATTTCATATTATTTTTGTAGTGTATATGACAGCGGTCCTCAACCTTTATGCACTTACGAGCACATACTATAATGTCAATGAGGCGGCGGGCACTATTAATTTTTTCAAGGTATATTTGTAGTTGGACATTGACAATAAGACACAAAATGTGCAAAACCAATGTTTAATTAAAAATATACAATTTAAAACAGAAAGTCGTTCCCTACATTTTATGTAAAATAAATTGGCAATATTTATTAACATTGATGACGCGACGATCGTTAGTGTATATCTTACTTCACACATGTTTACATAAAGGAACGTGGGTCTTTGCTGCCAAAAGAAACGTTTAACCAAAAATCAAATACTTCTCCAAAAAGTGAAAACCTTTGCAATCACACTGCGCCGCGGCGGGTTTTATGAGCAGCGGGCACATCTGAAACGGTTTGCGGGCGCCATGGGCCCGCGGGCATAGGGTTTGGGACCCCTGGTATATGATAATATACAATATTGTTGTTTAAATAATTACATAATTTTAATATAAATAAATATTTAAATGAATTGTCCATAAAAGGAAGGTAATAAACCAAAACCCTAGGCCTTTTGGGAGAAAGCCATGGCCCCCCCTCCCCTGGATCCGCCAATGCATATTGATTATATGAGAAATAAATTATTGTGGACGCCTATTTGCTCCGAAAAGATATATTTTCAAGTCTTCGACTCTGTAGAGAATGCTTACTCGACTATATTACTATTTTGTGTTTAATTAAGTAGCACAAAAGTTCATGTTAGCAAAATCTTCCTACCTGTAAGTTCCCATTTGAAACTCTCATGTTAAGAGCAGTCTCCTTTTCGTGCGGGTTACAAGAGAACACTTCTTCACGAAACCCTTAATTTGATTGCATAGACTTTGTTTGTACTTCCTGGTGTACTTACTAACAGAAGAAGAATTCTCTGCTTTCATAATCCCCCTTCACATTATGCTCTACCTGAAAAGATAAAATGGAAGGGTTTTATTAAAAACGACGATGAAGACTATTCTTATAATGACATCCACATTACATTCGTTTCCAGTTATCTTTCCCCGACGACCGCGAATCCAGGGGATGATGAATGTGTTCCTATTTCAAAATGCAGAGGGAGCTGTGCAAGCGGGTCTAGATTGTTGCCGATCCATCACGTGAGTCGTTGACCTTCCGTATTGATATTGCGAAGGGAATGTGTGTCTGCATGCAACGGCTCGAGACACGCGGTTCGTGGAGCGCAATCGTCCCGTAGTTTCATAATCGTCCCGATACGTGCAGCCGGCATATTCATGAAAATCGTTTGTGGAACGGAATAATTATTCATTTTCAAAAACGGCAGTTCTTCTCATGGAATGACGTGGGGTGGACTGAGTTTCCAGGAAGAATTACGCCATTCTGCGGGAAAAGGGAGCTGTTGACTGAAGGACACGCCATTTTCTCGAGTTTTTTTGTATCTTGAAATGCAGGCGAATATCAGTGAATGTACAGCGGCTCAGCTTTTAAACCCTCTGACTCAGAGTGCCGTGTCGGGGGCTCGTCCATTCTCGTGGCTCTGTCACCCGCTTGCGTCCGCGTGATGCAGCGCACATTCGAAGTCGACAGAAGGTAGGTCGCATAGGACGGCAAAGGTTGAGCTCCATTAAAACATGGTTTTCGATACAGAAATTCATTATTAAAAAAATACGTTTGTAAAATGAATGAGAACAAATGTCTTCAACAAAATTACGTTCAGTTAATACATTTATTTAAAATTCACGAAAAAATGGAATCTTTATTGAATTATTCGACAACAGAGTGACTGAAGAAAAGTTCTTTAAACTTGCGTAATAGATTTACTTGTCGCTGAAAGAAATATATTAGTTTCCCAGAAGCATATTACATATGCTAACTACTAATTATGTCGGAACGTACGTCATGTAATAATGATGAAACGCCGAAAAATTACACTATAGATTGCCTCAAAGTAACGTACCTCGATACCCTCTCTTTTCATAGAACAGAGATATCCGTTCCGCGGAACAAAGGAACTAAAATACTTTCATGTTCTGCGAATTTTCAAATAATTATTCATAATTTATCCATAAAAGGTCCATATTCGCTATATTTATTCATTTACATACACGCGAAATGATTAAATTTTTACAAGATGTTGGTTTATAAGAACATTTGGTTCTGATCATTGTACTAAAATTAACCTAGGTTCTCCCTAAGTGTTGTAAACTGGTCTACTTGAGATAACACGGGATATGACTTGCAGAGAATATTCTCATGATAAGAGCTGTTTATCTTCGTGTCACTCATAAATCACTACAGATTCATCTTTTTCCAATTTCGTGACTTTCACTGAGACTAGTGTTGATAATCACTTGAAGACTTGGATCGCGTTTCGGTGTTAAATCGTTCGGAAATACATTATTGAATTTTTAAAAAACGGAATATTTTAATTATTACTGAATATTGTGGCTAGCATTGGGATGATTCCACTTTATTCAAAATAATTTAGAATTCAGTATGTCTTACTAAAGAATAATTATATGAATACTTTAAATGAATCCACAAAAACGATTAGGATCTCTTCTATGATTTATTCTTAAGCGAAGTTTAGAATAAATCGTAGAAGTGAATTATTCCTGAGTGAAGGTAAAAATATTTAAAGACGTGTTCGAACACAAGAACGGAACGGAAGTAAAAATTTTTTCAATTCAATCAATTCAATATTATATATTCAATATTAACACTAAAAAAATCGTATTGATATTATCTACGTTACTAATTTCAAATGCGCACTGAAAATGAAATAGAAACCTATCAGGCCACGGGAGAGGTGTCTCTACTCGCATTAGATACCAAGGACGTTGCGGAAAATCCAAAAAGAATGAAACAGTTTCATTTGATTGTTACACGACCTATTCTCAAGCTACGAGTTTTGAGTGAATTCTAATGCCCAGTGCGCCACTCCTTACGGAACAGCTGAGGTCATGCGAGAGCAAGACTCCAAGGAAGAGGTCGCCCGCCATTAAACATTTGATATTCCCTGTTGCGATATGGAACATCAATTCTTCGTAAGTAAGAAGTGTACTGTATATTCGAGTATACTACGTTGTTGCTGTATTCCTGAAGACATTTTGTTACGATTTTGAATTGTTGCGGTGTAAAGATTGTATATTATTTGATGTGTAGTAGTGTGCTTAGTACGGTTTGGAAAACCATTAACCATTTCGTATGAGTTTGTTCAGTAGACCAGTAATTACTATTATTATTATTACTATTATTATTACTACTATTATTATTACTATTATTATTATTATTGTTATATATTTATTATTTCTCTTTTTCCAGATACAAAAAATGTCGGGGTTTTCCTTCCCAAGATAAATTTTGCCTGTACAATATTTATGGAGATACAAAGAAAACTAAATTCCACAGAACAAACACTTCAGAGTCATTCTTAGTTGTTAATCTTGCACACTATTTCACAATGTAATGACGCATTAACGTCTCGGTTAATTTTCCCTCAATCAAGGCTCAAAACGTTTCTGACAATGTTCGTTGTACCAAGTAAAGCAGCTTTCTGCATAGTTCTTAGATGTTTTTTCTTGTAATTGTAGAATTTTCTCCAGCTTTCCGCCAGTTTTTTCGTGACACCACCATTTACGGACACTACCACAAGAACAACGTGTACTCATATCCTTTATTATAGTTGCGTTAGCCGAAGGAAGTGGATGTCGCTGGGTGGGAAAGGGCTTTATGTAAGCGGCGGCGTGTGAGGCGGCGTGGCGTGTCGCGTGACGGCGCGGCGCCGCCCGCGCCCTGCGGTGGCATGTGGCGGAGCGACCCCTATCGCCCGCCGCCCGCCGCCCGCCGCCCGCCGCCCGCCGCTCGCGTGCCCCGCCTCCTCCGCCCCCCGCCCCCGCCCTCGCTTCCCCGCCGCTTTCGCCACACCACCCCTGCGCCCTCGCTCCCCCGCCGTTCCAGCCACTTCCACGCCACCCCGCTCCTCCGCTGCCTGCCACTCCTGCCGCCCCGACTCCCCGTCGCCCGCCCCGCCATCCCCCCCCCGCTCTGCCACCGCTCTGCCTCCGCCGCCTCCACCGCCCCTGCCCTGCCGCCTCGCCGTCCGCCGACCCCTCGTGCGTGCGTGCGTGCGTGCGAGTCCGCCCTATTTCATTTTCTATCAGCTGCACAGTTCGGTTTCGGTCGAGTGGGGCTTACCAACTTTCATAATAAATTTGAGGCTCGTTGCGGGTAGGGAGTGCGTTATCTGCACAATATATCAGGCTGAAACGATTTTTCTTTCACGACATTCAAGATGTCACAGTAATGATATCGGGCGCGTTATGCGCCATTAGTGCCAAAGGCTTCTTCCGGCTTTCGTATTTCAGAGGAAGAGGGATTTGACTGATCGATTATGATTGCGCTGAGTTTAATAACTATTTATTACAAATTTTTAAGTTTATTGAGTGTACAGCCTAAGTTATTTTTGTAACACATGCATCTGAACGAAAATATGTTTCCCAAAGGTCAGGAGTATACCATTTTATGTATATGAAATACAGTACATCCTGCATTGTTTGAGGTATAAAGTTATGGCATGACATATTTCAGTTAGATCGTTTGTGCATCCTTTCAGTATCATTAAACTTAACTTACAAACAGAAAAAACTTGTAGAAATCGTATATCCATTACAGCTTTCTAAATTATTTTCATTTGTTTTACGAATCAGTATAAAATTATTATATTCGACACCGATTTGTTGTAAAATGTCTGTGAAAAGAATTTGTTTTTGTTATCTGTGTTTTAAAGTAAATATTTTGAATTGCATAAATTGCATTGAAGACCATTGTCCGAAAATATGAAACACAGTGCACTTCTGAAAATTACAAATTTTTTGACAAATATCTTTCACGGTGTCATCATTCAGCAGTCGTTACAAGTACTTAGGAATGTCATATATTGAAATATGAGTTCCTTAACTTCCAATGCGCCTAATGCATGTGGTGAGTGTGGAGAAATCCTGAGTGCGACTTCCGTGTTGCACAGGTCTTAGTAAGGCCCGAGGTAGCATGACAGGTCGACCATGTCGCCCCACGTTCTGTCCGCTTGGCCGCTCCGCCGACGCTCATCCCGAGCGACTCGGCGTCCCAGATCCTCGTACATCAGTAGTTGCCCAAACGCCGTCGCTTCTTGTTGCTTCACGCTCGGGCTCTTTGCGCACACGGCGCCTACGCCAAGTGTCCCCGCTCCCCCTCCTTCAGCCCCGCGCCCCCGCCCCGCCCCGCGCCCCGCGCCTCCCCCCGCGCCTCCCCCCGCGCCTCCCCCCGCGCCTCCCCCCGCGCCTCCCCCCGCGCCCCCGCCCCCGCGCCCCCGCCCCGCGCCTCGCCCCGCGCCTCCCCCCCGCGCCTCCCCCCGCGCCCCCGCCCCGCGCCCCCGCCCCGCGCCCCCGCCCCGCGCCCCCGCCCCGCGCCCCCTCCCCGCGCCCCCGCCCCGCGCCTCCGCCTAACGCCACCACTCCGCATCATCGCCCCGCTCTTCCCCTCTCGGAACCGCCCTGCCAGCACCCACTCCTCCGCGCCGCCCCCGCCCCCGCCTTCGCCCCTTGTCACGCGCCCTCGCGCTGCGTCCCGGCCCTCTGCCAGCGAGCGAGCAACCGCCCTCTCTGCGCCCTGCGCAGCGCGCGCCGCCCCTTCGCAGCTCCGCCCTCCCCACCTTCTTTCTTGTCTGCTCTTACTCCGCTCACATCCCGTTACAGGTACGAAATCCCTCCTCTTCCCGCACCCTCCCCAACTCTCCTCCGAGGCTCCGTCTCGCCCTGTGGCACCCCGTCGCGTCCCGCTTTTCCCGCCCCGGTCCCTCGCCCTGTCCCCGCGCCCCAGACCCCTTTCCCGTCGTTCCACCCTGGCTCTCCGCTGCCGCTCGTGGCGCCGCCCAGCCGCAGGCGGAAGCGGAGACAAGCGGAGCGCCAGGGGGCGGCGGGGGCGGCGGGGGCGGCGGGGGCCGCGGGGGCCGCGGGGGCGGCGGGGGCGGCGGGGGCGGCGGGGGCGGCGGGGGCGGCGGGGGCGGCGGGGGCGGCGGGGGCGCGCCGATTCGCCGCTAATGCAGCGTCGCCCGGTGCATCGCGTTCCGCCGCCACGCCTCGCCTCGCGCTTCCGCCTCGCGTTTCCGGAGCGCGCGCTTCCGGTGGCCGTCGGCGCGTGCGTCAAAGGGGCGGGGCGGCGGGGGCGGGGCAGCCAGGTGCGAAACGCGCGCGCCCTTCGGAGCAGAAGCGAATCAAAGCCCCCGAGAGGCTCGCCTCCGCCCGCGCCTCAGCGAGGTATGCAAGGCGACGGGGGAGCGCTTCCACCTCCATTCGTTCGCTTCTCGCAGAAGACACTGCAGTCCCGACGGTGCCAGGATTTCCGCCAAAGGTGCAAGTGGATACATCGAATCCAACCGTTGTCTGGAGTCGAATTCTAATCGCCGGTTGCGTCTTATAGGTAGTTTTCGGGGTCTCTCCGATCAACGCCAGGCGAATGCAGGAGCAATATCTCGGACCTTAACAACCGATCGCGCGCGATCTTCCCTCCCTCTTCCTTGTCCTAATCTCAATCTTACTTGTACACGCACTACTACGTGTCGGGAGCTTAGAGCTTCTCTCGACTGGTGGGAGATACCTGGATGAAAAAGGTGTTTCTTTCGTTACGCTAGGTATACGTTCCAGGCTCAATCGCCTGAGTAGAACATCTGAAGTGCTCCACGAGCGCAACAACGGCGCCCGGCGCTCTGTGGCACAAACGAAAGCGCCTCGCGCGTTCTCTCCATATTTTCTTGGAAACGATCGTCTTCGGTAGGACTGTTTTACTTACTATACAGTACTTTCATGTTTTAATGACTATTCTTATTGTAGGTCCCCGATATAGAAAAAATAGATAATTCTTGTTCCTAAATATAGTATTTTTCTTCCTTTACCACGTGTAGCACTATCCACGTTTCTGATATTTGATACAGAAAAATTGGTTTAAGGCAAACAGTTTGTCTGTCCGTCCGATCTCCCGTCCGCCCGTCCGCTCGTGTATATGAACAATGCTAGCAGCTAAGCCTTACGCAGAAATTTCACAAAAGTGATACTCTCCGACCAATCTGGTAGATGTCACAGATCCTTGATTTTGAAAAAGATATTTTAATGGTTTGGGAGTAGTCTCCATGATGCGTCAAAGACATTTGCAATTTTTTCTCAAAAAGGGCACCAAAATTTTGGATTAATATTTTTTTCGGATAGTACGCTTATAAAATGGTGCAGGTACGATTTTTGTTGATGTATCAGAATTTTCGAATAATTATTATTCTTTCGGAGTCTTCCTACAACTATAATACTGAAGATATACAATTTTCTTCTGAGCGAAATACTTCCTTCAAAAATTCGATCTTTAAATGGGGCTATGTAAATTTTTTCAAAATATAGTTTCGCGTAATTTTGCATGATTTAAAGTCAATTTTAAAAATAAGATTTTCTCAAAAACTGCATCTTTTTTTGCACGGATAGTCCTAAATGCATTGAATAACATGTTCTAAATTTGTAATTTTGACATGTTGGAATTTTGATGTATTCTCTTGATTTTTTAAAAAAAACAAATGTATGTTTTTGAAACCCCTCTCACATCGTTTTACTGGGAACACCTTTCACACCGCTTTACTGGAAAGTTTTATGCAATATTGAATTTGTGAGTACAGGACCTTCAAATAATTTCTCATGAAGTTTCTCGAAAACTCAAAAGTTTTGTGTGGAAATGAAAACAAAATTTCGCGGTTTCAGATACGCTCAACAATAGTTTCTAAAATCGGCTCCAATTTTTCAAATGAAAATTTGTATATTGGGCCAGGTTCCACTCTTCTATAACATTCGTGAAGTCGTACATGAATTCTACTATTAGGGGACCGTAAAAAGTGAGAACACAAGGATTTTATAAATGTAAACATTATGATAGTTTTGGTTATATCTTTTTCCGGTTCATTTCCCGCGACCTCTTTATTAGTTGGGTATTCTTTTGTCTTTTATTTGTATTTTGTGCACTTTATTTCGAACATTCAATGAACGATAATATTTCCTTTATTTCTCTGTTGTTTCCTCCAGTAAATTGAACTCACATCCTAGTCACGTCCAGCTTGGCTAGCTGTGTATCGTTTCTCTCAGGAGTTTATCGTCATTCTTTCTCCTTTGGAAGAAATTGTAAGATGAAAATACTTTTCTATAAGGAGAAGGTAATTTTCAATTTACTTTTTTATTCTTCTTGAAGGGAATTATTTCCACTTCTTTGACACCGCACAATAAATAATCTGAGAAACATTAAAAACAGTAACTAACCATAATTTATTTTATGACGGTGAGTTCAGGACAGAGTAAACTCGTTCTCATAATTTACTCTGTTTTGAATTTCTAAATCGAGACACCCTAAGAAAATTGTGCACATACTTCGCCATACATTTCATACTCCGTTAGCAAACATTATAAAATTGCAATAAATGGGACTCAGATACATAACTTTGATTTATCGGATGATGTCGCCAATTCAGCAGAAGTGTCAATGTTCCGGGCTTCCTGACATCTTCTTCGGGACTGAACAACTTTACTTGCAAACAATTGCAACAGCAGTTCCCCGATGCCTCCGTTGAGTGGCAGTCGTTGAGTCATAAAGAGTGACAGCCGACAGCCACACCCACTCGCATGAGCGCAACCTGCTCCAGCGCCCTGGACATGACATGCATTGGGAGCAGCGGCGGCGCGCGCTGGCCGACCGTGACCTCCGAGGGGGCGTCTGGCCCGCGCGTGCCCCGCCGCCGCTATCGAGCGCCGCCCACCCGCCCCCCTCCGCCCCCCTCCGCCCCCCGCCCGCGCCGCACGGAGGGCGCTTGGAAAGACGAGCGCAAAGGCGCAAAAGCCATTGCCTCGAAACTGTCACTGTACCGCTTAGCTCTGGACAACAACGGTCTCCACTCTGATCGAGGGATCCTAGAGTTCGCGACTCTGATGGACGGATCCTAGAGCTCGAGTCCCGACAGCGGTGGGTTTTTCTACTCGAGGTTATACGGGTAGCTAGAATTCTGCCGCCGTCACATGAATTTTAGCGGTCAGTTGCTCTGATCGGTAGTTTTATGTTGCTTTTTTTTCCGAACCATAACTGACAAATCCCGGAGTAATACCCTAACAATGACTCACAGATCGCGCGCAATATTTCCTTCCTCCACCTTGTTCTCCCATCTCCCTTCACACATTCATAGACTCGCACGCGCTCCGCCACCACGCGTGTTGGCAGCGCAGTCGGGCGCTTGGAACGTGTCCCCGCTGAGGCAGCGCCTCGTTGGCGGAGACGCGTGGACGGAGCGCCCCCGACGCGCGGAGCGGCGCTGCATCTTGCGTTGCCCGCGGGGTGGAACACCGCCACCTCCCGCGATTCAGCGTCATGTCCTACATCATCGCAGCAGCGCACCTTCCCTTTGCGCCTCTCACCCGCAACCGATCTTTGTAAATGAGCTCCCTAAGGAAAGAGAATTTCACGGAGACGTGAGAATTGCACTTGACTTTAAAAATATCAAGGATTTGTTCAAAAATGGATCTAAATATTAATGTAAAATGCAACTCGCAACGCACGTCCAGGCTTTTTTGAATATACGTCGTTAAATAACTCCTAAACGAAGCGTTCTAGGGCCTTAAAAACTAAAATTTTGGGACAAACGTTCTCAAAGAAACTTTCCTCATACCCTAATCTACAGGATCAGATCTTCTGATCATTCTGTTACGTTTTTGCTGCTTCGACGCTTTCGATTCTACCCCACCTGTTCAGAGCCTGTAGAATCTGTAACTGTATGTGAAATTACTAATTACTTGATATTCTATGCGATTGAATCACGCGGGTGTACCTCTTTGCTCGATAATGAAGTTAAATAAGAATTGTCTGTATTGACAAGGGAGTATTACATTGTTATCAATTACAAGGTGACATATAGAACAAGTGACAGAGGATAAGAGGCTCTTCAAGAAAAATATATATTTCAGGCTTAATGTGGAAATGGAAAAATAAGGAAGAGGGTGGGGTATAGCGTGCGAGAGTTCTCGCACGGGGACGCTACTTCATTACACTTGAAGGACTAATGACGCGTCCGGAAACACATCAGTCAATCAATCAACATAGTCCAATTTACAGAAATGTGAAAATTATTAGACTCAAGTACATTGTAGGAAAAATGTACACATTTAGAGTTATCTCTGTGCGTACCAATGCAAATTAATATTTTATATTCATGCATGGAGTTATGTTTCTTAGACAAATGTAGGACTACTCCAGAAGATCTACTATCGTTTACACAACAATTATTAAAATGGAGTGAATATAATATTTATGAAATGATTTCTGCTTTATAATGCTCGCACAAACTACAAAGTATTATATTTACTTTTTTGAAGCTCACTTCGATGATAACTCCCTCTTCTCCAACGCCATAGCTCCTCTAAACATTTTTTAATGCCAGAACTGGAATTTAAAAAAAAAAGGTTTATCATTACGGAGGAATTAGGTTGAGCTGCTCAACTAGTTCTTCTCTCCTTTTAATTTTGAAGTTCTTCAATATTGCTTCAGAATCGACCACAGATTATTTTCTTTATATACGATTCTGCATATAGGGCCATGCAACGTGTTACATTACATCATCCTATAATTGCTTATATTAGCTTGACTGTACGACTTCATGCTTTAAGGCAATGCATCTGTTGTATACCAAATTAAACAACCCTCTGCGGTCTGCAACAACAATTTATTTATCACTAAAATCCCGAAGAATAATCCACAAAACGCTGCCAGGAGTCACAATATCAAGATATGTTTTCATAGCCGGGTCGTTATACAGGTTACAAATAAGCCGTTAATCAAAGAATCACAAGTAATTGCGCCGGGTACAATGTCTAGTCAAGTTAATGTTCTACTGAAAGCTGTCGGTGATGGAATACCGGGGCCCCGGCTCCGCGGCTCCCGCGCGGTCTTGCCACCCCTTCGCAGGGGAAGGGTGTCGGCTGCGTGCCCCCTCTTCTACAGGAGGAGGGAGGGGGCGCCTTCCACGCCTTGGCCGCTCTCCTGGTGCGGCGAGGCGTATCGCTTCTGGAGTGCCCGCATGGCGGACACTACAGCATCCTTATATATAACATGCAATAATATATTAAATGCGATCTGCATATCGTGGACATGTTTTTTAACCCGTTTTTGTCAACTAATATCGACATTTTATGAAGCGAATATGCAAATCGTCACATTTCTGCGAACTTTTCTTTCTTTTGATATGTTTTTTTTAGGGTAGCCAACCAAGGGTCTAAGAGCCAAAACGTATGTATGCTGCAGGAAATCTATAAGGGGCGGCCATAAATTACTTACCGCAAATTTGGAATATTTTCAATACCCCCACTCCCTCCTATAATGCGCTAATAATGATTGAACTCCCCTAATAATTACGTAACGCTTGCGACACCCCCCCTCCCCTTATAAATGCTAGACGTGGAAATGGATTATAGCTCATTAAAAAATTATATTCATTTTATTTGTGTTGTGTATTAAAATTTAATATAATTAAAGTCGGAATTAGTTTTCGATGCTGACTGCACTTAACAATAAGATTGGGGGCAAATTTTGAGTGAAGGAAGGACGCATAGGCGAGGAAATTTCTGATCACAAGCCGTGCACACGCCGCCGTTTTGGACGGCGCATGGGCGAGAATCTACTGCGCCAATTTTATTCTACAAAATACTACAGACCGGTTTTGAATATTTTCTTCGTAATCTTTAAGATTCAATACAAAATTTATGAAAAAATTCTCATTATTTTAACAACTAATTATTACTTAAAATACTTAGTGTTTTAAACAAATTAATTAGGTAATATTTTAATGGTTTAGTGCAAGACTCAAAAAACGGAAGTATTTCAACCAATGTTAAATATGTAAAAAAAATATCAATGTTATGTAACCACTTAATTGAATACCCCCCCGCCCCAATGTAACGCAGCGTAACGCTGCCTCAAACCGCCTCCCCTCAACGCCTCAAACCTATGGCGTTACGTAGTGTATGGACGACCTCGTAGGTGATAATTGAAGGAGGATGTTTTGCCCCACCCCACGAATAGAGACCGGATTGTTATGTAATCACATATTTTTTGTCTTTCTACTTCCGCTCTCAAAATTGTAATCTCGGCGAATCATAGCCCTCTTATTACAATATCGATTTCTTTCATTACATATTTTACATGTTTAGTACTATATTACGTATTTTACATATTTTGCTGTTTTCACAATATATTTTGTTTTATCAATTTTATTACATATTTTTTTATGAAAAGAAGTGTTTTTATTTTAAAAATCAGCATTTTTTATATTATTGAGAAAATCTATGTGTCGAAAGTATAATTGACACAGTGTTTTGTGATGTGTAACCTTAATTTCCGAGAAAAAATTGCAATCGCCGACGTGTAACACTTCGATGAAAATGTTGCATGCTGTAGCGTATTGCATGCTGGTTTTTTCGTAGATATCGCCAGTTTGTGCGATGGCTTCTATTGCGTCTATTCCGGCTGCTAAATTATGGTTTTGGATTACAATAGATGAATCTATTACTACTGACGAGAAAGTTGTATCATGCAAAGTGAGCATGTTCTTGATATGTAATTTTTTTTATTTAGAGAATTTTAATATTACGTATTATATCCGATTTTACATATTCATTACATATTCTTACTGTTTTAATTACATATTTATATACATATTTTGACGTGTATGAAATCGTAGGCTTCCGCGGCCGGAGTCATGTGGATGATCTTGGCTGTCCCGGTGACGCCGCGTCGAAGGCTGTGTTGCCGACGTTTCGACCATCTTGTCGTGATCTTACTCAGAGCTGTATTGCGATTGCCTCAGGCAATCCAGCCCTGAGGTAGATCACGACAAGATGATCGAAACGTCGGCAACACAGAAACGGCCGACGCAGCGTCACCCGGACAGCCAAGACCATGTACATATTTTGACGTTTAATGCTACGTGTTGTTCCGGTCTCTGCCCGTGGGAGCGCGGCCCACTGCGAGGGCAGGACGGCGCCCGCGGCGCCGCCGCGCGCCGCAATATTTATAGGATCGGGCACTTCGTATACAAATTCGAACGGCTATTACTCAAAGTTGCCGATGCGATAACATCTTTTTACGTGCACATCATGAGGTCACGTCTTCGATTTCTGTGCTGTTCGGTGGAGGCTTAAGTGATTTCAACTGAAGGCTGGAGAAAGTGTTGATAATTTCTCGTTTCCTTCACGTTTCATTATTGTGAGATGACGATTTCATTCATCACGATATTTAGAATTCCCTTGAATATTGAGAAAGCTAATATTTTGAGGGAGGGTAAAAATGAAATCCAATAAAAGATTTTAAGAGTCCGAAGAGTTGGAGAGATTGCCATCTATGATATTTACTTACTTAGATCATGACATTTCTGAATGACAGAAATATATTAATTTAAACACTTTTCTCTCAACAGTTTATTTGCTCTCTCTCTCTCTCTCTCTCTCTCTCTCTCTCTCTCTCTCTCTCTCTCTCAATTCGTTTGACTTAAGCCGAAGGAACTTCTTTGATTATTGGACCATATGTGTTCCAATGGGTACTCCTCCCCCACGAAATATATTTTATTTATGATTGGGAAGGAGGAGGGAACCAATGAAATTTATTTTGTAGTTGGCGTGGGGACGCACCTTGTGCTATAAATACCTTTGTTTCAGGAAAGAATAACTACGAAGGACACTCAGAACGCAAATATTTTCATTGAAACAAATTTTCCCAAATTATTTTTTCCAATAATTCCCTTTTACAATGTATTTCGGTTACACAGTAATATGGTGCTTTGAACAATGACTACACGGCCGTCCTATCTTGACATGAATCCTTGTTGTTCAAAGTAGGGCCCATGATATATCCAGAGGGACCCCATAGACTCGACTTATTGTTTACACGGGCTAAACGAGCTTAAACGAGAGATTTTTATTCTTACGTGCCTTAACCAAGAAATCTACCTCGAATCACCCATTTACTGAATGTGTCCTTTTAGTCGTCACTACGTATCCGACCCAAGAAAAAATTCCGCAAGTTGTTTGCTCAAGGGCATTAGACGTTTTGGGGGTTCTGAATTCGAATTATATGTGGGCCACCTCGAAAAAGGTTGTCTTTACATAGAAAATTGCAAAAACACTTTAAAATATTGCACTTTTCCCTTTTTGGCTTACATCTTGAAGCTCGAGCGTTTTTATCCAAACAGTTGCTATTTACAACATTAAACTTTACAAAATTTCCTACAATATCGAAATATTCAACAATTTTGTGATTACATCGTAGCAAAGCAAATTACATTATGTGTCGTACAAGCAATTATAATACTGTATCCAAATCATATATTTATATTTAAATTAGTTTTAGGTTCATGTGGTCATATATCGACAACAAACATTTCCAAAATAAAAGATAATGACACTTGAAACTGCATGTAATAGTCCATCGTATTCTCGGAATTGCTCTTTCAATTATGCGCTACGGTTCGAATTACACATTCTCATTGGCGGTCCTAGAATGTCTTATCCCCACCCATCCATGGGGTCCGGGTTTGCACTCAAGTTGCTGGCGCGCTGCTCTCGAAGTCAGTCAAAGTGCAAAATTCTGGGCAGGCTTGTCCAGACCTCGTACAAGAGGTCAACAAAGAGACCTAATGAACTTACCGAGTTCAAACACGAAAAGTTCTGAGCCATGCAGATGATGATGGTGATTACTACAACAATTGTGATGGCAGCCCGGAATGATATTCAACCACCGTCAGGAGGTTCGACTCGTAATGTACTGAATACACATTCAAAGCCAAAGTAGATTACCATTGCAAATGGTGTTATCATGCAATCAGCTGTAGTTTTATAGACACATAAAACCTGTACGGCCGCAGGCAGAAGCTTGGAAGCTCTTCACTGCTGTCCGAAATCTACATTGGGGGAATGTTGCATTGTAGAATATTTACAACATTAAATTGGACGCAAAACTCGTAAACTTGTGTGTTCATAGAGTTTCTTTGTTAAAATTCCTTCAATGATTGCTTAAGCCTCAAATGAAACTGTCCACAACTGGTGGGAAAATAAAATGCATTTGTAAATGACTGAAAAACATGCAAAATTACGTTGAAATGGAATTTATGAAGATGGCTGATTGAAGGTGCTCGTGAGGGATTTGACTCAAACATTAAAAATCATTAGCCCCGTAAATGTAGTGTATCGTGTGAGGCGGCTGCGATCTCCCAGCTTCCTGCTGGATGGCGAGAATCGTCGCTGTCCGACACGCCCGCAGAATTGTGTCTTTTCCACTATTTCCTTTTAGGAAATGCAAAGGAAGTTATAATTAAGTAAAATAAGTAAATGCAAGTAATATAGGTAACAAAGTCAGTAATGGTTAACTCAGAAGCAAAGTTTATACTAAAGTATTAATCTTCAAAATCTGTTGTATATTCTTTTGTCTTTTATTGTAAAATATTCGTAATTGTAAAATATTTCAGATGTATTTTTCAGAATACGTTTAATTATTTGTGTGTATAACCTTGAATTTCAGAATACGTTTAATTATTTGTGTACATAACCTTGAACAGCTTTGAATAATTCGTTTTGAAACAAGGTATATCTGCTTTTTCGATACCAGGGTCTCCAGTACAAGTTTTTCTCCCGATAAACCGCGTTTGTTTCATTGCAATATTTTCTTTGTTCTACATAAGTAATATGCGGAAAAGAAAAATGCGTAATTCTAATTGGGATAAACATGCCAGTGGACAGTGTAAATGGACGTCAGGTCATGGTTAGAAGAGGTAAATAGGCAACGTCATACACTTTCTGATAGAAAATGCGGGTGGAAACTACTTGTAGATGTGAATAGTTAGAGTTAAAACTGTTGTGCACAGTGTGCAGTTAAGTCTTGTTAGTGTACATTAGTAAAAGAAAAGGGTCATTATTCTGATAATGAGTTCTAAATTAGTCTAAAACATGAGTGGAGTATCCGGTTCATAATGGGAATCCACTCTCCGAACCTCGGTATTCTGTAACACCACCAAGGGCACCGCAAAATGCAGACACAATCCATTTTTATTTTCTCGCTACCGCTTACGCAGTAGAGAGAAAGTTGTATAATGCTGCATGAAAAAACGGCGAATTTTTAGGCAGAAAAACTCTTATTGCCGGTCCCCTTGTACCGAAAAGTTGGATAAATTCAGTTGCCAAATTTAGAAGAAAATCATCTTACACGTGGTGTAGCCAGAATCCATGTTTTGTACGTCCTTGATACCGAACTAGTGGTGCTACAGAAAGGCACAGACTTTACCGTATTAGTTTTCTATTTTCTTGGGTCTTCGCAAGCTATTTGGAATTGCCACATACTCTTTCTTGCCAGCTACTTAATTTCTCGGTTTTTTAATTTTTCGGTTTGCTATTGGTAGAACGAAAATATTAACTTTAGAATATTAAAGAACACAAAAACCTAGCCGTAAATGGCAATTTTCTTTTAAAAATTATGTGCCGTTTAAGAGAAAATGGCGTTTTAGCGCTACTAAAAATGCGAAATTTGAAGCTCATTTTCACAGAAAATGTTTGAGTTTTCAAAATACTTTATTTGAAGTTATTTGAAGCAGTTATACTCACAAATATAATAATCTTTACAAATTGCGGATAATGTGCATATTAAAGATGTGAGAGATCTTGAAAAAAAATTACATTTATATAATTTTTTAAAAAAACAAAAAGTAACTCAAAATAAACTTAACGTCATATTAAAGAGTGTAATTATCACTATCTGTTACAAAAGTTTCAAGAAAAAATTTGCAGCCATATATGAGAAAATGGCGTTTGAGCATTTCTGAAAATGCCGAAATTTGAGCTACTTTTCACGGAAAACGGTAGTGTTTTCGAGAAACTTTACTTGACATTATTTAAAGCATATATACTCGTAAATATAATAATGTGAAAAAATTGCCGATAATGTAGATATTAACGACGTTAGAGACAAGTAAAAAATTTACATTTTTGTAATTTTTGAAAAAATCAACCGATAGACCAATATGGCTTTCATGTCATCTGATAGAGTAAATTTACCACTATCCCTACCAAAAGTTTAAAGAAAAAAATTTGGAGCCATTTTTGAGAAAATTTTGAAAATCCCCGGGGGGCTTCATATAAAGTACTCCCAAAATTTGAAGAATCTTTTTCAGTCTCAAAGCTTTGACTAGAATCAGATCGACTGGGGAATATCCATTTTGGAAGAAATCGTACGTATGGTTTAGGCGCTAGCAGTGTTCACAGACGGACGGACAGACGGACGTTCTTCCTTTCAATTGGGTTTTCGGTATCAAAGAAACTAGTGTAGCCTAGAAAACAGGATTTCTGGCTACACCACGTGTTAGGGGATTTTTTTCTTAATTTAGCAACTGGTTTTATCCACTTATTCGTTTTCACGGCCCGGCAATTAATTTTTTTCCCCGGAAATTAATTTTTCAAAAATTTGAGTACTTTTCACTTAATTTTCCGTGAAATGCGGTCGACAGGTTAGTTCTACTTTAGAACCATTCGTTGCTGATTCTAGAAGAGTCACTGAAATAAAAAAAACGTAAAAAAGTTTACTTTGTGGAAAGCCAAATACAGGAACATGAACAATACGTTTTTACACAGTATTCCCGTCGTGTAACGTAAGTATTGCAGTACTTTAGAAGTACATCAAATCCCCTAGGAAGAATATTTTGTGACCAAGAGCAGCCACTCATGCACTAACGATTAATAAGACGAAGCTCCTCTTTGGGGCATAGTGCCAGTGGAGCTGCCACGCGCTTGTGTCATGTTGCAGGTGCTGCGATCACCCAACAATGCTTCAACCGTGATGATTGTATCCAGAAACTTTCAGAAAAAATGTGTTGTTTAACATTTTATTGCTAAAGTTTTAAGGTTTCCTTTCGAACGACGCTTACACTTCCGGATTCCACGAAGTCGTCTCAAAATTGACGCATCGCTTTTTCGTTTCCTAATTGGTGGAGACGTAACTCAGAACGGCGCGCCGCGGCGGTACAACGCCAGAAAACCCAGGGCGCATGATAAGTTGTGTAATCGAAACAATCGGCGGATACGAGCGCGCGCGCCTGCAGACATTCACTACCGCTCAAGCCGCAACGGCACTAAATTAGATCAATTAAATAAGAGCTTCAGTCTCGCTCCGGTTGCAACGGACGTCGTTCAAATTATTTGCTTTACTACAGCTAGTAACTAAGTGCCGAAAATTAGCACCTTTTTGCTAATATTAGAGCGAATAGATTGGCAAAGTGCTCTTTTTCAGCCCCTGGCAACACAACATTGAATTTGTTAGTTTAATTTATTCCAAGTGAGTCGACAGTTTTCTAGTTCGTTTGGAAATCATGCATATTTGCACAATCCTAGGAAAGAAAAATTATTTTGATATTAGATTAAATGTATGTGATACGTAGAATTTCGTCAGTTATCAAAATGAATCAAATATATGTATATCAGGATGATTGTGACCATGGGGAACAAAGTAGGAGGGCGTAAACCATAAAGACATTTACATCACAATTCGTCACCTTTTTACTTTCTGGCTACGGAATAGAGAGAAAGTTAATTAATGCTGCGCGGAAAAACTGCGAATTTTCGGCAGAAAACTCTTACTACAGGGTCCTGGTAACGAACATGTGGATAAATCCAGTTACTAAATTTATAAAATATCCTCTAAAACATGATTTAGCCATAATCCATTTTTTATGGGTCCTTGATATCGAAAAATCAAATGACGGCAAAACGTCTGTCTGTCCGTCCGTCCGTCTGTTTGTCTGCCCGTCTGCGAACAACTCTAGCGGCTAAACCCTTCAGTCATTTTCTCAAAAATTGATTTTCCACGATCAATCTGGCTTATGTCGCGGCCCCTTGAATTTAAACCAATATTTTCATTTGAGGAGTACTTTATACATGAAGCCCCTGGGGCATTTTCCAAATTTTCAAAAAAGTGGCTCGTTCTCGATTAATTTTTTATGTTGGATAGTGTGAAGGACGTTTAAGAGAATAGTGTAAGTCTCATGTTCCTTGACATCTGTAATTTCTCGAAAATTGCAATATTCAATATTTTTCGGCGTCTTCCCACAGCTACAACTTGTCTTATGCTAGAACTTCCTCAAACGATGCATACGAGTTACATGCAGAGAATGTGACTGCACTGAAATGAAAATTAAAAAAATGACTTACGTTGATTGCGAAATAAATCATAAATTTATCTTTCTCATCTTCTTACCTTGACAATATTTTCGAGCTTTTCTCAAAGGGTGGATTACTATTCCTCTGAAAGCATAAAAAGTTGTTGTTTTAGACTTGAACTCTACATGAAGAAAGGCTGATCGCGGAGATAACACGAAATGCCTTCAAAACTGCGAGGGCTCCGGGAATGAAATATGCATCGTTTCGTGTTCCAGGTCTTATAAATTGAATGGAAGGAATTGTGAATCCTCAGGAAGCCGCTACTGTATCGAATGAGCGATTGTAAATTTAATGAGCTTCACGTTCTATAAATAGTAAATCGATACGTAAAAGGTAATGAAGAAATAACATCTCAGGGTGTCCAAATGTTATGAACACAAGGCAAGACAAAAACACTATCTTGAATGCTGGCGCGCGCGATAGTATATAACATTAATCATAAGAATTGGCTCAAATACGTTACGAAAAATTTATGATTATCAACGATTGATTTAATCCGACTTATTTTTTAGTTATGTAGTGGTTTAGTGCATGGAAGTGAAAGTGTGTGTAAGTAAGGTGTTAGGACAGGACAAAGAAGAAGAAGGAAAGATCGCGCGCGGTCCGTGGCCTGTTTGTATGGGTACCGCTCCGACATTCGCCTGGTATTGATCCAAGAAACCACGGAAAACTACTTATCAAAGCAGTCAGACGCTAGAAGTCTTCTCCAGACAGCGACTGAACTCGATCTCACTTTCTAGCTCGTGTCGCAAAGTCCTGCTACCGTCGGGAGTCGAACCGTAGGACCACGCAATTGGAAGCACTGCAGTGACGTCAGTGGACGCGCTGGGCCACTGACGGCGGTGTCTCTGTCGTCTTCTGCCACGCCTTTTGATTGATTGATTGATTCGTGCTTCCGGCCGCGTCAACTACTCAGGTCATTAGCCCCGTAAATGTAGTGCGTGTTTTTTCTTGGGAGATGGCGATGATCTTTTCCCCGCTGGATGGCGAGATCTGGCGTCGACCTACCGTCGACTAGCGGGGCTTTCCCCTCAACCACGTATCTCCCACCAGCGAGGCACCGCCCCAGCCGGGACAAGCTGTAAGCTCCCCGACGGTCTCCCGGCATGTGTGGTAGTGTACTGCATGTTAGTGTAAGTGTGTTTGTGTAAGAGGAGAGGATAGGACAAGGAAGAGGAAGGAAAGATCGCGCGCGGTCCGTGGCCCGTTTGTTGGGGTACTGCTCCGGCATTCGCCTGGGGTTGATCGGAGAAACCACGGAAAACTACCGATCTGAGCAGCCGGCCTCTAGTATCCTCCTCCAGACAGCGACTGAATTCGATCTAGCTGACAACCTAGTGTCGAAACTCCTGCCGCCATCGGGACTCGAACCTAACCTTTTGAAGGCGTGGAACGCCGTCAACGGGTCCATTTCAGTCGAGCCCCGCAGAGACCGCCCGTCACTTCGGATGGGGGCTTCGCTCGTTTCCTGGTGCTGTCCGGAAGTGATTTCGTCATTTGAACAAAAATATTCTATTCGCATGGGCTCTCATCGCGTGAATACGGCGGATGTTCCTCGTGCGCAGAAGCTCCGTCACGATTTTAGCCAACATCCTTTGTGATCATGAAGGACGGCGGGAGTCTTTATCAGAAAGTGCTGTCGGTTATTCGGAGTCCCAGATGATGATGGAAGATGCCAGTAAGCTACAGTAATAGTCTGCATTGACTGACTGCCTGTGAAGTGCAGCACGATCAAAGATTACTCCATGAATATCGTAGGCCTCAATAAACCACTTTTCCCTAGTACCCAGCGCACATTCTTTGAGCTGTGAGGACCTGAGTGTTTCCATTTATTGGATTGCAGTTTCAACCGTGTATTATAAGGCCCATTCCGTATTTCGTCCATTGCCGATCCTCACAAGGTAAACTTCATTCTCATTCATTCTTATTTTAGACCGTTCAGACGTGTATAAACAGTTCAGTGTGGATCTCAGACAGGCCAACAGAGAAACAGAAAACCGAAGCCGACCGATTGCTTAAAACGACTTTTTAGGTCTTACGCGCCCCCTAAATGTGGATTATGACTTCCTTTTTTATCCTAGAAAGTAGTTTAATACACATACGAGAATGAGTAAGAAAAAATCACTTTTCCTGTATCAGATTGACAAAACAAGAGTTTCTGTTGAAAAATCGGCGTTTTATTATCCAGCATTACAAAATTTTCTTTCAACTAGTTAAACGAGAAAGTAAAAATGGTATAAAAATGATGAAGAGAAAAATACGCGGAAGTCGCTAACCAATCGTCGCACTCCGTTGAAACATCTGGCGCTTCGTGTGATGTGCCACTTAGTCGCCGGTTTCCGCATCTTAGCTTCTGTGCGCGGGGTGAGGGAGGGGGCAGAGTCGGAGGAGGCCATGACAGAGGGGGGCGAGTGGGAGGAGGCCGTGGCGGAGGCGATGACCAGCGGCGACTCCATCGACCGAGAGGAGGCGCCGCTGTGCATCATTCAGAAGGCGCTTTGGCACTTCGTCTGCCCTTTCCGCTTCCCTTTCGCCCTTGTTCCACTTTCCCACCACCTTCCCCTCTCCCCATTCCCACTCCATTCTCCTCCTCTCTCCTTTACTGCTTATCTTGTGTTCGTGTTCTTAATTTGTTTATCTGCGTGTTCTCCAATGTCACTCTTTTGGCAAATTTATGCACGTCGTTTGGACATTTTTGCGCTCTTCTTTATCATGGTTTCCTCAGAGTTTTCCAAACTTCTACGGTGGTCTTCGTTGTTTTCTGTATCTAATTCATTTCAATCTGTACGATGCTCTCTTTCACTAGTCTCTTCGATTTATGTAGTTTGTTAGTTAATGTCTTGTTTTAACTTAGTTCAACATCGTTTGATAGTCAAAGAGATTTCATGTCTGTCTCCTCTGACACATTTCTGCCTCTCGTTCTACTTGTATTGGTGTAAATAAATATGATATAATTAGAACAACCATCTAGTTCAGGAATGTAATGAACTTGGAATGTGAACAAAAATGTAATGGACTTTGTTCGTTCTGAAATGGACTTGTACATTGAAGGGACTGCCTATATTTTCGGAATAAAGAAAATTAGTTTTCTTTCAGTCGTGCTATTGTTGTCATGAGTTCGAGTATTTCCATATAAATTTCAAATACATATTTATAAAATTGTTTAACGTTAGTTGAGTGATTTTAATGTTCATTACATCTAGATAAATAATTGAGGACAATTTAACTATATCGTATTCGTAGTGTAGAGAAAGTTATGCAATACTGCAAAAAAGAAATTAAATGTAAAGGAAGTATACGTTTTGGGAACTCTGTATAGGATCGACGGTCAGTCTGTCTGAACGACTGTCTATCCTTTTGTCTGGCTACTCACGTGCTACACAAACGTAAATTCTTCACAATTCTACTTTGTATCTACACGTGTGCGCAAATTATCTATCCGTTAGATTAATTTGCGCTTTTGATCGCGGGTTAATGGTCTTGTAGTATTTGGTCATTCAAGGAGGGGAGTTCTATCGTTGCATCCAGCGAAGATACGTTTTCATGCCATAATATGTACCAAGAATGTTTGACGTTGTATCCACGTTCCAGTAATAGTGGCCTTGGGCTTGGATGTGTCTTGCGACTCGACAACATGACTTATTGCGTCGTACGTTATAAATCTGTGTGGCACTTCTTAGGGTCTTGGCAATATCGTTAATTGATTGATTACTAGTGTCCCGAGCGCTTCAACTGCTAAGGTCATTAGTCTCGTACGTGTAGTGCATGGTTTTTTCTCGGGGGTGGCGATGATCTTTTCCCCGCTGGATGGCGAGATCCGCCGCCCACCTACCGTCGACCAGCGGGGTTTTCCCCTCAACCAGGTGTCTCCCACCAGCGGGGCACCGCCCCAGCCGGGATATGCTCTAAGCTCCCGATTAGTCTCCCGGCATGTGTGGTAGTGTAGTGCATGTTAGTGTGTGTATGTAAGAGGAGAGGATAGACAAGGAAGAGGAATGATAGATCGCGGGCCGTCCGTGGCCCGTCTGTTAGGGTACTGCTCCGGCATTAGCCTGGTGTTGATCGGAGAAACCACGGAAAACTACCGATGAGAGCAGCCGGCCGCTAGAATTCTCCTCGAGACAGCGGCTGAATTCGACCTAGTTGATAAGCTAGTATCGAAAGTCGTGCCGCCGTGGAGTCGTGCCGAGTGGAGTCCTAGGACCTCTCTGAGGCCCCGCAGTAGCATCTGTTGATGCTCCGAGAGAACTCTCCCGGTGGCAATATCGCGTTGCTGTCTTTGGCGATCGCCCAGCTCCAGAGAGCGTTTATTCCCCATTACGTTAAAGATTCAGCCCCTGCGCCCGCGCACGCACCCTTCCTCATCAGCCAGCGGCCTGCCTCGCCTGCGCGAAGGCCGCGGGGCGCACGCGAAGGGAGCGTCGGCGCGCGCGCGTGCGGTGACTCAGCGCCAGCAGAGGGAGAGCTCGCCTCCTCCTGCGTTGGGGCGGGAAATGTGGAATGGCGGTGGACGGGCAGACTTTCTCGGGGTTCGGCCGTCCTGTTGTTCATTCCACAATACTGTTCCTGCATCATACTTTGCCCGCACCGATTAAAAATCCTTCTGAACAAAACCATACCAAATAGGATTACAAAAATTGGCACGAATACTGCTCAAGAACAACGAACAAAATACTCTCGAATAACACTGCAATTGAGTATTCTTACAAAATAAGTCTTCACAAATATTACAATAATACACATATAATACAGTTCATTTGTAATACAACAGTTCTCTACATACCAAGAGTATGAAAAGTGGCTGGTTCATTTCGCAACTCTTGAATAGTAAATATTTAACGGCGGGCGGCCTCTTCCTTGGATCCTTGCTGTCACATGATGTGACCTGCGTCGTAAGCATTCACGCGCTTAGTGCGAGAATTGAGAAAAGAAGCGCAAGATGGGAAAAGGCGGAATAAGACAGACAAATATGTTTTCATTTTCAGTAAAATTGGAAACTTTCATTGGTTTTGTATTTTGCTCGAGTTCCTGAGTATCTAACAAAACCGTACACATCTCTCACGTGCGGGACTGCACAGTTTTCTTTCAATCTTTGCCCTCGTTGGAAATTACCTCACCTCGCCAACAAAATCGTTTCCTCGTTTTCCAGGTGCATTCTTTAAGCGTAGGCGTGGTATCACGGCAAAGAATAAATTATTCAAAGTTGTGCTTAAGCACCCAACGTAAGATAGCGACGTTTAGAACTGAAATTCACTTGAAGGTGTAACGTCATACCTTACGCAAAAGATACGATTTTATGTGTATATTTACAACAGTGTTTTGTTTAGAAAGTAGTTGGAGCTTTCTACGTGAACAAATAGAATGATTTTTCTTTAAATGAAAGTTAACATGTCCTAGAGGTGTCATCACTTTCTCTCGTTAACCTTTTTTTAAAGTAAAATCTCTAAATTTTAATAGCATCTTAAAATGTAGTAGAATAAATGCATATCTGCCATTTGTTTTGTTGTGCGGGTTGCGATCTATTGAGAGCAGTTTCGTCCAACGCGAGCAAGCGTGAGCGCATGATGTTATAGTTAGTGAAGCGAAGAAAATGAGTTTATTTTTTAAGTTTGAAGATTGAGTGTTTTCAATACAAAGATTAATGAGTGTTTATAGACGTAACGTATATGTAGCGATCAAATGAGTGTATACATTGCAATCGTAGGACACGTAACGCAAAATTGTGCAGTGACTCAGAAACACGTACAACACTGTAATCACAGTGAATAGTGATTGTATTGTTCCAGGCTTTATAAACGTGCTTCATTCCATTAGACTTGGAAGTACTAAACGACATGAAGAAATATTTTAAAGTTTTCGATTTCACTTATTGTACAAATGTAATACTTTCGTGCTACATTAGTAGCAACGTGTGTAACGTTCCTCTGCTCTTTTTTACATTGTATTACCAAGGATTCATCTATTTCTTTCATAAATAATATTCATTTCTAAGAGGTTGTAAGGTAAAATACCGATAACAGGAATTGTTGCGTGTTTTAACGCTGAAGAACTGATTATCTTATAAGATGAAGTTGCAAATAATATTTTCTAACATTCAAGGGTCTAGCAAGAATTGCATGTTGTTGATTAATGTTGTAAAGGGCGTATATAAAAACATTCTCAGAGAGGACGATGAAATTGCACTTTCGCTAAGTAAAATCTCTGATGTCCTCGTCATAACGCAAGTCTAGGCTATGCAAAAGGCTTTTTGCAAGATGAAGATACTCGTGATTCGTACCGAGGTTTAAATGCCTTACCAAATACATTCTTTGAAATATTATGCAACTTATTTCGTCTTCCCCTCAAATACTTCTTTATTTTAGTGCATAAATCAATCTCGCAATTGCTTAAGATTATGTAAACCTCGAGCCTCGCGATCATGTAACGTCGTGACTCAATACAGAGGCGTCTCGAGGCAGCATCGGTTTTCCTCTTCTGCGTTCAGACCTCGGAGGATACACGTTGTATTTGCGATGGTCAAAGCTGATACACGGCAGGTTTTCTTGTCAGACGATGTCGCAGGCTTCCGCAGCCAGTCATGATCTGGGCTGTGCGGGAGACATCGCGTCACCTTTTGGACAGCCTAGATCAGATTTTCTTGTCATTCTACCTTCTCCATGCCTCCCATTCACAGTTCATCCATCATCATTCCTACCATCTACTTACCTATCTACCGAATCACTCACTCACACATTTATTCATTTATGAATTCATTCATTCACTCCACATCTAAAGACTTAGGTTCTGTAGTTTTGTAGTGAAGAAGTCCTAGATTGGAGTCCTAACGACAAAAAAATTTAAACACGAACTAATTATAGCTGTATTGTAGTCAACAGCTGTCTGGATGAGAATTCCACAGGCCAACGGTCTGATCGGTCGTTTTCAAGGTTTCCTTGTAGTAGTTTTGCCGGAGCAGTTCCTTACCGACGTCCTTACCGACTTACCGTACGCAATCCTTTCTTTCTCGATATTTTATGGAACTGTACTTTGAACGTTAATTTGAAGTTTATCAACAGTTGAAGGAAATTAGACATGAAATTACAGTAAACGTATTCACTATTTTGTGTTTGTAATTCTAGTACACTTTTCAATGCCCATTTGTAAGTCAAGAAACGTAGATGTATTGTTGATCCTGGCAGGTTTGACTTAACAAAGTAATAATTTTGATTTTGTAAGAAATGCATTATGAAAGTCATTAGTAAAGAGAAAATGCGATTTTATAATTATTATTAAATAAGAATGTTTAAAAATAATAATTAATTTCTATTAAATAATAATTATTTAACGATTACTGATAAATGTGGATTCCAATTCGGATTGATTTGTGCCGTTCGGCTCGTTAAAAAATGGTCATTTTTTACTTATATAATAATAGAGAAATAAATTAATAAAATGGAATGTGGCCCATTGCTTCTTTTGTTATGCGCGCTGGAATGAGGCGAAGCAGAGAGACAGATGTGGGAAAGTGCTTTTGTCCGCCGGCGGGGGCGTGCGGCGCGCGCTGTGCAGTTGGTCCGGGCGGAGGGAGCGTCGCGTCGCGTGCGCGGCCGCGCTCAATAGCCCCTGGGATTCGGACCCGCCCGCCCTGCCTACCTCGCCTCGCTCTCTCGCCCTCCCTCCCGCCCTCTCCCTCCCCCACCCGCCCTCTCACCCTCCCGTCCAGCCTCTCGTCTTCTCGCTCGCCCCCTCCCTCTCGCCCGCCCGCCCTCTCGACGGCCCGCCCTCTCGACGGCCCGCCCTCTCGACGGCCCGCCCTCTCGACGGCCCGCCCTCTCGACGGCCCACACTCTCGCCCGCCCGCCCTCTCGCCCATCCACCCTCTCGCCCGCCCGCCCTCTCGACGGCCCACCCTCTCGCCCGTCCGCCCTCTCGCCCGCCCGCCAGCCCGAACGCCCGTCCACCAGACTGAGCAGGAGGCAAAAGGGCGGGAGCGGCGCTCGGTACAGGGGGAGGCACCGACAGAGTGGGTCCGCGTGTGGCCCGCGGCCGAACGAACGTTTCAAACACTCACTACGCATGAAGCGCGCCCAGAAAGTAAGTTTACCTTGATCATCAATAGTAAGAAAACACAATTTCATGGAAAATTTTTATTATAGCCGATGCAGCACATTTTACACATACATAGTGGCATACAAAAATTGAGGCATTTGCCGTCCCGTGGGATCAAAATTTTGCAATGTGTCATAGAAGTGGGCCACCTGCGATAGGTACCAGCGTTTGCCAGCCACCTGCAACTCTACTGTGATACGCGTAATGCTGAATTCCAGGGCCAGAATTTCTCAATATGTGAGAAAAGTCGGAAATCGCTGGAGTCTAGAGTACAGTGCGGATGGGCAAGCACTCCACAGTGGAGCTGCTGCAGAAGATCTGTTGCGAGCCGAGTTGTGTGCGGCCGAGTATCATCGTTACAAGAAGGCAACACCTGCATTGTGCATCCCGCGTCGCTTCTTCTCAGTGGCCCTTTCCTAAGTGTGCAGTGTTCACGCACACCGCAAGACTCAGACTTGCAGGTGGCTGCCAAACACTGGATCTTCTCCAGGCTCCAGACTTCTACGACACAGGGATACTAATATTGATCCCATGGTACGAAAAATGACTCATTTCCAGAGGCTTCCATGGTACGACAAATGTATAATTTTCCAGAAGAAGAAAACATAATTTCATGGAAAATCTTTATTGCAGCAGAAGTATATGTCGCATTATTTTTGCATATAATCCTGTTTTCTTCTTCTTGACGATCTAGGGAAATTTACTTTCTAAACAAACACGGGTTATCTAGTCAATTTTATTTAATGTTTTAGTGTGCTACATAAGCGAGTTGTCTATAATTTAAAAGTGGAAACCTTATTATAAGAAACTTGTTTCTTTTTTTTATGGACATAAAGTCCAGTAAAGTTCTAAGATTCAAGAAATCATTACAAACACCTGTAGGCAATTACGACAGGATGTAACACAAAAAATAGACCAAACGTTTAGGATAATTTCTACCAAAACTTAATCTAATCTCACTAATGCAATATGAAAGTGAAGTTTCTTTTACAAACATCTCTCTCATAATTATATCAAACGCACTTCGTTTCAAACGTAGCTCTCGGCGAAGTTTTGATATTTTCTCTTTAATTACATCTCGCATGTACGTAGATATTTGAAGACGAATATGTGGGGAAGACGAAAACAGTGTAATCTCTGTCCTTGGGATGAATCAGTGACCGTCCGCGTTTAAACTTTTCTTCGATCCACTCTGATCGTATTCTAAGAGTTGTCCAAATGACTGAAAATAAGTACCGAAATTATAGCTGACACTTAAGGAGTAAGGTAATTCGTAAGCAATAAAGGATTGCTTAAAATTTGTGGACACATATAAAGGATCTTATTTCGTAGACATTCTTATGAACTCAGAATTAGTGCTTTGATAAGTGACGGATAACATGGCAAAGTGTCATTTGCACCAACTATTTAGTGATTGTGTAGTCGCGGGGTGTACACACTCATTTTTTTTCGCAGAAAGGACGTCCAACTTGACTTTCGAGATCTTTCGTAATTGGATACTTCCAGTGGATTATGTGGGTTTCTGATGTACCTTTTCGCTGACGAATGATGTATTGTGTGATGAATTCAAAATATTCTGAGAAATCATTTTCATTGTTTTCCATGTGAGCGCTCTGTGCTTAGATTGTGTTACCCAAGTGTTACTATTACTCTCTGGATTTTTACATACCTTCTTCAGTAAATCATTACAGACAAAAGAAGAGTCTTGCTTTCATTTAGTAAAGCCTTGTAGTAAACGAGAGGATTCTTTGTGAGAACTTATTTTCGTTTTGATTTTGAATTTTTAGATTTTACTCTTAAGAAGTCGCGTTGATGTACTGAATGCTTTGCAATACCCATTATGAATGTCTATAACAATCGTACGAATATTGAGGCGAATACGTAGGCATCGACGCTCATATTAATATACCTTGTGTTTGCTTGTATTTCCTCCAGAGTGATTTTGCTTCGTTCGAAATAAATACTTTCGTAGAAACTACTATTTGTATTATTATAAAATTTGTAGGCATTACACAATTAAGTAACCATATGAAATTGAGAGATGAGAAATATTTTTGACACGACAAAAATATAAAATTTGTAAAAAATTCCTCTTGGTTCTAACTCGATAACTTAAACTTTATCAACAACATTAAAAATACAAAAGCCATTGTAACGTAATCAAAATATAGGAATTTGAGACTTTCATGCCCTCAAAGTGAACCGGCGTAACGCACTTGATTGATGCTGCGATCTAACCAATACTTTAAAACAATTTTCCAAATGCAGTGTTTTTGGCGAGTTTTAATTATTACTGGTCAGTTTCCCTAAAAAAGAAACATTAGGCACGGTGTACCATTAAAATGAAACACGTCCACCCTACCGATGGGAGCCCGAAATAGAATATGAGCGTTTGGGTTATTTTTTAGTTCCTGGTAGAGAGCAGTGAAGCTGTTGCCACCGGCGCTTCTTCTCTAGCCTTTGATCTCCGAAGCGCCTCCGCGCCCCCCCCCCCGCCGCCCGCCACGATCACCGCCTCCTGGAAATGAAACTTCTGAAAAGCGCCGCCTCCCTGGTACACAGTTCCCCGGGTAGAGTTGTCGTCGTCAATTTCCATACAAACCGATAGAAAGTGTATTTTTGGAAAGAAATATATGGAAGAGAGTGGAAATGTATCCGTCCATCACTCACTTCCTTCATATTAAATAGTGAAAAAATATATTTGACAATTTTTCTTTGCGAAATAAGATGTAACGATAACAGAAGAATTGAAGGACGTATGAATAATAAAATATAGATTTTCAATGTACTAACAATATACAGTTAGTTCTGGGCAAATGGATAAAAAATTACATTAGTATTTAAATCATTACAATCATATTCGGTATATTGCCGTAAATATATACAAAAATTGCCAGTTTTTGCATGGTGGTGTGTGAACAATAAATGGCACATCAACTCGCACATTTCTTCTGCGCCTTCTTTCTTCAATTTTAATTCATTTCAGTTTATTAAGACAGTAATTCCTAGGAAAAGAAGAGAAAATAAAAATAGGAACATAGTGAAGTACTCATAATAGTAGGTAGATACTTCTCTGTACCCTTCATTCTTGGCAATTGAGGAAAATGTCTGCAAACGAACATTTTTATTAACACTTAGTGCCCTTCGGCATTATTTATACCAAATACATTTACTATACAATTAATTTGACACAATTTTTGAGATTTTTTGAACATAAATTTAATGTAACAGACGACGTTGGAAAAATACTTAGATATAACGGTGTTCTGTTTACATTGGATAAATGAACGCATGAAAGTAACGGACAATATTTATAATATCGAAAAAAAATAATATGCTCCAATAATCGTAATTACGACTGTAACTGGGGTGTGCTTAAAAAAACTGCCAGGACCACCAGAAGTGATGTTATTGGGGGCTTCGGCCGCGTACTCAATAAGTTGAGAAGCGCTTTTCAAGCAACGATTCCAGCGGACGCTGGCGCATCCAGCACAGCGTCCACATGAAAGGGCTCGCCAGCGCCGCCCGCGCCGTCAAAGAGAGGGCTTTGCGGCGCGGTCGCAGGGAGGGGGCGAGTGCAGCACTTCATTATTCATTCAATCATTACTCAGGCACCGCTCTTTCCTTCGTTCAAGATCTGCATTTCAGAAAATTCTCCATCATTGGCACGCATCATGAGAGCTATCATTTACTGTTCAATAGGGCACGTAGATTTCATTTACTACTATTTTTATGAAATGATTCAGTTAATTCCAACTGAATACTGAAAAACGCTAAAGAAACAACTAAAATTATGTAAATATTGAAACAGATATGAATCATTTATTATTTACTTTGTTTACTTCGTTGTTTCGACGTGCTTAAAATATTAAATGACAGTTCTATAATTAATAACTGCCCAGTGCATGGATTTCGCCAGATGCACATTTAACACATTTTGAAAATCATTCATTGTCAACGACACAAGTGCTCTCTCACATACAAATATACGTAAATATGGAAAACGTAGAACAGTATTGCATTAAAATTCTAAAACGGATAATAAGTGCAAATACCGGATTAAAGAATTCGCGAAAAATACTGCGAAATTCGATAAGTATTAAAAGTTAATCTGCATGAAATATTAACAAAATGAATTCAGTTTACATGAACTGGGTATTCCCCAAACGCGCTTTGTTCAAAATTCAGTGGTGAGTTCCACAGACAGGTATTTCCGTTTTTAAAAACGTATTTATTTTGTTCTATATCATTGTCATTTAAATTTGATAATGTAACATTTTAGGATCACACATTATTAAGGCGCAGTGCAATTTCCTTATATTATTTTTAATTATAATTTATAAATAATTTAAAATATTTTAATTTTAAAATATAAAAAGTATTTTGAATTACTGAATTTATCAAAATGTTATTGAATTGACAAACGGATGTAATATGACAAAATTTGTATTTAAATTTTAAACATTTATATCTAAAACGTTTAAAGCACGTAAAATTCACGGAACAATAGGTATTACTAAGCAAAAAATCATACACAATGCACTTCCGATAATGATAGCCACAGTTTTTTTAGGTTTATTGTTCCACAGTACTAGCACAGGCAAAAGAGATCATTGCATTGTGGTCATACACGAGGTACAATAATCCATGGCGACAACTAATATTCTCATTCAGAGAAGCTAAGTTCTTAGAGGAGCTGAATCGTAGTATCGAACAGAAATCCGAAATTCGTGTGCACATCACAAATGCAAAGGGGTCTGCAAAAACTGACTGGAGTGTGTTCAATGAACAGGAATACTGAAAGGGGACTCATGAGGAGCGGCAACGAGTTTAGTCGTGTCGGCCAGCGCAACCTCCCTCTGCGCCAGTGACCGCCTCCTGAGGTGGAAGTTTCAAGTAATATTGTGCAAAGCGCGAGGTTAGTGTGGTGTGAATTCGTGATGAAAGGTTGAGATGAAATTGTACCTGCTCATTGATATTCTCATTTAACGGAACTTTCTTTAGTTCTTTGATGATTTATTTATTAGGAATTGCCCAGAGAGTTTTTAGCAAGAATTTGTAAGCTATTATCTTGAGTTACTTCTGGGAAGCTGATATAACTCAATAACTAACTCTAAACCAGACTGCACAGGACTGTTTTAAGGCACTCCACAATTTTTTCTGAGGTGATTAAAATTAATAAATAATTAAGATTTTAGCGATCTCAGCTATCCGGACCGACTTTCTGTTTTCCATTGATTATTTTTCTCCTGATTAGATAAAACATGTTTAAACAATTTTAAACGAATGTGAAAGACGAGTTGGGGTTCCTGGCTAGCTGAAAATAAACTGGTCCTGTTTGGGGAAACCAACACCACACGCACGAAAGCACAGATAATAAAGCATACTTGCTGCTGCCCAAAAATATACATTATTAAAGCTCTTCGAGCAATATTCTTCTTTAAAAGCTATCTTCGACTTTTCTACTTTACAAAAGTTCTCTTCCGAGGTTTATCTCTGTTTGGTTTCCTGCAATACGGAAATTTAAAACGCCATCGAGGTGTGAAAGGTAGCAACGCAGAGACGAGGGGACGATGTGGATCCACTGATGCAGAAAAAATGTCTGTTTGAAGCTGTGTCGTTTTTTATATTTTCGCGTTCTCTCTGAAAAACAACAACAACAAATAGGTCTCACAGATATTACTTTTCGACAAACTTAATACCTTATTATTCTTTTCTATAACTATTTATTAGCTCGTTTCCTAGATGATTATCAAATAAAAAATCCAGTTTCTGTTCAATATTTAATAAAATCTTTACCATAATACTCGACTTTTTCCTTTTTGCTGCAATATTTATACTTAAAAATTATAAAATTTCCTTTTCTAATGCTGGATCTTATTTTAAGTTAGTAACTGCGGCCATTCATAATTCATAAAGATTAATGAAAATCTCAAGGGAGTGTCATATTAAGGATTCTTGAATTCTAAAACAAATGTGTGATGTGTAGAATGTAAATTTTATTATTATAATAGCGATAATCGGCTAATTATCTATTATTCTTGCATTTATTATTTTTAAACGGGTTGTAACTGTTACGAGAAAAATTTGATACGTAAAAGCTTTCAATATTGAAAGAGAAAAAAATCAAGTTTGAGCTATTAAGTATTAAAGCTATAAAATACATGGATACAAAGTATCAAAAATACATATAAGCAAGCTATTCAGTGCTGAAGATACAAAATACCAGAAAGACACAAGCCATTACATAATTTTGAAAAATTAAAACTAGAATGTGACAATTTGATAACAGTATGACACAAATGAAAAAATAACAGTTAACAGTAAGACACATGAAATCACCGATTATTAACAATTTTATTTATATCATCTGATACTATGTATTTCTAACTTTTTTTAATTCGATTCGTAGTTTTATGATTCGTTTAAAAATTCCTTTGACCGTTTAAGATCTACAACAACTGCATTTTTCAGATGGACGTTTCGGACAATATTCTACTTCAAACTTGTATGCTTTTTTATTACGCTCCCAAGAAATGGTTCTGGGACCGTCATTGGCAAAAAAATCAATAAGTTCAAATAGTTTTTCGTACAGAGTATGAATTTGCTTTTGCGTGCACGCTAATGGTGGAAAAGTAACTCCCCTCTTATTTTGATACTGGAATACCATGTCAATTACTTATCGAATTCGTGAATTAAATGATTACATATCTGTGAAGACTCCACACGCAACAGCACATTTTAATTTTTAAAATGGGTTCACTATTCGTCGCGAGGGGCAGTTCCATTAGTGCCCGCATTAAAGGATGAATAGTAAGTGCAAATGTGCGATTTTGCACATCGTTTTCGAAGAACACAGTATCATACAGATGACATATTATTCTCTTATTCAGCACAGTGTTTTTCGGAAAATTGAATTACTCTGTAGAAAGTCACTCCGATCTGGTTTCTCCGATCATCACCAGACAAGTGGCGGAGCATTACTCTAACAAAGGACCACGGACCTTTTCCTGGTCCAACTCTCACCCCTTACACTAACATGCACTACATCACGGCTCATGATGTTTTCGCCCCGTATCGCCGAAGACCGATTTCCCCCGGCTCGCAGAGGGCGACCGGCGCCGAGCGCGAGCACAACGAGAAATGCAAGTGTCAAACGCCAAGTTCAAATGAAAGATGGTTTTTAGGGTGGTCGTCAAGGGGAATGATGATAGGTGAACGATCATGGGTAGGATGATTCTCAGAAGAGATAAGGGATGGTTGGGACTAACAATTATTTTGTAAGTAAATTTGTATTGGTTCATACACATTAAAAAATAATATTTATTTTGTAAAATTTTCGTATTTAGTCGTTCTGTGAATATGAAAATGTCAGCTCTCGATAGAACGTCTATTCCCATGTATCATTAAATTACGAGTTGCATGCATGTTTTCTGTCTGCGCTGAGAAGTTCAGCTTTGGAAACATTTAATTTTTTACTCTTTATTACTCTTTTAGGGGGATAAGGGAAGGTTTCCTTTCTTAGAAGTTTTTCCTCATCCTGTCACGCGGGTGTAAACATTTGTCAACTGATTTATATTCCACTGCAGTGGTTTTGAAGTCGAATCCGCAGTCTCGTGAAGGTCTGAGCAGCTCTCTTCACAAGTCCTTGAATGCTCTTCTGGCTCGTGATATAATACTATATTATGAGACGTTTACGTAATGATCGTTTTCGAGTATGAAGTATGTTGTAATAGAATGTACCCGAGATATCTGTGCTCTCGACGAACGTTAGATTTCCTGTGAGACACACGGGAAGAGAGAAACTGCGTATGGGCAGTAGAGACATTTGCGCATACTATTGCTGTTCAGAAAACATCGGGTAGCTCAGTGATAGCTAGAAATTTTAATCACTCGGAAATTGTTTTGCCTGCGTTAGTAATTTGTTTAATTGGATTTATTGCGTGCTTTCCTAAACAAAATGAAGATGTAGTTTTCTTTGTGTCGAGACTTCCCGTCGAAAAGCTACTAAGTCAATATTTTTGATATGGTATCTAGTGTAGCCTTCTTCCTCGTGACGTCAGCCGTGTGCACAGATACCTCTCTCGAACTCTACGACATGAGGAAGGAACAAACAAGAAACCTCACACCAGCGTATTAATACTCATTTCTTCCTCATCATCGTCATCATCATCATCTTCTTCTTCTTCACCGTCAGGCATGGGACCTGTTGGCCTGCAGCATCTTGTTCATCACTCCATCTTGTTTTGGGTCTTCCGTTGCTTCTTTTCCCTTAGTATTTCCGTAAAGGGGGTTTGTATAACTACTTTCCATCCCTGTCATTGATATATCCTTTTATTTCTAAATTCTTCGATTTAGATTTGTTTTATTGATGTAAATTTCCAGAGTTCTCTCGGAGGGTCTCGTTTCTCAAACAATCCCGTCTTCCTACTTCAAAAATCTTATATTAACTGACTTTACTCAGCAATAGAATTTCGGATTCAGAAGCTAGGTTTCGCTTTCATAGGCCGAAAGGCATTGCCATAATTTTGTCGAATTTTAATGTAGTATCTTTGCTAACTTTACATCTGCTTGCTTTTTTAAATGACATACTCCTTACATCAAATTTCATACAATACCAACTTTTTGTATGACTAACGAAAACTAATAGAGGTTGAACCAAGTTATAATTTTTACATTTTGTCATCATTTGGACATTTCAGTACTTTGCTCTATCGTTGCGGCATACCGTTACCTTCTCGCACACATGTTTAAGCACTGTAATTGTAATACACATCATTGAACGGAACATTGTTACTTGAAAAGTGATCAGTGATTAATTACTCTCAATGCTTGGTTTGCACACATCATTATGATTGACCGTTGATCTGCATTATACGAAAGCTGTACGTACATAATGACAGTCATGATAGCTGCAGCCATCTAATAATATAGTTATCCGAAGGAAGTAGAAAAAAGAATCACAGTCATTCCACTGATAGTAACTGAGGTGGCTCAGGGCATCAACTGATGACACTGTAGTGCCTCTGGGTGGTCACAGGGTTCGAGTCCCGACGGCGACAGGATTTTCGAAACTATCTAGACAGCTACTTCGAATTCAGTGGCTGTCTGGAGGAGAATTCTAGCGGCCGGCTGCTCGGATCGGTAGTTTTCCGTAGTATCTCCGATCTACACCAGTATCTACCATAACAATCGGGCCACGGACCGAGCGCGATCTTTTCTTCATCCCTTATTTCCTCACCTTTACCCTTACATGCGTTACACTGCCACATATGTCGAGAGATCAGTCGGGAACCTAGAGCTTGTCCCGCCCGGGGCGGGGCCCCGCCGGAGGGAAACCTCCGCCAGCAAGGCAACAAGGAAGGCAGAGGTTTCCTCGTCTGAGTAAACCTTTTCATCGTGAATGAGCCTTTAATGTTTTCCCAAAGAGCGAACGCTTTTCTGCACTGTGTGTGTGTGTGTGTGTTGCAGCGTGCAACTGCAACCAGCACGCGCGGCGCTGCCGCTTCAACATGGAGCTGTTCAAGCTGTCGGGGCGCGTGAGCGGCGGCGTGTGCCTCAAGTGCCGCCACTCCACCGCCGGCAGGCACTGCCACTACTGCAAGGAGGGCTACTACCGCGACCCCGCCAAGCCCATCACCCACCACAAGGCCTGCAAGCGTGAGTCGCCACGCCCCCAGCTCCTTGCGCCCTTCCTTGCTAAAGCGCGCCGTCTCAGAAACGGGAACCGCACGGGGATTCTCGTAATGTTGGAGATGTTTTTTTCATGGAAAAATACTACAGTAAACCCTCGTTAGCACGAACTCGCTTAACACGAACTCACTTAACACGAATAAACTTCGGTCCCGGCAAGGGCTTACGGTAATATGGACGTTTATAAAACTCGGATAACAAGAAATTTTTTAACACGAACTCCGATTATTTCGGTCCAATGGAGTTTGCAAAACATATTAATGAGGGTTTACTGTTATACCAATAGTCTGTGATTTTTAATGAAAATAATACTTTTTTTCATAATTTGGACGTAGGATAATAAATTTCGATTACTTGGTTACCTTAATCGTGATAAGAAATAACATATCGCAACTCTAGTGAAGCAAACTTACACACAACAAAATTACATTCCAAATAATAATTGTTATGGAAGTTGTATAATTGTAATGGCGTTTGATCTTAAAACACTTTTTTCCAAATGTCAGTGATGGAAAGAAAGCACACACATATCTTTTACAGTTGATAAATTGTAGTCGACCAAACCTGCCTTCAACAAAATATTGTAAAGCTCAACATTTTATTACACATTACTGTAAAAAAAACACATGAACTAAAAGTATGCCTGTTATTAATTTTGTGCAAGTGCAATTTTCTCTAAAGAATGTTTATAAATAATAATCCATGATACAAATTCCGTAATATTGATTTCATACACTATAAACCATCTTACATATTCCCCCCCCCCTCCCGAATAGGGCTGCCTTGAGCCAAGCGTGCATGGATCCTGCATTTATCGGGGATCGATTTCATTATCTCGGTGGCAGGTGCATTTAATTTTTATTAAGGGATCAGGAAGATGCATTTAATTTTTATTAAGGGATCAGCTTGATCCTATTTTTATCCCCCAGGGTTGTTAGCCTCTGGGATATGGAAGATGAAATAATTATGATAATAATGAGGGGTGAAAGGACAAACACAAACACACCCACGCCCGAGGCGGGACTCGAACACGCGATCCTTCCGTCGGGGATCGCCACGGCACTTCTGCTTTAGCGACTCCGCTACGCGGATCGGCCTTACCTGCTATATTTATATTAAAAAGTAACTTTACTTTTTACTATAAATATCTTGAGCTCTCTCAATAATAAGTAGTCGTTTAGAGAATTGTGAACTTCAGATTTTCCTTGAAGATACGAACGTATATACGTAGGTATTCCTTGTCCCGATTCCCCGCAGGCGGATCATTCGCTTCGCGAATTATTCCCGATCTCCCGCACCGTTCCGTTTCTCTTTTTTACAACAGTGTTTGCAACAATTGCATATTGAAGAAACTTCAGTTACAAATAGAGAAGAAGTGTTCCGACCCCCAAAATACAAAAAAGACAATTAACATATATTGTTAAAAATTGAGAAAAGAAAGTTATTAATTGTAATACGTTAAATAAAATTATTTTTCACGTAAATTATATACAGCTATTTTGATATAAATAAAACGTGTTCAAAGCATTTTCTGCTGATATTCGTCGTTTTCGGCCTATTTTGAATTAGTGTCAGAATTCGCTAATCCGCACTTTGCCGCGCCACCCACATCCGCGGATAATCGAGAATTTACTGTATTATCTATAATTCTTCCATGTACACCTTACCAGAGATTGTCTCACCGTAGCTAGCGACTTACTAGTGCGTAGCATTTGTTTCTTGTCAAAGCGCCGCGTCGTAAGGTTCGACTTCTGTACAAACAAGGCAAATAATTCAAGTTGTTTTCCAGTCTGACTAGATCGAAAGGCAATTGGGCTCTCGTGAAGGACTCGTTTCCTCCCAGCAGTCACGTTTACGATTACTGTTGTCAGGCGGATACTTGAAAACACAACAGAAACTCAAAGCATGCAAGCAAGCAACGACACAAAGCGTGTTCAAGAAAGTGAGGGACATTCCATAAGTTGCTGGCCTCACTACCTTAATTTTTATATTAAGAAAAGAAGATGCAACTTTTCAATTCATCATCCTTTCCTCCATCCCACTTTTCACATCTGTATATTAATATTTCTGTGGCCATGAGGGACATTGACCTGGAATTTGAAGTGCATTACTTGCTGCAGGCATATTAAGTCTTTTTTTAAAATTATACAATACAAATGCAAACTAATTCTATTGTGTATGAAGACCTCGGTTCAATAATTTGCTACGCCTCTGTGCGTTAGTTTTGAGGAAAAGGGAAAAGAAAGGTTTAGATATTGCACTCTGCACATTGGGATAAAGAACATTCATTTATGAATTACACTGCCATCTTACGGCGAATCTTTAAAATAAAAATCCAACGCCTAGATACACCTATGAAGCGTGGAAATACACGAATATGTCAATTTCATCATGAATGTGGCCTAGCATGTTATTGCCTGATAACCACGGTGTAAGATATATAGGTGCGTCAATTAGTCGCCTTTGGCGCAAATTTTCTGAAGACAAGTTTGAGGCTAGTTCCTCGCTTGTCCGTACGGTGCGCACGATCGGTTTGGGTCACGGTGTAAGATATACATCTTAGGATGACATCTTAAACTGTGGTTATTACACAGTTTTATATCATATTTCCTAACCATTTTCGTAACTGTTCGCTTCCACCACGAAGCGACAAATCGCTGACTTGAAATTAGAAATCAGCTGGCCACAGAGCTGTCGAATGGATGACGACCAATCACGACCTTGCCAAATGAGCCCCAAAGATCGCAGCGCTTGCATGCGAGAACTAGCAACTAGCCCTAGGGGCCGGTTGCATAAAGCTTTCCATACGGGTTCCATAGCAATGGGTTCTACAAAATGTATAGGCTCCACAGGCCGTTCACCGTTGCATAAAGCAAATGTATGGAATCTATAACTATAGGTCCTATAAGTACATCAAAATGCCACCACTAGATAGCGACACAGTCGATATTTGAATAGTGCGTATTCTGTGTTTCGTTTTGCACGTTCTTAGTGTGTGCTGAGCTCTGTTGAGGTGGTTTTGGCGGAGTGTTGGTTTGTCTCTATACGTTCTCAGTAGCAATTTTGTATTATTGCATTATATTCATTCATACACACATATTAGTTTACTTTTTATTTAATCCTTATTTAAGTACAGTTTATTAAATAATAAACTGTACTTAAATAAGAATTAAATAAAAAGTAAAATAATGTTTGTATGAATAATATTGACTAAAATTCAACACTCAAAAATACACCAAAAACGCACCCTACACACCAAATAAAACTCTTAACAAAATATTATATCACAACACGGACGCCACAAACCACCAATAACCTCAAACACTAGTAAACAGATGCTTGCAGTAGTGCGCAGTGTCGCCATGTTGCTTATTTGTAGATTCTATAAGCACTTGTAGACATGTCTCAGGACCTATAACATATAGAACATTTTGTAGGTTCCATAAGTCGTATTGGTCGTTTCAGAAACTCGTTTTGCCGCTGTAGACTATTTTATAGAATCAATAAGCTTATGGATTCCATATCGAACGTTTATGCAACCGGCCCCTAGCCTCACATAAGCTTGAGTTTTAGACTGGGAGTGCACACACCTGTGTATCTTGCATCGTTTGTTGCAGCGTGCGACTGCCACCCGATCGGCGCGTCGGGGCGCACGTGCAACCAGACGAGCGGGCAGTGCCCGTGCAAGGACGGCGTGGCGGGCGCCACGTGCGACCGCTGCGCCAAGGGCTTCCAGCAGAGCCGCTCGCACATCGCGCCCTGCGTCCGTGCGTCTCTCCTCCTCCACCTCCTCAGCTTGGTTGCGGTCGGGGCCGGCTTCAGAGCTTGGCCTCCACACTAGTTCGTTTTTTTCTTTCTTGGCGCACGGGGGGGTGTGACAATAAAATGGAATATCTCACGGTATTTCGCGTCGTTCTCCCTTGTGCCGCTAGGAGTCACATGACGGCGACCGTATCGAGCAGTGCTGGCGATCATGCGATTCCTGGCGGCACAACGGAGAACGACGGAGAAATACCGTGAGATATTCCATTTTATTGACACCCCCCCCGTGCGCCAAGAAAGAAAAACCGAAGTTGGGTTTTTATTTCGTGGCGCCTGAGGGCCTATCTCCACGATGGAATTTCCCACGGCATTTCGTGTCTTTCTCCGTTGTACCGCTAGGTGCCGCATGATCGCGACCGTATCGAGCAGAGCTGGCGATCAAGCGACATCGAGCGGCACGACCGAGAAAGATGCGAAATGCCGTGAGATATTCCATCGTGAAGACAGGCCCTCACGCGCCAAGAAATAAAAACCCAAGTATAGTTTGGTTTTTGACCTATGCGTTTGAATAACATAGAGAAAGTATTATCGCGGTATACACGTGCCATATGTCGCAATATTGTCATGACAAAATTTTTAAGGAGAACGTGTTGCTAAAATATATGAGGGCAGATCGGAAAGTAATGCACAATACTTTTTTTCCTCCGCTGGTATTGCAACTGGAATGGTGAAACTGCACGACGAGATAGTGTGAAGATCGCGCTATAGAGGGTATTTTGTTTACGGGTGCAGCTCTAGAGAGTGTGGCCTGAAATACGAAACAAAAATGGCGCGCGTGTTACTGTCGTCAACTTGTGAGGAACAGAGAAGTGTAGTGCGACATTTGTGGGCCAAAGAGCATAATCCTAGTGAAATTCACTGGGACATGCGTGGTGTGTATGGGGACGACTGAGTGGAACCGAGCAATAACTCCAGATGACGTGCATTCTTCCACGAGGACTATAGTCCAACCCAACGGACTTCTACGAACAGGGCTTATTGAAACTGGTAGCACACTGACAGAAATGGGTTGACAAACTTGGCGACTATGTAGAAAAGTAGATGGTAAACAAAGTTGTAAGTTTTTTGGTGATTTTTTTGTTTTGGTACCAATTAAATTTTTGGGCAAAAAACATTATTGTGCGTGACTTTCCGATCTGCTCTCGTACTTAAGAAATATTTCAAAAATATTTTATTCTAAGATACTTTCATTAATTTTGGTTTAACATTATTTTAAAACTTTCTATAATTTAAAACACAAAGCATTTTATTAAAAATAATAATTTCATTGCTTTTACAGATGTTCACCATTAAAACAAACGGTGTATTGTAATAACACAGCATATTAATTAATTTCGAGGTTTTCATTTGTTCGATGTGATACAAAAAATACAAGTCTGTGAAATTATAAAATTTCAAAATAAATTTGGATGTGTGACGATAAAAATTTTAAGGTCAAGTTACGAAAATCCTGGGATGAGCAAACATCCTTGCCGTTACCATTGGGTAGCAAGCCCATAAATAACTAGAACGCTGATTTGTCGACATTCTGGGAACATATGAGAAACTTACTTTCGTGTTTACAAATCTATATACATAATTTCTTTAAAGTATAGACTATATTTATTCAGGGCATCTATTTATTCTTAAATCCAATAAAATGGATCGAGGTTTTCCACGATATCATGCTTCTCTATGTTACTCAAAATTTCTGTATCCAACATGGCCAATTAAACTTTGTTTAAAATTTTTATTTCGTTAAAACTTTTTATTAAATTTAATTGTTTTTGACCTTAGTTCACTTAAATTTTAAGAAAATGAAAATGTCTCAAATCAGTTTTGTTCATGGATACATATATGTATCTTTGCATTTGAACTACTGTCCTGTAGACTTATTATATAATTAGGTTACTTATATCTTGTAGGTCCATATGTTGTTAGATAATCACCTATTCTTTATTGTCTGAATTTTTAAATTGACATATTACAATGACACATTCATATAACTTTTTTAAACATTTTTTTAATGTTCAGTGAAAGTTTAAAATAAAATAAGATTTTAAAAAGGTCATTTTAATGTGTCATTGTATCAATTTAAAAATTCTGACAGTAAAGAATAGGTGTTGTCTAACAACATATGGAACAAGATATAATTAACCTAACTATATGTATCTTGCTAAAATGACAAATTATATTGCTATATATTGCTAAAATGATAAATGATGTTTCTATCAACGACGTAACAGATAATGATAAAAGTCATCGTGACTGGTGTCACAATTTTAAACTTAGACTTACATTATTATTGGAGTTGCGCCTCCAATCTTTATCACGGGTCTACTGAACCGAGACTTAACAGTAAGGTTCTTGCCGGAAGCCTGAAGATTGGAACCCATAGCCACGGCAATGCCGGCCGTTATTATTGTTTCAAGCCGACCTTAATATTATTTACCAGCTCAGTAAAATACGCTTCCGTTAAAATAACGTAAATAGGTTTCGTTATATTATAACTTAAAACTTAATGAACGCAATAATGATACACGTACAGTGTCCATAAATGAATTTCTTGTGGTTTGTGAGTCCTCGCTCGCTCTTGCAGGGATTCCGAAGATGCCGAACGTGATGATGGCGATGGCTGGCGTGGGGCGCGCCGGAAGCAATGGTGAGTGCGTAGTGCCGTTGGAGTCCAGCTTCGCACGGGCGAACAATGCCACATGCGTCAAATGCGTGGCCCTGCACTAATAGATGCCTGGCTCTGACTTGGAACAGAAATCAATTTATGCTTTCATTTTTGTCTCAGGCCTGTCGACTGGGTAAGTAGACGTTGGCAGTGTTTACCTTTTAATCCGTACCGTTACGTATTTGGACAATATGGAAAAGTATTGATTACGAAGATCGTAACAATTAGTTGACAATTTATTTTCATGGGTAGCAATTGGAAATATTTGTGAAAAATTGTTGCTTTGATTATTTTTTGATATTTTTATTAGCTTTCATTTTACATACTTACGTTTTTTCTTTTATCAGATCAAAAAAAACAACACTTTAGGTAATTTTTGTATCAACTACTTACATTTTCCCTTATTCCGTTATTATATTCGTATATAATATTACATTATATAAGTACGTAGTGCGCTAGTGTCCACTTTTTAGAAGTGCTGGGCCCGGCGCGCCACTCAAGGTAGCAGTACTTTTGTGCTGTGTTTATGAATGTAACAGAGACGGACGTAGAGACCTAGGGGTTCCGAAGCAGTTCGCTGAGTCAGGCCCCCGCTAGAGTAATTTATCAAGAGGTGTATCTGTTCTACTCTTTACTAATCATTTCTAGAATATTTTATCTTATGGGTTGATTTTAAAAAATCTTAAAATTCTATGAAGATATTATAAATTGAAATAGAATAATGCCAGATACGATTATGTGTGAACAAAATGAAAAAACAAGCCAACACTACGTTGGCATTGTAACTGACTGTTCAGTGCTGAAATTAATTTTATGTTATGACAAAAGATCCCCTTAGGGCCACATCGGCCCGTGTGCAATGCACAGGGGATACCTACATTTACAAAAGAAAACGGCTCTTTTTTATAAGTAGTTTTTGTGTTTTTCGTCGACTTCGACTAATAAGTAATTTTTTACCTTTTACGTCATTTTAATGCATTTTTTCACTGATTTAATCGATTTTAATGGTGGTTACTTCAAATAATACTTACGAGAAGCAATAAAAGTCCTCCACAGAATTCCGGCGTAGCCTATTCGATTTCTCCGCTCGGAAATTATGTCAGCCATTGCGAGGACGTAATGTAAGGTTCCGGTGACCCCTATCAGCGTCATTGTCGGTTCAGCCGATTTCGAGATAACTAAAGACAGATATTTCCTGGTATACTGCGATTTTTGTAGGAAGAGCTCTCAAGATAACTCAAATCCCATCTTCGCGATGGAATATGTCACGGCATTTCGCGTCTTTTCTCGATCTTGCCGGTAGAAGTCGCATGATCGCAAGCACTGCTTCATACGGTCGCGATCGTGCGAAATCTAGCGGAACGACTGTGAACGACACGAAATGCCGTGACATATTCCATCGCGAAGATGGGATTTGAGTTATCTTGAGAGCTCTTCCTACAAAAATCGCAGTATAAACAACAGTCCAAACCAAACGTTTGAAGGCTGAGTTCACTTGAACGAATAGAAGCGTCGATTACATCAGTAACGTATCTAAGAGCTAGAGTTGTTCGTCCGAACTGGTTTTGATCACTGTTTTTACGTCATATTTCTTTGCTTTTAGGACATTTTAAAAACATTTTAAGAGCGTTTTATTGGTCATTTTTGGCGATGTTTAAGGTCAGCAATGTCCGTCCTCTAATTATGTCATTTTGCTTATCCAAACAAGCAGCCGCATTTGTCCATCACAAGTCTCTTACAGTCGTTAGTTGCGGTGTTGCCACTTACATATATAGGGTTTACCAACAGCATCCGCAGTGCGAGCTGCGTAATTCCGTGAACGACCTCGTAGATCTGCAAAAATGTGCCGTAATACGTATCCGTTGTGCGGGTTGCCGATGCCGAAGATGTAGGCGTCGGAAAGCAGATAGCGTAGTGATGTTGGATGCTCAGTACGAAATGTACGATGGGAAGATACACTATTTAAATAATTACCGTCAATATTATTATTATTATTATTATTATTATTATTATTATTATTATTATGTTGTTGTTGTTGTTGTATTCGTTCATGTTTCAGATGTGCATTCCCTATTTTGTTTTCAGATGAGTGCGGGAAGTGTAGTATCAACACTAGGCGTCTCAACCTCCTGAAGTACTGCCGGCGAGATTACGGTGAGTGGTACGCTTTTTGAATTTTCCATCAAATTCGTCCAGAAGTTTGTGTTCTCCCTATTGAAAATAAATCTCGTTTTACAATATAGATTGTAAAATAAAATATTGAAAGTGATCAATTCTTTGTCGCCGATTATAATCGGGGCGACGCTTTATGAAATAATAAAAAGGCTTTGTGAAATTAGTCGATACGGAAGCGAGCTGCTTGGTGAACGACTGCGGCAGAGTCCAGGATTGTTTTTGGCTCTTGTGCTCCTGTCGAGGCCTTGAGGACGCTGTCACCGGCAGGCGCTCGTCCTTCCGCGCTCGGACAAGCGCACCCGATCATCATCACTTGTAAAGAAAAAGATTTGTCAATGCGTTATTAATAAAAAATCGTGTTGTTGATTTGATTTGGACCAAAATGTTCCTTTCTTCGCCCCGTATTCCCGCCTCTGTCCCAACCTAACCGCTTCCCGCTTCGAAATCAGCGTCATTGAATAGACCGAAGCGATCCGAGAGCTTAGATTTTGCCGAGCGCCGGCGAGGAGCGATAGAGATGAATTGGCAGTGGGCTGGTCCGTTGAGCCCGGCGGGTTGGATTAGCCTGACTTATAAGGCCCCCATTGCCCTTTGCGTGAATCAAGCGAGCAAACGTTGTGCACTGGTATCTTAATCTGAATGTGAATATTGTGTATTTGAAAATGAGAACGAAGTCAGTTCGTGAATACATATTTATTGAACACAACATAAGACGTACATGGGCGTACGTGAGGCGCGGCCACATAAGGAAAACATACAAGTAGTGTCTTCTTTTGCCCGGGAGAGCGGAATCTTGAAGAAAGAGGCTATCGGCAAAGCGCACGCTTCCGCGTGCCTGATGGAGGGGTTGGCAGCGTTGGCACTAGGCTGAGCCTGCCTCTGCTTGGCGAAGTCAATCAGAGAAGAGAATCGTATTGACCTATCAAATGAGCGATCTTTTCATGAACTGTTCAACTTTTTGAACCACTGCGCATTCCACACGTGTTCCATTTATTCATTTGTTTGTCAAAATAATAAAGACAATTTTGTATAGCGTAGCGTAAAACGTTATGAGCGTGACCTGTAACGTGTGAAGTGTAAGAGGTTTTTGTTCAACATTTTGTTCTAAACGGAAAAAGTTCCAATTGTGGCAGCAGAATGTGCGCTAATTTCGGATAATAACACATCTTTTTCTTTGTCATCTGTTCAAAAAGAGCTTCTTACTAACGAATTATTGTATTACAATTATGTTATTATATGAAAGAAATATAATTACTAATAGATGTACAGATAATTTCAAATGCAGAAATGCCACGAACATTGGGTTAGCACCACTCGCTGCTGCCACGTTTGGAAGCCCTTCGCGTGCGTGGCGTGCTCGCCTGCCGGCGCGTGGGGCCGAGGCGCTAGCCGTGTGCGTGGTGCGCAGCGCTGCTGGCGCGCGTGGCGGGGCGCGCGGCGGCGGCGGAGCGGGCCGGCGGCGGCGGCGGCGGCGGGGGCGCGGAGCGGCCGTGGGCGCGCGTGGCCGCCGACGTGCAGCGCGTCTTCAAGCGCGGCGCCGACTCGCGGCTGCGGCGCGGCGCGCTGGCGCTGTGGGTGCCCGCGCGCGACCTCGCCTGCAAGTGCCCCGCGCTGCGCCCCAACAGGTGCGGCCCGCCGGCGTTGCCGGGCGCGGTAGTCGCGTGAGTGTGGGGCGTGCTTTATCGCGGGAGGTGGCGGCGTTGTGCCCTTGCTGGGTGGTGAGGTACGGCGCCGACCTACACGTAGAGGCGTTTGCCCCGACCAGGAACCTGACCGGAAGGTGCGGGGGGTTCGAATCCCGATGGTAGCAGTAATTTCCGCATTAGATAGGCAGCTGGGACGAATTCAGCTGTTGTCTGGAGAATTGAAACGGCCGGCTGCTCTCATTGGTAGTTTTCCGTGTTTTCTCCCGTCAACACTATGCGAATGCCGGAGACGTATCCCAACAAACGGGCCACAAACCGCCTGCGATCTTTCCTTTCCCTTTCTTGTCCTATCCTCATCACTTACACGTACTACACTATCACACTTGTCGGGAGCTTAGAGCTTGTCCCGGCTGGGGTGATGCTACGCTGATGGGAGATACCTGGTTAGGGAAAACCCTGCAAGCCGACTTGTAGGTCGGCGCCGTGTCTCCCCATCTTGTGGGGGGGAAGACAACCGCCACCTCCCGCGATAAAAAACACGCACTACACTTTCGGGACCAACGACGTTAGCCGTTAACGCGCCCGGAATCACAAATCAGTCAATCAACCCAAACAGGTATCTCCCACCCCGGCTCCCGACTGGTCTCCAGACATATGTGGCAGTGTGGTGCATGCAAGAATAAGAGATGAGGATAGGACAGTGTGGTGCATGTAAGGGATGAGGATAGGAAAAGGAATAGGAAGGAAAGATCGCACGCGGTCCGTGGCCCGTTTGTTAGGATACTGCTCCGGCATTCTCCTTGCGTTGACCGGAGAAACCACGGAAAGCTACCGATCAGGGTAGCCGGCCGCTAGAATTCTCCTCCAGGGAGCGGCTGAATTCGACCTACCAGCTACCTAGCGAGTGTCGAAAATCCTGCCACCATCGGGACTCTAACACTTGGACCTCCCGGTCGGAGGCTCTGCAATGACATCAGTTGATATCGCTCAAGAACAACAAATAACTCTTGTATCATCATATATATTATTTTCGTTAAAACCGTGAATTTGTTGTCCCTCCTACTCGGCTCATAGTGAACGGATTTTAACAAATGAGGTACCAAAAAAAAGATAAAAAAATCAGGAATGGAGGTCACTAAATATTGCAAATCACGAAGCTTTTCGTTATTAATAAAATGCTAGGAAACTTTTGTTGTTTGAACTTTGCGGCTGGGATAGTTAGCGTGCCCTCCGCGCGCTGCCTGTCAAGATGGCGGTTATGCGCACACCATCCGCCACAGGAGAACTCACGTGGTTGTCGCATGTGAATCGAAGCGGCGGGAAGCGGAAATCTGTTGTGCGTTCCGTTAAGACAAACATGTGTGCAACTATTTATCAATTGTGTTGTAAGTGTTCAATGTAAGGTTTCCCTTCAGTGCGATGTAATCGCACGGGTTCAGCTAGTATAACATTAAATATGTTATCAAAACTTTTTCACCATTTTTGTTTCCAACAGTTTCGGGGACGGATTGATTTTTCTCATCAGGCTAAAATAGAAAAATAAGCCTGATGATGGAGACAATCCATCCTCGAAACTGTTGAGAACAAAAATGATGTGGCTCATGAAATAAAATAAAGAAATTTACATAGTCTGTCTATAATTCATCTTGGAACTCCCTTCCTTCGAATTAAAATACAATCCAAGACAGGCTTCTTTCTATTTTACAAGAAAGATTCTTCAAGAATACTGCAACATTGTACAGTATTTATGGATACAGAATACAACAGTTCTTGTTTACAAAGAACATAAAAAAATGCTCTTTCAGAACACAACCCGAAAGAGTAATTATTGCAATGGCCTCTTCCTTGGAGCCATAAGGTCGCGCGACGCCTGCGTGCCGCAAAACCGCGACGCACCGAGTGAGAGAATTCAGCCGGTATGCCCAGTGTGAGAATGGGCGCAATAACCCATTTAAATATTTGCATATTTTAGTCAAAATAGAAACTAGTTCATTGTTTCGGGGTTTCCTTGAATTCCAGGGTATCTAACGAAACCATAGACCCTCTCGCATTGTACATGGATGCGTAGTTTTCTTTCAATTTCTGCGCGAAGTGTAGATTATACCTTACGGAATAATCAATATTATTTTTTATGAATCAAGTATTGAAATATAAATTTTTGGAAGTTGAATTACTATCGTACATCAAGTCTTGATCCAAAAACTGAGTAGATATCTTTTTAGAATAATTAGCAATGTCCACTCAAATGTGCTCAAGAAGTCTTGTCTTGAAAAGAATGTACCCGTATCGTAACAACAACGTCCACCCTATTAACAATTAATTCACTCTATAAAGAGCAATGACGCAATGCTATGTTCCACCCTCACAATGAATTGGTGTGCCCTTCCAGGCTGTACCTGATCCTGGGTCGTGAGTTCGAGTCCCAAGAAGCGTCGGGAAGCGAGGCCTCGCGCCCCCGCCCCCGCCCCGGCCTCACCGTCGGCAGACGCTCGATCGTCATCGAGTGGAAGGACGAGTGGCTCCGGCGAATGCGCCGCTTCCAGCAACGAGCGCGCCACTGCCGCTAGACGACGCCAGCGCTCCTTGTGGCGGGTTACAGGACTTGCAGCGCGCGATCCGCAGCACGTTACAAATAGCAATTTGATCAAAGAAAATGCGGAAAAGAAAAAATGAAAAAGAAAGGGAAATAAAGATTATCCAGATAATATCCCTTTAAACGCTGATGGACGAAAACGTTACGAAGTATACTTAATTAGTCACGAAGTTGTCATGCTTCGTTAAATCTTCAAAAAACGTAGGAAGTGAAAAATAGAAAAGAGTTTTTATTGACAAAATTCATTCAAAGTTTTTATTGAGTCCATATAAATGTCTCATTAAAGAAATCACATTTCATCAATGGAGATTGTATAAAAATAAAATAAAACTAGCACATTAACTTGTATGTAAATCATCTCGTATATGAAATACATTTTTCCTGAAATTCTCTTTACATTTCATGGTTCATTAAATTTTGAAGAAGTTCAATGCAATGCCTAAAAATGTTAATTTTTCTCCAATAAACTGAGTGAACTTTGAATGCAATCTGTGAAAAATTTTCATAAGCAGTGTGTGTCATGTTTATCCGGGACTCAGCAGCAAGCCTTCACCATACAAACTGTCTGTGGCGTCACTAGGAGTGATGAAATATTGACCTCACCCCTAATGCCGCCACTCAGACATCATTAGTGACACCATTAAATGGGATCAAGGGTATCCTGAATTACTCAAAGCACAGAAAAAATATAAAGGTAAATAAAATAAATATTATCTATGCCTTTAAAAACAAAATTAATAAGTGTTAAAATTGTATAAATGCTCAACAATCCTTATCAGAAAATACCCATATGAAGATCTCTACAGAACATTTTCTAGCAGAAGGAAGAACATTCTCAAGAGTGTTAGTCTGATGGTGCCAGAACTAAGTGATATCAATGATTATGCTTTCCAGTCAATAAAGTAATTTCTGGCCCATGCATAAGTTGTTTTTAAGTTATAGAAATTTTTATCATATTGCTAATAAAGATTTAACAGAATCCCTATTCAGTAATGGTTCCAAGGCAAAATAGTCTGCAAGAGGGATTCCCCAAGGTTTCTTTCATGTACTATTCTAAGTTTGGTAAAAGTGACAGAAGAAAAACTGCCTTTCTACACCTACAAATATTTGGAAATTATCATTAGTGTCCTAGCATATTGATAAAAAATTATCTTAAGAAAATGAAATTTATTTTAATTTACACTGAAGTTAATAAAATTTAATCAGTTGTATGAGAAGAAACCTTATTGAGTGTGGAAATTCATTGCAAAATCCTTGAAAATTGTAGGGTATTTCTTCACTGAACTAAGAAAAATTAATGGTGAAATCTGTAAGGCACTCAAAAATGTGAGCTTAGGATATGACTGCTAGGTAGAAACATGTTCAATTAACAATCTTTAGGTTCAAGGCAGATTTGGAAAGTCCTGAGGTTGACTGTCATGAGTCAAGAATATTTCAATTTTTGAAATTCAGACACTGAATGGGAATGAGTAGTCACAAATTTGGGTTTGGTTTCTTGGGAATTGCTACCCCCAAACCTGTCATTTGTTTAGCAAATTGAATTGAATATGTATAGCCAATAAACCTTCCTTAATAAAATTAACGAAACATAATTGGGAACTATGTAAGCCTGTTGAATTACTAGACTGATATTGACAAAATCAACCTCTTAAAAGGGAAACTATAAAAAATTGTAATAAAATATTGTGGTTTTGAATTAAACCATCAGACCATCAAAGCTCAACACACACACATACATATATACAGAAATTATTTCTCCTACATCTGCCTCCAGGATTTGGTTGTTTGTTATTTAACGATTACTCAGTGTTCATTGATCTTATCTTCAAACAGTGGTAAAAAGTAAAACATTAAATGGAGTTCTTAGGGCTTAATAGTAGTGGTAGTGTACATTTTTGTAAAATGTTATTATGTAAAGTGTTAAAATTGGTTTTTGTTATTTTTTGCACAATTAGGGAACTTTTGCACACTCCCCACTGAGGCCTATGACAAGTGTCTCATTCCCCTGTCCTCAATAAAAATGTTTTTTAGTCACAATCTTCAGAGTTTCCTCTATATCAAGATAATGGAATGAAATATTAGTGTTTTATTTAAACCATTCATATAAAAATAAAATTATTTTGTGTGAAAAAATTAATTTATACATAAAAGATCCCCCCCCCCCAAATTTCCTAATGCTACAAAAGATATTAGGCCTTTAAAATAAAGATCTGAAAGTATTTTGGGAAAATCCATAAAATGTATTGTAGAATTTATTTATTTATTTATTTAGTCAAAAAACAGTAAAAACTGTATATGACGTGTGGGGAAAGAAATTTATCTGCGCACATTTCTTGAGGGCCAGAATTTCCATATTTATCCATATTTAATCCATATTTAGTATTCAAAATTTAGGAATGGAGAGAAAATACATAGAATATAATCCATGAGCAATAACCCATGAGGATAACCCATATTAAAAATTCAGGGACAGAGGCAGTACTATTTGCTCTTTGACTACTACTAGAGAAAGAATTAAAATGTGCTGCTAGATCACTAAATTGCACACCAACTATAGTAATTGCCTTTTTTGAAACAATTTGAGCATCAGGAAATTTCAACAAGTGTATGTGCATCACAATCATTAACAAATTATAAGTAAAGTATACAAAAGCAAAATTATATCATCCAACCTAAGAAATATTTATTAAAAATAGCTGGAAAATGAAGTAGGTAGACTCCAGTGAATCTGAGTGGGAAAGCTACATCTGTAAGAAAATTAATTAAAAGAATTCCAGATGTTTGTCAGAAAGTATATATGTTTTCGCTAGCTGTTGCTACGAATTATTTAGTACTAATTATTAAAAATATAAAATATTCACAGTGACCTCAGTACTTAATATTTCTCATTTGCTATTGAATATTGGCTCCACTGAATAGAAATCTGTAGAGGAATGAAGTTCTTTCATCTGTTTAATATTCAGAATTCTTGTGTATGTAAAATAGCATTGGAAGACAATGTGTGAAATGAAATTGTAATAATTTGGATTTTATTGTAAGGTAAAATATTAATTCTTTAAGTTTCAAAGATTTTGTATTTACCATCGTATTTTAATTTGAAAGGTAATATTAAGACATGAAGCATTATCACATTAAGAGATGCATCAAGCCTTGCACTTAATGAGATTTTGTGAAAATGATTACTATACCTCACAAGATATAATTTAACTACAGTAATAACAGATGTGATATGTTAATTTTACTCTCATACAATATCTTCTCTAATTTTTAAAAATCTTTGATTCTTAAAAAAACCATAGATAATAATAATAAAATTTGATATGACATTAGGGAGGAAAACATTACCTACATTTATTACCTAGAGAAAAAGAAAGGAAATTTTGGCATTCACAATTTTTTTGTTTTTGCTTAGAAACTGGATAATAACAAGTGAAACTTCAGTCATTGAGTCTTTGCCACAGAGCACTTAATGGTCATATTACATAATTATATGTACTCAGTTTTTATATGTCATTAATGAAGACAGTCTTCATTTGCAATTTTGACTACAAACACAAAAAGAAAAAGAAGAAAGAAAAAAGAAAGGCTGCTCAGGAATTAACTTAAGTAATGAGAAATTGTTTTGGTTCAAAGAAATAATCGGAGAACTATTATGACTTCATATCCATATCAGATCCAGCCAAGGTAACGAAATTATTAGAATGCAATGAAGAATGATATTAATTTAATTATTTTTTTCTCTGAAACTATAATGGTAATTTTCTGAACTTTCCCTACATGAGAATACTTTCATACCCTTATTTCTTTTGGTTATGAATAATCAACATAAGCTAACTTTTATGGTAAACAAGATATTACTGTTATTGAGACAATTTAATTACCATTGTTTTCATTGAAACACAATTTTCTAAATAGTCTTAACAAATGTGATATTATGTTGTAGTTAATCATATTCTTAGCTAATATTCTTAGCTAATAATATTCTTAGCTAATTGCTAAGAATATAGCCAATTAACTGCAATGATTTATGAAAGGGCTCATGAATATCATTGCTGCAATAATGCAACATAAATTGCTGTAATATATGGTATTTAACAATTCAACAGATTTTACTAATGAGCCAAACCAATAGAGTATTAAAATCATACGTACTATTAAATTCATGCTTTTGAATATAACCTTAGGAGTTTTTATTTGACTACATATCCTTATAATGTTAATTAATTTTGAAAGTACACAAAAAGCTGATAATTGTTTGAAAGATTTTAAAAGGTAACAAAGTTATTTGTCAATTTTCAATTTGTATACTGGTAATTATTATTTTGATAAATTTCTCTCATTTGTTAATTTGGAAGCCAAGCAGAATCATTTTGGGAAAGAAAGAAAAATATATATTCCAATGAAATTCAGTTACTTACACAGACACTCAAATGTAAATATTTTCACTTTTACTTCCCATGTTTTTATGTATTTTTAGGATTAATTAATTATGCATTCTTCAATCTTTCATAAAGTACATAATTAAGTGAATGGGAGATGTGTAATTTTTAAGAATTTAATTTAAATAAAGTATGATGCTTTTTTAGCTTTTAATACTTATTGTTAGTTGAATACCTTGATAGCATGTGTTTTAAGTCACAATCTTTTCTTTTTACTTGGGAGTAAGACAGAATGTGGTAAGAATTAGATGTAATAAGGAAATCAGAAATTGTTAATTCAATGGCCTCTTTTAATTTGACCTTCAACTGGAACTAAAGAATATTAAAATTATTCACCATTGTAATTATTAGTATCTTAGATTTATACTTACTGTTCTTTTAATTAATCCTGCATTTCCTCACACACTGCTAAGAAGATTTCTGTTCTTCACAGTTTTAATTTGATATTTTCTATAAGTCATTCTCTTTTTATTCTTTTTGTGTGTTTTTACTACTTCTCTGGGTAATTTTGTCTCTCTTAGATTGTTTTGAAGTCCCCTGCTGGAGATATTATCATCTTCATCATCATCATTTGCATCAGCAGCAAGTTAATAGGCATGGTGGCTAATCCTTTATAAGTGCTCTGTATTTACCATTTTGGTGCAGCCTTCACACAGCTTTTTGGTGTATTGACGTATTTCTCAAGACTGTCCTTGGTAGTTAATGTACTTCTAGATGCTGTTTAGCCATACAAGCCATTAAAATCTTAAAGTGTTCTGTGTCTGCTTCTGTTTCTGGAGATGTTGTTTCATGTTTCCCTTTTTCTTGTGTGTTTTAATATGGACATTAGGTGCTTCATTTGGACTGTTTCAAATGTGTAGCTGCCTTTTCTCTTTAATACTCACATTTCATTCCCACACACAATAAACTTTCATTTGCATGTTCTCACTTAATATTAATTTCACTGAAACACAAAGTTTGAGTCCCAGTAAAGAAACACAAAAATAAGGATATACATAATAAACAAATTTTTATAACAAGAAAACTGATGATTTCAGTCCCTTGGAATTTGTGTTAATGAGGGTTCTCTGTAACAGCATTGATTTATGTACTGTTTTGTGGAGAGTGATTTTTATTTCATTGCTATGTTATTATGCAGTTTTATGTGGTATACTTTTAAAATTGATGTCTTTCTCCTATAATTATTGTAAATTTTGAAGTAACCAGGCATATGTTCTTTGGAATATAAAATTAAATTAAAAGTTACTTCAGTAATAAGAAAAATACTTCAGTAATTAAAGGGCTCCCACCTCCCTGATTCCTTTGTTTTATTGTTTTGCAAGATGACAAAGGAAGTACCGTGAAACATAAAATATTCCATGTCCAGGAATACTTGTATCACAAATTCTGTCTATTTCTTGAAATGTTTTGATTTCTTTCTCTGGTTTAATAAGTGACTTGATCAATACTTTAACATCTTCATAACAAAAAATTTTTTGTCATTACTCTTTTATATGAAAATAAACTTTCTTTCTGTACATTGATAATTTTATTCTCCTCTTAAAATCTGCCTTCTTGGAATCTTATTTCCATGACTAGTTTGGATTTTTCTTTGAATTTAGAATATATACATCCTTTGAAATCCACAGAATCCAGGGTTTGAATCAGACTAAAATTAGTCTTGTATTTTAGGATAAATATTTAACTATATGATTTATTTATTCATATGATTTTAATAAGAATTTAAGGAAAAATCCCTTTTTAATTTGATGAAAATTATATCAATAATATTTTCATGTTCTATCTAATGTAATATTTATATGTTTAATTAATTATGAAAAGAGAGGTTACAATATTTATATCCATTTTGCTTACTTTATATATTAAAAAATATTAATATTTTTATTATTGAAGTTCTTAATTGTGGATATTGACAACAAACTATTCAATAAAAAAATTAATATTGTGAACAATAGAATATAGAAGAACAAAAAACAAATATTGAGAACAATGATACACACTCACAAGCTTGAGTCCTGCAACCCATTATTCCAATACACATACATATTCAAAATAGTAATCTTCACAATGAAGGCTCTTATGAGGAACAAGGATTCTGTTACTTTAAATGCAGAAGTTCATAACAACGATTCTAGGCAAAACAGAAATCTTCATGCCCCTCACTCTCTCAAAAAAGTAGGCCTGTTCTTGTAGAAGGCATTACACAATCAAACTCCCTAATTTTTAAGCGTAAACTCAATCCATACATTTAAAATTAACTGAAAGCTTTTCTGTTAAACAATATATTCTACAGTACAAAAGAATATCATCATCATAAACTGACCAGAATTTAGGCTTTACAGCCTGTTTCTAATTGTTTATTGCAGTATTCTTGGTAGATTAGTCTTCCAAATGTTCCTACTGTGGTCTGCCTCTGTCTTTGATCCCTGTTGGTTTTGTAGTTCCAGATTAATTTTGGCAATCTGTTGTTGTTCATTCTCTGACTTTTCCATCTCCTTTGAGATTTATTTCTTATTTCTGTGAGTTCTATCTCTTCTACTAAACCTTTGGTTTTCAATTTCTTTCTGATGTCTTTATTTCTCAGTCTGTCTCTTCTTGTGATTCCCATGAGATGTCTAAGAAATCACATATGTGCTGCCTGTAGTTTTTGTTTGTTTCTCTCTTTCATTACCCATCTTCCACAGCCATACATGATTCTAGGTTTAGCAGCTATATTGTGGAGTTCCAGTTTTATTTCTTGGTCCATGTCACTGGCAAACTCTCTTAATTGTTCCAGACATTCTATTGTAGTTATTAAGTTTGTTTTCTGTATCTTATTGAGTTGGTTGCATACACTTATGATATTTCTAAGGTATGAACATTTATTTACTTGTTCCACCAACTTTCCATTTATTGTTATTTTGGCTCTCCTTTGTTCCTTGCCTTGTATTGCCATGACTTTTGTTTTTTGAACTGTTTTCTTTATGGAATATTCTTGGGCCACTTGTATCAATTCAAAAACTGCTCTTTGTTAATGATCTTCAGAATCCATTCTTTCCTCTCAAGAAAAAAATTAGACAAAAGAACATATACATCATAAATGTGCATTTACATCAATTTAATCTACTATTCTCTTCCATGATTGATATCTCAAAATCCCCAAAAAAATATTGAGGGACATAAAAGGATATACCCCACCCAGACTTCAAACTCATTTGTAAACTATTTTTTATTTCTTTTTTCCCTTTCTTTCTTTTTTATTATTATTATTTTTTATTTCAGTGTCCATACGCTTACACTTATAAAATTAATAGGCATTGTATTGTATTAAATTCTTCTCTACTGCAATTTACATTAAAATTTTCTGTATTGTATTTATTAACAAATTTGTGTTTAATTTGTATTTCTGTATTGCATTTAGTTTTTTCAAATATCTGCATTATAGGCCCTACATTATATAATTATGTACATATCTTGACTTGTCGTACACAGATTATGCTGTATTTATGTGACAATAATAAATATACTCAAAGTCATGGCTGTAGTGGATGGGAACTGGGGGAATAGGGCCCCCTGAAAATTTTTAAATGAATCCCATTGCCTTATGTAAAAAAATATTTTCTGAGCATTAATTTGTTAAATTCAAGATAAAAAGACTTATAGAACATATAGATATATTTTAAAATTTGTAGTGATGGTGACAAGTGGATGAGAACATTAGTATATCTATGTATTGCTCATCATCATCATCATCATCATCATCATCATCATCATCATCTTCATCATCACCACCACCACCACCTTCATCATCATCATCATCATCATCATCATCATCAAGAACTAACCAGAAGTCAAGTTTGATGAACCTGTTTCTACAGTTTACTAGTATTCTCAGCATCTATTAGTCTTCCATATGTTCTGGCTGTTGCCATATCTTTTGTGGTCTTCCTATATCCCTGTTTTCTCTTGCTTTGCAATTTCACATCAGTTTTGACAGTCTCTATTGTTCATTCTCATTAAGTGATCCTTCCGTTTCCTTTGATAATGTTCTATTTCTTCTACTATACCTTTGATTTCCAATTCCTTTCTAATATTCTTATTTCTTAATCTGTCTTATCTTGTGATTTCCGTGATGTGTCTTAGGAATCACACATACGCCACCTGTAGTTTTTGCTCAACTTTCTCTTTTATTACTCATGTTTCAGAGTCATACATAAACTATACACATACCTTACTGTAAATACATTGTGACCTTATCTATATGTTTGAGTAAATATTTTGCCTTATAGCTTTAGGATTTAAAATCTTGGTATTTTACTTAGGTGAAAATGTTGCTGTAATCAATAACTCATAAATTTACTAATTTTCAATAACAAAAATTAATGTTTATGTTCATTTATGACAATTTTAATTAATTGGAAACAATAGTACATACGCACCAATAATTACACATTTTGATTATTTTAATATTTTTTTATTATTTACATTTTACTTTTGAATTGATGTTACTTGAAATTGTATCTGGTCATTTGTTTTTTGTGAGTTTATTAACTCATTGACGGAATCAATAACTTAGTATCAGTTCCAAAAACATGAAATGAAATATGTGAAAAGTTCTGGAATTTTCCAATAACTGTGAAAAAATTGGAAATTGTACATTGTTTATTTGAAGAGTAATGCCAATTTAGGACAAAAATGTGAAGAAACTTTGAAATCTACCTTGGAAAGGTGAACAATTTAGACTTAATCCTTCTGCAGAAACCTCTAAAAAGTCCAAAACTGGCTAAAAACAGTAAAAAATAGATAAAATTACTTAGAAATCCTATATACTAAGTTGGGTGCAATCAACTGCCTAAAATGCCTACAACTGCCTAATACATGTTTCAAAAATTAAACTAAAAATTGTTGTTCAAATAAAGTATCATTTGCAATAAAAAATTTTAATGGATAAGGGAATTTTTAAATGCAGTTGGTCCCTCTCTGGTTTTAGTCTACGCGCACCTATGAATTTACAGTAAAATAGAAGAGATGATTTTGGCATGACCATTTGTTTACTTAGAAAGAGGTCATCAAATCTGAGCTGAAATTTTTGACATAGGAGCTGTTGAATAATAATAATTCACTAATATAAATATTCCATTACTAAAGAGTTTTATTCAAATTTCTAATCCACCTAATCATCACAACATTTCAAGACAAATATGAGAATTGTGCCAAAAAATTCTTTTGAATATGATTAAAGAGAGTTATATTGAGGTAGTAAATTGTTATTAAATTATAATAGCTGCAGTTTTCTGAAATCTGAGTTTAATACAAAATTATTACTATTCAGAGAAAAATTGCTTGCCTAATAATTAATAAAACCCTCTTTTACTACAATTATTGTAGTTACTACAATTATTGCAGTAAGAGAGGGTTGTAAACATATTTTTTTAGAATTTATACAACATTTTATTGCAAATTCGAACATTTCTTTTCTTTCTACTCTTTGGTATATACCTGGTAAAAAAATATCAATTTCAAACATCCCGCTGAAAATAAATACATTAGTTAAACAGCGCTGTTGTGCGGTGATAAATAGTATTATTGATGCTCATATAATGCTTCTGAGTGAATGGAAGATATGGAATATCATTGGACACAGATTGGACATCTGATAATGAAGGGCACGAGAGATGATGTGCAAAGAGGTCTTTCGTTATCTGAATTTGGGCATGTAATAGGCCTCGTTTCCGTGTCCCTCAAGTGTACAGTGGAAAATTGACCGATATGTGCATTTGTCTTAAAACGCATACAGTATGAGTTATATTTTCACCCGAGTGGCGCAGTTCAGTTGCGGTGGCGTTCTTAACCTGTATAGTGAATGTTGTGTGTTTCATCAGTTTAGTTAATTAAATGCCAGATGAAAGGTCGTGCGCTAATATACATACACGGAAGAAATGTACATAATTGTTCGACATAATAGTATTTAGTTTAATAATTGTTTGATGTGAAGTGTCATGGCGGTGGCGGCGATGTTGAAGGTAAGAATGAGAGCCGGCAAAATAACAAGTAGTGTGGTACTATTTAATTCTACATTGCGTGATGCTCCCAGGCTAATTTCTTCATTAAATAATCCTATCTGCAAGTTGCGAGGAGTATGTTGCATGTTGAAGTGGTACACAATTTGTTTTAGATTACAAGCTGTTTAGTGAATGAAGTTTATTTGATCTATTATAGGATAAAGGGCAGCTTATGTTTGAAGACAAATGGCCTTCTATGAGACCAATTATATTGAAGTTATTGCAGCAAGAACCAGTGACTCAAAACGAATGGCAGGATTTATTTTACTCTGTGCATCTTGTATGCTTGTGGGACGAGAAAGGTCCCCCAAAAGTGAAAGAAGCATTAAAAGATGATATTATGGACTTCATCAAACAAGCCCAGCAAGTAAGACTGACATTTTGTGAAAGAGAAACCTTTACATCAGTAATGAGTGCTAAACTAGAGATTTTACTGTTCTTTCATTTCTGTACAGTGCTTAAAACGTATTGCTCATTTATATACATAACATTTCTTGGCAAATTTTAATATGATTTATCTTTCTCAGCGTGTTTTGTCTCATCAAGAGGACCAAGCCTTACTGAAAGCCTACATAGCAGAGTGGCGTAAATTTTTCACTCAATGTAACTACTTGCCTACTCCTTTTCGACAATTAGAGACTTCACTTGCTGGGAAGACATCGTCCTCAGTTCAAAAGAAAGCCCAGAATGATGAAAGTATTGTTCGTAAGGTAAGAATTATTGTTTTTAAATGGTTTTAGTGGGTAGATGTCTGATATTTACTTCAAGAGATTGTATTGATTTGAGCTCAGAAGTGTGGCAAAATGCCTTTTTGTTATTGTTACTGTTTCATGACATTTGACAATAGGAATCACTTAATTATACTCCTGGGGTTGTTTTAATAGATTTTTATTTTGCCCATTTGAGCTTCTGATGCCTTTTTCTGCCTTGTATGTCATTATTTTGCGTTTTTTCTCCTGGTACCGATCTCGATTAAGCTGGATATACACCCGCAAGCCTGGACAACATAAAAGCATGGTTGTATTTTGCCTTTCTGTGGAAACAGAGGCTGTATTAAAAATCTACATGAAAGGGAAGATGATATAAGTTGAGTTTTTCTTTTTTTTTTACCTTCATTAATGCTGACAGACTTTGTTTGCTCAAGAGGAATCTCATCCTACTTTTGAGTATGGCCTCTTGATGCCTTATGAGGACAGCTCTCTGTGTATGATCTACCGTTCTCAGTGCTGGTAATTACACAAGTGTGAAGAACAAAAAATACAACTCAGATTTCAGTGATGTCATTCATTCGAAATGGGAGTTCACAATGTCGTTTTGAAGAGTGTTGGGAATAAAATAATTTCATAGCCCATCTTACCATATTGTCATGTGAAATCGAGAGTACCGAAAAAGGATAGTTTTGTGTGTATTATGTGTTAAATGCTAAATGTGTAAATTTTAGAGTTGGAATAAATATGTGAATCATTTTTATAATTAATTTTTTACAATAATACAATTAAGAGCCATAATATGGTTTATCTGTAACAAAGTAGAGTATGTAACCTCATGTACCACAGTCTGGCAGATAATCAGCAAACCTTTTGACTTTCCACTGTTTGCAGAAAGAAACTAAGAAAGAAAATTATCTACCTGTATCTGTGTCTATCTTATTTTTCAAAAAAGTGGGATATTACGTAGTTAACCACTCAAAATTTAACGAAGAAGCAATGAAAGTTTGAACTCTAAATAATAATGACATGCTATTATTGCTGCTCTCGTGGGATTTAATCAGAAATCTGTTTTCAAAATTGTACGAGGTTAATGCGTTGAGAAATGCAGTATAAAATATTGTACCTACGTTTTTAACATTATTGATCCAAGTTTAACGATAATTATACTGGAAGATAAACAATTTCATTGAATGGCAATCATAACTAAAAATTGAATGATCAAATAAATGATTGCAGAAACTAAAGAATTCTTATACATAAACTTAAATATATGAATTATTGTTGAAGTCAGATTTTTGTCTAGGAAAAGCTTGTCCAGTGAAAATTTGACATATTTTTGCAAGGGTAAAGTGATGGGGACAATTTTATGTCCCTTAATGCAAAATATTGTTATGTTTTCACTTCAATGTGATGTGAGATAATCTAAAAAATATATATATTTAAATTAATGATGTAAAATTTGTTCATATAACATTTATATTTTCAGAATATTTGTATTTTCTAAGTGCTTCAAAGTGGCTGTAATATGAAATAATAGATGAGAAAGACTGAACTGTTGGGAAATTCGTGCCGAATGTATAAGAATCTTTTTATTCTGATTAAATTCCTTTGTCATTGATAAGAATGACACACATGAACTGGTTACCACAGTTCTGTTTTACATATATTTCTTTTTTCTTGTAGCTTATGCTGGATAGTTGGAACCAGAGCATTTTCTGTGATATTAAACAGCGACTTCAGGATTCAGCCATGAAACTCGTGCATGCTGAAAGGAATGGGGAAGCTTTTGATTCTCTACTTGTCATTGGTGTACGCGAATCTTATGGTGAGTGTTGTTCTAAAATGAGATTACTGTTGGAGTTATATTTCATTCACGGTCTGCAAACTATTAGTCACACTTGACTTTGAAGAAGTGTTCATTTTTTACTGTAGTTGTAATAAGTTTTAAATATGTTTTAGTTTCCAATTTTGGAGATTTTAAACTAGTGGAAACAATATAAGATAAGATCTTCTGTGTACTAGCGTTTTATGCTATTTATAGAAAGCTGAGACATAGTCGCATCATAATTTTTTAATAGTGTATAAAGTTTTTTCGACTTCTTTGCAGGGTTATTTTCATGACAAATTGAAGATGATAGCTGTGTGTCTGAGAGAGCGTAATGTACTATTAATCAATTGAGATGAGACTACTTTCTCCAATTTTCTGTTGAGAGAGAATAAAAAGTAACTTACCTAAACCTATTGAAGATTTTAAAGATTTAAATATAGTAATCATTTTCACACTACACAGTGTAAACTAGTATCTTGCTTTGCGTAGTTGTATATAAAGATTATTTTGCCTTTACTGGCAATGCTTTGATATAAGAAGTGGGTTGAATGTTTTCTGGGCTCATGGTCAGTATGCATGTGGTATTTGGTTGGTGTGGAAAAGGTACATGACCACAAACTGCAGACAATGAGTTGAGAAGGTTTTCTGTTTCTGAGGCAATGTTGATACTGAAGTGGATCACCCTTTTATGTTACTGCAGCTTATTTCTCCAGGTTTCTTTTAAAAGCTTGTGTGCAGATATGAAAAATGAAAGTTACTCTGCATTATTCTGAATTGTGAAGTTCGTATATATAATCACCACTTGCCACAGAATAGTGAGGAAAACATTTTAATTTCTTGATTCACTGAAGAATATTATGGCTGGCATCAAAGATTGATATTGCTTACTGGGCTGATACGCCATGTTTGAATCAAAATACTCATTTAAAGAAAATGAAAGAAGTATTTCACCTGGACATGGCTTCTCTGCCCATAAGCATTATTATTTACTACATATTAGTAAAAGTAGAAAAGTAAATATTCATTATTGTGGCTTGCTGTGTTTTCATATGATTTAACTGTTTGTGCAAAGCCCCTCAGGAAGACTAAAAATGTTTGTAAACATTTCTGAATTTATTTGTGTTTTGTGTTTTAATGAGTAAGATTATATAAATGTATTTGAACCAGAACACATAAGAATTACTAATATATATGTAAATGATTAATAAGATTTAAAGTAACTTAGAATATTCTCAAGGAACACATTAAGTTGCTATAATATTTAATAAAATCTGAGTGGAATTTGGGTTGATGAAATTCAATGAGATTGTTCATTCATTGTGAAAATTAAATTGTGTGTTTGAAAAATTTGCCTTATTGAGAATTTTTGTTTTACTCATCAATGTTCCAGTTAATCTTTGCTCAAACCCAGAAGATAAGCTGCAAATCTACCGAGAGAACTTTGAAAAGGCTTATATTGAAGCAACTGAAGCATTTTATAAAATGAAGGCTCCTCAGTATCTACAAGCCAATGGTGTACAGAACTATATGAAATATGCAGATAGTAAGTTACGTGAAGAGGAGCAAAGAGCACATAAATATCTGGAGTCTTGCAGTGGCTCTGTTCAGGTGGTAAGTTGCTGTTAATTCTGGTAAACTGCATATTCTGATTCTGTAGTCATAAAGTTTGCGAAGAAACGTGTATTGGGGGGTGGTTTTTTTTTAAGCTGAAAATTGGGGTGTGGGGATTATTTGCGTTAAGATTAGTTCCAAGAACTTGATGCATGTTGCTCTTGCTCACATGGCGGCGTGGATTAGTAGAACATTTTCATTGAGTTGCAGTAAATCATGGTGTTAAACATGGATTCTGCAAGTTCGTGCTTGAGATCTTTTACTGCAAATGAAAAATTATGCTTGATAGAAGAAGCAGAACAAATTGGTAACTGTGCAGCAGGAAGGAAGTTTTTCTTTTATTGCAGGTGTAGGATTGTTTCAACATTAACAACATAATAAATTAATGGAAGCAAAATTAGTGAAAAAGCGAAAGAAAAATTAATTCCTGAGATCCCCTTCCGTAAAATTGGGGTGAGGGTGTCATTTGAGGGTGGGGGTTATTTGTGTATGTGGTATTTTATTGTCAAGTCACAATATAATATTTAGTTTAATATCTTGAGTGCAGTGTTATTTTTCTATACTTTCAGTTGTGGGAACATTTCTCAAAAACCATATATTCTCGAATATAGCCTGCCCTCGAATATTACCTGCACCCTAATTTCACGGGAAGTAACCTTGGAAAAAAGCTAGCTTGAAATGATTGTGATTAAACGGTCGCGCCTCCATATAACCACGTACAACATGCTTCAAGTTCATGCTTTAAGTACCAACCTTGACACGAATATTACCCGCACCCCAATTTTCAGCTAGTAATTTTTGAAAAATATATGTGGGTTATGTTAGTGTGTTTTAGGGTAATTAACAATAAAATTCTTGGTTTCAGCTTACAGACTGCTGTGTTAATGTTTTGGTGTCAACATTTAAGTCAACTATACTTGCAGAATGTGCTGGCATGATCAAAGCCAATGAAACAGAAAGTATGTAAATATTATTAGGACAAACTAAAAGAATTTAAAATTTTCTTTCATTTTTTTTGTTATCGTGAGAGGAGATTGAATTTGCCTATTACTTTCTCGTTTGAAATTTCTTGCATGTGAAGAATTAATTAAGTCATTTTTTATTTTACGTTTATCTAATCATCTGATATGAAATTGAGAGAATGAGATTTTCTATGGTTTTGGTGAAATAGTGTTTATTCTTTGTAGGACTGCAACTTATGTTCAAGTTGATGGATCGGGTACCTGATGGTATTCAGCCAATGTTACACGATTTGGAAGAGCACATAATGAGTGCAGGTCTGGCTGATATGGTGGCTGCCGCTGATGTAATTACTCAGGTAAGAAGTTTCTTCTTTCATATTCTGTGTTGAAAAATCTGTGAATATATTTTATTAGTTGTCATTTTCATTATTGGTTTATTACATTTATGTAATAAATATGTATAGTTTATTATAATTTATTTATAATTTAATTTATTATCGAACTTGTACGTTTGATAGATAGTGACTGCTTATTTGTTTTGTGGGAGTTGTAATTTGGAAAGTGAAAGAATGAGAGGAGCATAATTTGAGATTATAATGTTTTCAATGTACATTATTTGCCCCAAATAAGGTAATGAATGCTCAATATTTTTTAATGAATTTTGGGTAAAGAGCGATTTGTTTTTTAAATTACATTGTGTTGAAATTTGATTTTGGTCCAACAAGGTGTTCAACACATTTTCTGCCAAAGAGATATGGTTTTACTCAGTTTACTGAATAGTTGATTTCATGATTTGCATGAAGTATTCCTTTGCATTAAATGTATTGTTGATTTGAAGCCTGTGGTAAATTTCTGCCTTCAAGTTATACTTAAATAACATGTTTTTACAACACTTTAATTGTTATAAAACTCACCAAAACCCAAAATTTATTGTAATTTAATCCAAATAGATGGTCATATCTTTGAGAATGTTATTGTGACTTGTAAGATTGTGATCAGTAAGACATTAAAGAAAGCAGAAAATTATCCAAAAGAACAAATTAGGTTGCATGAAGCCAGTACGTCAAACATCAGTATGTGATTTTGTATAATGAATAAATTTTCCCCCATTTTTTTTTCTTTCTTTCTTCTGAACAACTTATTTATATTCACTTCAACAATCTAAAATCAATATTGCAAATGGATTGTTATTTATTTTGTAGGACTCTGAAAAATATGTTGAACGATTATTGGAACTCTTCAAACAGTTCAGTGTATTAGTATCAAAAGCTTTTAATGACGATCCACGTTTCTTAACTGCAAGAGACAAAGCTTATCGCCATGTTGTGAATGATACTCAAGTATTTCGTCTTGAATTGCCAGCAAAACAGGTTAGTGTTTTTATCCTGATTTTCTTGTGCCATCTGAAGTGTTACAATTGTATAGAATATAATACTATACTTCTATTTGTAGACTGGAGGTTTGAAGGCACAACCTGAATCGAAGTGCCCAGAGCTTTTAGCCAATTATTGTGATATGTTGTTGCGAAAGACCCCACTTAGCAAAAAGTTAACTTCAGATGAAATTGAAAGCAAGCTTAAGGATGTGGTGAGTACTTATTTAAGCATTGCTGTGTATAAGAAACAAATTTCCATTTCTGTATTTGGATAGTTCTCAGGGTGAAAAGTGAATTTGTAATTTAGACAAGATATACATTAACTAATTTATTGTAGTTAGAGACTGGATTCTTATGTAATTGCATATTTTTTTTGTCTTTCTATGTACAGTTCTGAAAATTGTCAACTTGTCAAATCATTTACATCCTAGCACAACATCCACATTTTTCCTAACTTATTTTTATATATTTTGTATTATCTTACGTATTTTACAAATTTTCCTATTTTGCATGAATAAAAAAACTATCAATTTTCTTGCAATTATTTGATTATTTTTCAAAAATTCAGCATATTTTTTACTTACAGTGATTACCAGAATTGCTTTCTGGTGATCTGAGATGCCCCATATGAAGACATGGCCAGATGTGAGAGGTTTGTGTAGATTAACGTCCATCTGCACCGCCCTCATTATCTAAGCCGTGTCAAGTATGCAATAGCTCTGAGAGAATTTCTGTATCTAGATGTAGAAAGTATTAGCAATGTGATTTTTGAACTTAAATCTCAAGTTCCAAGAAATATTGGTTAAAGACTTTGAGGAGAAAGTTAGTGATTTTCTGCTGCTCATATACTTTCAATGTTGTTACCACTGCTCTCCAATTGCTGCTCTCAAAGATAAAAATGTATTCTTTAAAAAATAAAACTTTAATCCAGGAAGTCATACAAATTTTATTTTTAAAATTGATTTAATAAATATTTTGTGTACGTAATTTTAATTGTGAACATTTATTTTTTGGTTTGAAAATATTTGTGCAGTGTACAAAATGATTTTTTGTGAACTTTGATCTTACACGTTACATCTGATTTTATGTATGGTACATATTCTTACCGTTTTCTTTACATGTAATGTACATATATTGCTGTGATATACTATAATTATTAACTGTTTTTTCTGACTGTAATTATCATCATTGTTATTATTGTCATTGTTATAATTATTTTCATCATGTTTTGTATAATAATTTCTATTTGTCATTATCTTTTGTGAGTTGAATGGTGTAGTGTGGCTCTTTAGAATTTGATTTTGGAAGTACTGGATACTTAATTATTATTGTGGTTCTTGTTGTTACTTTTACAGTTGTTGGTTCTGAAATATGTGCAGAACAAGGATGTATTTATGAGGTATCACAAGGCACATCTCACTCGGCGTCTGATTTTAGATACATCAGCAGATTCTGAGAAAGAAGAGAACATGGTAGAATGGTATGTAGTCTTGATTTGCTTTATAAATTTTATTGACACTTTCTGTTAGTCTAGTGTGTAAATGAATAGTTTTATTAGAATCTTTGAACTCTGAATTCCATCCTGTTTCTTTCATGCCTGTTGTGGGTATTTATACGTAGACATCAGGGGATTTTCCTCTCTGCAGCAGGATGTTTTGCAGTGATCTGTGTGGAGACAGAGTGACTGGAGTGATGCATTGAGCTATCTACATTCTGCTGTCATTTGAAGCGTTTGTTTATTAAAACTCATTGGAATGCTCTGCACCCAACCTAGGCTCACCATGAAGGGATAATAGGTTACGTTACCTATGTTCTATGAGAGAATGATGGATAAATTTACAACTAAAAGAAGTTTTTAAAGCAAACTTTGCTAATTAATATTTTTGTCTCATTCTGTTTGTTAGTTGAGAGGAAATGTGTTTTGACAACATTAAAATTATGGGCAGTTGATCTATGATAAAACATTCAACTCTTTTTGTTTCTGATATGAAGGTTGTACAAATCTGAAACAATCTCTAATGATCATATTGAGAATGTGTGAAATATATTGAAATTTTTGGAAATGTATATAAATTTGACTCACCAGACAAAGAAACCTGTTGAATGTCCAGAAGTAGTATAAAGTACAAGGTGATCAGGGTTGTCTTTGATTGTCTTGAGGTGTTCTCCGAGCTCTGGAAGTGAGAGCGAGAGAGTCACTTTTGACCTGTGAAGTTTGAAAGTTTGAATTGCAAGTCGAGGATACCAAAATCTAGGTTTGACCCCTTCTCAATTCAAGTGGAATTTGTAGTGGGCAAAGCAGTTTTAAGGCCTTGGGATTCTCTTTATTTCACCATCTTCATGGTCATTTGTGATCAAGATGATGAGCTCCAGGACTCCAAATGGCTGAGTTAACTCAGAGCCAACATTGCTGGTGCCTCTGCAGTGACTCTGACCAGATCCTTGGGTTCGAGCTCTGGTGGTGGTAGAACTTTCAATACTGGCTTTATAGTTAGATCGAGGTCAGCCGCTGTCTGGAGGATTATCGTAGCGGTTGCTCTGAAGGATAATGAAGTGATTTCTCTGATGAATGCTGGGTATATGCTGGTGTGGTATCCTAACAAGTGGCATGCCATGAACCAAAGGCAAACTGTACTTCCTCTTCCCTGTCTTATCCCCTTCACCCACCCACAGCCTGTCCTCTCCTCTGACACTTTTTCTTACATGCACTAATTACCACTGGTTGAGAGATCAGCCACAAGTTTAGAGCGGCAGTGCAAGATGACATGTAGCATAGGTAGGCATTGGATTTCAACATCCAGCAGGGAGGAAAACTGTCATCTCGGATTGTAAAACAAAATTACTACTCTAATGGAACTAATTACCATAGCAGTTGACATGCCTGGAAACAGTCTATCATTCCATCAAACAAAAAAACCGTATCGCAACACAAACACCTTGCCAGGGAAACCCGACAATAGTAATGTTTTCTGACTTCAGATCTGTGACTTAAACCACTGAAAATTAATTCCATAAAATTAATAAAAAGGTTAACAAAAATTGCAAATTAGTTGTTTGTTTCTCTTAAGTTTAATGTTTGTTCTAGGCTGAGAGAGGTCGGTATGCCAGCTGATTATGTAAACAAGCTAGCTCGTATGTTCCAAGACATCAAAGTTAGTGAAGATCTCAATCAACAATTCAAAGAAACTTATCGAAGCAGTCGGGGTAGTATTGCAGGTCAGTACCACATATATGCATTAAAAAAATAGTCCTGTATGTACTTAATTACTTGTAATTAGAAAGTTATTTGTGGCATTTTCTCCATCTCCAAAAATATGATTGGAAAAAAAGTCCTTTTGGAGATTTTGGTGTTTGTTTATTTTTTTTTGTGGGGGGATATTATCTTTCAAATTTAGTTCATATATAATACTGATTTTCATCACTTTAAGTCAAACTGAAATACTGTTACACCTCTCCAAGTTGGTAATGAGGCCTTTGGCCTTCAGGATTAACTCACTACAACCTTGTGACTCTGTAACCCCTAATTTACTTTGCATTTTATGCCAAAATACTTTGTTCTCCAATTTCACAGCTTTCCACTTTGGTTTATCGATCTTGAAGCAAACAGAGTTCATGGGAGAATGTTAAGGATAAGACCCAAAATTTGTTGGGAAATGCTGTATTGATGACAGTGTGTGAGAAAAACTCATTCTGTGCACAGATTCAATCAACATCAAGATACTGAATGCAGGTGCTTGGGCACGGGGTAGTGAGAGGGTCACAGTCTCATTACCTTTGGAGCTTGAAGACTACATTCCAGAAGTTGAAGACTTTTACAAGAAGAAACACAGTGGTCGCAAATTGCAATGGTACCACCATATGTCAAACGGCACAGTAAGTATGACATTACAAGTCAAAAGTGAACTTCATTCTGACATGAGACAAGCACAGAACAATAATATTCTTTTTATATTAGTGTTGAAAATCAAATGGAGTTCTTTAACGAATGGTAGATTGTAAATTATTATAAATTAAGGAGCAAGAAACAAATTGATCAGTAAAGTTATTTTATGGCTTGCTGCAATGAACTAATTGAAATTATTCCAAGAAGATATGTCTTGTCATTGATACGAGATTAGATTAGATTTATTACTAATTCTGCAATTAAGTTTGAGGACTTGGTGGCAGAATAAACTAATTTAACATAACATAACTTAAGTTTTACAAAATTTACAAACTTTACAAATTAACGTGAACATTTCACCTGCGAGCTTTCATAGAGATCTTGCTATTAATAATTATTGGGCTCATTAGTTTTGATAAGCAGAATCAATACCAAAAATTATTTACAAAATTGGTGCAATCTTCTTGGTCTATTATGGTAATTTCTAGAGGAAAATTTTGAACATACTATGATTGGAGAGATTTTGTTAATCTTCCATGGGACATTGATCCTCTCGAGAGGCATCTGCTCCTTAAAACGTCTTGGGCTGTGCCTTCCCGGAAAAATCAATAATGGGAAAAGTTTAACTTCTTAAACTCATATTAAACATTTAGTTTGTCAAAAACTTGCACAACTCATATGATTTGTGTATATCACCAGTGTAAGTTTTCATATTTCTTCATATGCCAGTGTAAGTGAATGATCAATGTATTTAGAATGTACTGCATTTTGGACTATTGCATTGCTCTCTGTAGCTGTTGCATACTAGGCAATGGTTGCATGAGGATGAATGGGGGTACTGGAAGTTGGGTGGGAAAGCATGTCGCAATTAGGTTTCGTTTGGCAGAGCCTGCACTAATTAGCTAAGCTACGAATATCAACCCTTTCATCTGATTTTGTAAATAAAGGTTTTGTGTGCTGCAAATATTTTTCTAAAAAATTGTTTTGATGAGCACAATTGCATCTTTTGTTAGCAATGTAAAAGTTGTCATAGGCAAACATTAAATTATTCCTATTTGCAAATCAGCTGTATACTACGTGTTGTTGTTTGTCCAACATCAAAAAGTATTCTGGACTCTCATAATGTATACTTATGTGTGTTGCTTACTGACCCTCCTGCCACAGATGCCCACTGACAATTGTAAAGGGACTTGAAAGATACTCTATGGCAGGACTTGGAGATTACTCTATTTTAACACAGAATGCAGTTGTGAGGCCTATATATTGAGTGTAAAGCATTTTTGTTTTGTGAGCCATTCTTGATTCAATTTTTTGGGATTATTGCAGATCACGTTTTCAAATGCTGTGGGCCGTTTTGATGTGGATGTGACAACATTTCAAATGGCAGTTTTATTTGCCTGGAATCAGCGCCCTCTAGAACGAATTCCTTATGAAAATTTGCGTCTTGCTACTGAACTTCCAGACCCAGAGCTAAGACGCACATTATGGGTAAGTGTAGAATCAAGTGTTGCTGGTGTATATTGAATTAATAAGCTGCTTAAATTACTTATCGAACATTTTACTAAAAATACTTAAAAGGAAATCAAATGTGTAACACTAGCCACTATGTTGCAGTCTCTGGTTGCTTTTCCAAAACTGAAGAGGCAGGTTCTTCAGTACTCTCCAGAAGTGCAGTCGCCAAAAGATTTTGAAGAAAATACTATGTTTTGGGTTAATCAAGAATTTGCACTTGTGTGAGTATGTCTTCAGTATGATTGCATGTTTAAGAAATAGTTTGGACAAATTTGCCAATACAAGAAATCCAATTTACCAATCCAATCGTAAGTTACAAATGGCTCTCACTATGCCTTACTCACAGTCGGTGAAATCTACAAAACCAAATTGTTGGCTTGACCAGTTGCATTCATGTATGGAAAATCATTTCTTTACACAATGATTAATAATATACAATGTAGTAAGAAAAACAGAATTAGTTTATGTAAAACTCTTAGGTAAATAAGTGGGGGCCTGAAAATAATTTTATAAAACTGAATTTTTTTGTTATATTGGTATTTGTTATTACATTTCTCTGTGCTCTTCTCTCTCCTATCTTCATTACGTAAATTGTGGTTTCTAAAAGGTCATAAGGATATTAGGAATAGACTTTGTTGGGTAGTGTAAACTTGCTCTTGGTGTGGGGTCCATGCTTGAAACCTAGAGGACCAATGTTTCAGCCTTGTGCCTAAATGAACAGCATTTTTTGTTTGTATGGCCTGGAAAGCATGTTGTGAGGAAGTATGTCATAAAAGGATAGGAAACAGTTTGCCATTCTTGGAGGGTGGATCATGTATTTTTGTTGTTCAAAATCTTTGCTGCTGAGCCTCATGTAGATGTAACCCTAATGACAGGACAGTTGATATTTTCAGTGTTTGGCTAATTTTTAGTTCTTTTTATTCTATTGTGCCTCCCTCATGCACATTTGTATCTTTGCATTAGAACTCTTGTCATGTTTCTGAAGCATAAGGGGCTGTGACTGAGTTTGCTATTCCTTTACTTAAAATACATTCATTGTTTAATTTTAATAGTATGTATTGCTCCTTTATTTAAATTTGGAATGAATGAAACGATGATAAATGCTGCCACACCATTTTTCAGTGTAATACCAGTCAGTCCAAAGTAACAAAATAAAGGTATCAGATTTTGTCCAAATTGTTACAGTTCTGTAAATTTCAAAATGAGAGGCAAATCATTGTTCTTAACAACCAGCATGAAGCTTACCTAGTCAATATGATTTTCAGGAGTGATATCTGTAATTTTTTTATGTCTCTGCCAACCCAAGTAAGCTACATTAGGAATTCAACCTATTACACTTTCTGAAAACAAGATCAAAAAGATATACTATCAGAATGTTATTGAATAATGAAAACTTAAAGAATTTAATTTCAAAGAATGGTGAGATTAATTTTTTGTTAAAAATGATTATCTGCCAATTTGGAATGAATTCAGAACTGATTGTTTATCCCTTTTACAACTGTTTGAGCACATTGTTTCATTACTTAATTGAAAATGGAAAAAAAATCCAATAAAAGAAAGAATGTGTTGGCGTAATGAGATTAGTTTTAGAATCATTGAAGCCTTAGTATGGAATGAATCCATTGGAAAACTTCAGTGCTTGAAATGGTAACAGACTGAGTAATTTAACTTTTCTTGGTTAATTGTAAACTTGGGGTTTTCCTCTGACTTTATTGCCCATTAAATTAAGTATTGTGGCTTAATGAGTAACCAGTTTAGTAAAAACCTCCCTATTAAAACTTATTAGGGCCCTTTCCACGAGCATTCTCAGCCCCGCATCTGGGCGGGACGTTCCTGGCCACGGGCTAGAGCGCGCGCAAGTGCGCAGGAAGGTCGGTGGCGCGCACAAGTGTGGCTCTTATCACAACCTCGAGATCGATTCGAGTCCATTCGTCCGTGTGAAGATCCTTATAGACGTGTGTTCTGGAACGAGTGCCGGAGTGACTCGTTGCCCGGCGAGCGTTCAAGAACGATCGTGTAAAGTCGCCTTTTATCATCATCATCATCATCATCATCATCATCGTCGTCGTCGTCATCATCTGTTACTTGGTTTGGTAGTTAACACAAGATTTGTTTCATTGTAAGGATAGAAACCTACTACAGCTGGAGTTCTTAAGTAGTACTAATTCCTAGGCTCACTTTTATTGTCTTTTGTTATTATTATTAGTTGGATAATTATTGGATTATAGCCGGTCCTTTCGTGATGCATTGATTTCTAGAGTTGTCTTTGTTTTTCTACCAGCCATCCCTGGACAATTTTGTATCTGCCTCAAAATTAGAAAGGGAAAAGGGAAACCAACATACAGTACCATAGTACAAAGTAATGATATGTTGGTTTCCTTTTGATTCAGACATTTTTAAAACAAGCAATTTTTCATTTTTTATTCTTGTTTAGTAATTTTAGTGTAATCTTATCTTAAAGAAGTAATGTTTGTGTAGCAAAAATGGAAAGCTCCAGCGCAGAGGAAAGATCAATTTGGTTGGTAGACTGCAGTTGAGTACAGAACGTAGCAAAGAAGAAGACAATGAAAGCATTGTGCAGCTACGCATCTTAAGGGTGCAGGTACGTTGTGTTATCAAAGTTTTAAGAGACTTCATTTAGTAATAATATCAATATTATGTATAGAAAATTATTTTGAATTTTTGTTTCTGGTTATTAAATCTATCTACACACATCTATTAATCTGTTCATATTATGAATGACCTGTATATATTATTTACATTTTTGAATCTTTTCTCAACAGATAATATGAATTACGATAGTGTAAAGGAAAGTGATTTAGTGGATTTTCTTGTCTTTAGTAAGGTAACATGAGTACACATACACAGAGAAGAATTTTTGCTAATATTCTTTAATTGTCCTGTGAGAAACAAACATTTTGTGTGTAATCATAGGCTTCGACGACCAGTCTCGTATGAAGTCACTCAGCTGTCCGGGTGACCCTGCATTGACCCGGCTGTCCAGGTTAACGCAGGATCTCCTGGACAGCTGAGAGCCTTCGTAAACATTTTCTGTGTTCTCAGACCTAATGTGAACTGTTAGGAGTGGGTATGGAAAAAATCTCTAATTACAAAGAACTTGTGAATGCTAATGTTCAGTCTTCATTCCAGTCAGGTGGCATAGCGTAACAAAATCAAACAAGTAGACTCGATCACCAAAGAAAAGTTTTTAAAATGATGATCTCATATTATTTAAATCCTGGAACATGTAACCTTTTTTTATTGAATAACTGAAAATATGGGTTATTTAAAAAAGTTTAATACCACTACACCTAGAACACTGAAACACTGATGTATTGCAATGAACTAAATGCTCCTGCAGAAAAGACATGACAATGCCAGAAGTTACCTTGCGTCTATCTTTCTCTGTGCTTCTGAGAGATGCTTGTACAGAAATTCCCTACAAAAAATTAATCCTCGGAAAACTGTTTGGGAGCTATCTTTTCTGAGAATTCCAATGTACCTTTGTTCGTCCCTTAGTGTTACAGCATTAGAACTTTTACCTTCCAAACTCATAATTGAGGAACAACTTTTCTAGAAATAACCATGCTACATTCTATTAATCTTTCTCCTCTTTTTATTACATTCTCACATTCTATGTACATAGTACAGAAAGTAATTTAATTCTGCTGAGAAAAAGGGCATTCTTTTTGCTGAAAAATTTGTATTTTAGTTCTCTGATACCAAGAAAGAGGATAAATCTTGTTCCCATATTTAGTAAATAACTTCCTCTAACACATTTTCAGAATCCATGTTTTATGGGTTCTTGACATTGAAAAATTAGTTTCTAGCAAAATTTCTGTCTATCTGTGAACAACACTAGTGGCTAAACCACAAGTAGGATTTTCACCACATTTGATATTCCCCTATCGTTTTGGCTGATGTCATGGCCCTTTGAATTGGAAATGGATATTTCAAGTTGCAGGAGTAGGTACTTTGCATGAAGCCTCAGACATTTTCAAATTTTTCTCAAAAATAGCTCCAAATTTCTGGATTAATTTTTTTTATCATCTAGAGTATAAAATTACACGAACTAAGTACATGTATAAAAATTGTCCAAGTCCAATTTTCAATAAATTCTCTAAATTCTTGAAAATTGTAAGTTTGACATTTTTTCAGCATCTTTCTACAACTACAGTCCTGAAAATATTTTTTCTTAATGAAATTCTTCAACAACCACTCTTTAAATAAGGTTGTGTGCAATTGTTTCCAAATTAGTAGTTTTTGCATAATTTTGTGTGAAATAAAGGCAATTTATAAAACAAGAAGTTTCTCAAAAAAACTAAGTTTTCTGTGAAAATAGTTCAAAATAGCACATTTTTCACAAACATTCAAACAATATTTTTAAAGCCATATTTCAATGCCACTGTAAGGAGACTAAAAATTTGCGAAAATACAGTTTCTTTTAGGTTCTGATAGGGAACTACTAGGAAAGGGGTGGAGTAGTTCTGAAACGCTACCCTAGAGTTAAAGAGATGGGAAAACTAATTAGTGCGTGAAAGTCTGCACCATTCTGTAGCACGACTTATTAAATTACTAGAGGCTATGCCAATATTTATTTTATTGTATTATTTTACAATAATGTCACAAGTGTTTCAAGTGTTAACTTGTGTTAGGCTTCATAAAATAAAAATCTTCAAAATACTGATGTTAAAACAATCAGTAGGAAGAAACTTAAAGATTCCTAAAACAAATAGCGACTATACTGAGAATAATTAAAACACATTGTGGAGATAGTGCATAAAAGTCACTATTATATTAATCACAGTTTCAATATCTTCAGAAATGCTAATGTTCACAATAAATAATTTCTTTTACAGGAAGCGATTATTAAGATCTTGAAAATGAGAAAACATATTTCCAATGCACAATTGCAGTCAGAACTGGTTGATATACTGAAGAATATGTTCCTACCAAGTAAGAAGATGATAAAAGAGCAAGTGGAGTGGTTGATTGAACATAAATATATGCGAAGAGATGAAGATGACATTAATACATTCATCTACATGGCGTGAGAATGTCGTGGGCAGGATTCACCAGGGCAGGGTTCTCTGGTTGAGTACTGGCTGGCATCAGAATGCCAGATGTATCATTGCCTTGCCACTGCCTCCCTTTGTGCATCCCTGCCACTGCCTAGGCTTTGGTGTGTGTCATTTGGCAATGTTTATGGGATGGCAGGAGGGTTTATGCGTTGCTCATGTCCTCTTGCTTGGTTGTTGTGGCCCCTTGTGTAAAACACCTTCGCTGGAGTTTCTAGTCATACTCCTAGATATACAAAGGGACTGTGTGAATAAAAATGATCTGCTTTGCGACGCCAATCATTTCAAGTGTTGTCGCATTGAAATATGAAGTTTTGTTTTTCTACCTGTATGAATGATATGAGAGATGCTATAATTGAAAAGTCTCTGCTGGCCTGGACCTTTGAGGGGAAAGTAGTTAATTTTCATCTTTAAATCCTTCAGCTGAATATTATTTAAGAGAGAGAAAAATTGTCAGAATGAATAAATTGTTTGAGACATTTTGGTTTGCCCAAAATGTCAGAAAAATATTTGACTCTGTCGATAATTTATTTCTGTAATTTCATGATCTCTGACACTTCTTCACTTCCTATCCTCTCATTTATTTGTTATTCCCTTATTTGGTTAATGATGCTGTTGAAATGTTTCAGAACTTAAAATATTTCTATTTATCAGAGTAATTAAAAATTATATCATGTGTCCACTCCCTACACATACACACATTCACAATCATACACAGCTATATATACAACAGCAGCTGCGTTGGAGAAATTTTTGGATATGACTGAAGGGCATATGACATGTGAACATAAGCTTACCATGCCAGCAGGTGGGTGCATACATGTATCATGATGCACCTTTGTTATGTGAATCACTGAAAATCATTTTCAGGCAAGTGTGTATTTATTCTTTGTTAAGAATAAATTTTTAATGTTATGGTACTTTCATTACTGATTCATGATCCCTTCATTCCATAACCCTATCAACCTTTAAAAATATTGATGTCTTAAGAATAGATATAAATTGGTTGATTTTTAACTTTCTCTTGTATGTAATAGTAGAGAGTTATGTTATGCTGTGAACAATCAATGTCAAGGTTCCATCAGACATAAACATTTTGTGGTTTCCTGATTCCAATTTTTAATTTCCCCTCGTCAAAACAACTGTTTGAATGTCTGCTTCGTAATGTGCAGTACACTAGAGAGATTTTCTCCGAAAGAATACTCCCTCGATCGATTTAGCTCAAGTCAGAGCCCTGGGGAGATGAAATGTGTCTTATAACTTGGTGAAGTACTTTACATGAAGCACCTACATTTTCAAAATTTTCTCAAAAATACCTTCAAATTTTTTTATTTAAAATTTTTGGTTGTGTAGAATAATGAATGGTAATAAAGATGTTACAGGCTCGATTTTCATTTCAATCTCTGAATCTTCAAAAATAGTGAAAGTTTAAAGAGTTTTTCAATGCCCTCCACAGACTTCATTTTTTAATAAGATACTTTTTTCATAAGGAAATCTGACAATCAAAGTTAGATCTTTAATTGTAATTAATAAAACTTTTGGTACTTCTAAAATGACACATGTAGTTTTTGTGAAATATCTTTCATGTGTTAATATAAATGTTATGGATTATTTTAGATTAGTGAGTTCAAATACTTCACATCTCTAATAAGTTACTTCAAATCTCAAAATTTTGAATATAAATGAACTCAAATTTGCGCATTTCAGAAGTTCATTGAGGAGAGAGAGGATTTCAGGGGAGATGAGAGAATTACAATACATTAGATAGACCAACAATTGTAATGGTATTTTTTTAAATATAATTGTAGAGATGGACAAACTTCAACTTTGAAACAAATAAATATACCTGTCTTTAATGTTGAATACATTTTCCAATATTTCACTGTTATTTGAATACGGGTGCACTATTGGCAATCTTGATTTTGAATATCTTATGGCCTGGACATTTCCTTAGATTAGAAAATTGGCAATTCTTGTCCCACCAGTTGTAAAACCCGAACAATCTTTATTTACAATCATTCTGTGAGTAATGTTTATAAATATTTTCAGGTCAGCAGAAAGCCAAAGAGAAGCAGATGGAATCATTTATTTTAAGTTCATTGGCATAAATTAAGAATGGGGTCTTGAATGGGAACTCTGTGGTCTAGAACAAGATTTAAAATTTCTTGAAATAAATTTCCCAACCTAATCCAAGAAATGTTCTTAATGTGCAGTACAGCTGAGGAAATGTTTGCATTGTTATCATGTATTTTCTTTCAGTTGGGTTAATTTAAGAATTCTTCACTGTACTTGTCTGCAACACTGTAATAGAACTAATTTCTTGTACTGATTGAGGAAGTGAGGGAAACTATCGCTAAAAATTGGAAGATTTTTAGCTGACAGTCTAGCAAACAAAAAGTTAGCAATTTTTACTGACAGTCTTGAAATCCTTTTAATACAGTGTGTACAATTTATTTATTTATTAATTACCAATTTACAGGACAGACATAAAGACCACATTTTACAATGTATATAATAAGCAGGGCTAAGATTTAAGCAGATCAACAAATACTTCATTTTAGTGCATACATGTGGACTAAAAATGCTCAAAACGTGGAGAAAAGAATGGACTAAGAGCCCAGGTAAGAATGACTACAAGGAAAATCAGAAGAAATTAGTTAGAATCCTTGAAAGGGTTATATAGCCCACAAAGATTAGAATTGAAAATAAAAATTAAAATCAAAAGAAAAGACTACACACAAACCAATACAATATCTAACTAGATGGGACATTACTCTATCATTTGATCATATCAGGATGAGGAAGAAGAATCGATTGAAATACAGACCATGATATCACTGAATTTATTGAGTGACAAAAAATTAGAAGAGGTGATAAAGAATTCTCAAACTAGCTGGAAACAGAACCACTGACCAGATGGAATTATTAAACATGGAATTGCTAAATTTAGAGGCATACATCTGGAAATGAAGTGAACTGGAGTTATTAAATGAATAATGGACAGAATTAACCATACCAATGGAGTGGCAAATGGGGATGTTAATGAATTTACTCAAAAAAGGCCCGTAAACAAAATGCTTAAATCATAGAGGTAATGCAAGCAGCAAGATACAAAATATTGACAAATATTTTGAAAGTCTGGTTAGAGAAATATAGAAGTGAATACGCCAAAAAGTAGTGAGCACGTCTGAGGAAAAGTTAAATTTGTTTTTCCACCTTTTGACTACCCTTGGCCTCGCTATACTTGGGTGTCTTGAGGGGCAAACCACTGTCAAAAAATAATGTGCAGTCTTTATACATAATTTGTTAATGTTAACAATTATTCATACAAGTAATCTAATATTTCTTCCAAGTCATCAGCTTATGTTTCTTCAAAAAGTGATGTACTATACTATGTTATTTTAATTTATAAAAAAACTGTTAAATCCTTATTTAGCTTAAAGGAGTTAAATTAAGGGAGAACACTACTATAACAAGTAAATCTAATGAATTTCTTTTTGCGTGTTGAGTGCAAATCTTCTGACTTAATCCTTTCTTAAAAGTTAACTTTATGTTAACTTTTCTTAAAAGTTATTTCACTTGTCGTAGTAGGTTGAAGAAAGAGTATGATGCATTAATGAGCTGGAATGGAGAGAAACATAACATTTAAAGCCTTTTTCGAAAATTTGTATTATTGCTAGTGGAAGTAAAATAAAACTACTCACCGATAAGAAAGTAGCTCGTGAAAATGTGTAAAATACTCCTCCATGGAAGGCAAGTGTTTTCTGAGTCCGAAGTATAATGAACAAAATTCTATTTTTAAATTCTTTTGATCCATCGTACCAAGAGCAGCTGTATGCTGCCAAGCACACTTCCTCATTCTGCACATATAATGTAATTATTAGGAGAATGCTTACCTTAATATTCAATATATGTTCTTAGAAGTATTACCTTCTCAATAACATTGTGCCCAAACCAGCAATATAAAAGTATCTCTGAGAACATGACACAAAAGTAGCCTCCAAATTTTACTGTGGCAGCATGATCTTCTCCAGAACTCTGTAAACATTTTTTATAATATCATTTAACTCTATCAAGTTAATCCATCAATTCTTTTCTCTTCTTTCATATTTTCTTTTGCCTTTATTTTACTGTCACACTTTTCATTTTGTTTTCCATTATTTCATCTTTTAGAATCTGTTTTCCTCACTTTCTCATTTTTATCTTAAACTCTTTTCTCTCATTCTCCCTCTCTATCAATATCTTTATTTGTATCCATCTACTCTCAATTAGATTAGTAAAATCATAAAATAGAATGATAGAATTGAACTGATATTTAACAAACTGTTACTTTCAAGAAGTTAAATAGAATTTCCGGTTTGTCTGAGAGTATGAATAATTTTGCTTCTCAATACTCAATGATGACCACATTTAAGAGATTTTGCCTTCTACAGAACTTAATTTCTGTGCTCCATACACTAAAATAATGAAGTTCCTTTACATTATAGTGTTTGTTAAAATTTGATTGTTGAGAAGAACTTACCGATGCAATGGCATACAATGTCATACAAATGACTAGTGTAGATGCAAAAAATTGAATTAGAACTGGAATGGATATTACAGATTGAAAGTCCTGGACACAACTGGAAACAAATATTTCTATTGTATACATGTGTAAACAAATATCGATCTATTTATTTTAAATTTATATTTTGTTCAATAAATACTTTTGAACTTGTTAAACTAACCTTATGATTTTTTGGTGGTATACAATAGAATCTTCTAAATTTGCTTCGAATTTCACTTCTTCATTTTTTGCAAAATATTTGTCATTTGAATCACCATACTGATTGGGTTTCAAACTCCTTTCATGGAGAGAATTTTGTTCTTGGATTGAAATAAGATCTGAAGCTAATATTTCCAATTGAGAAGCTATGAACATCATGATACTTGCAAAAAATGTATCTATGCATGATGTTGTGATGTACAAATAATAGATGGAGATCACCTATCAAAGAAAGTTCATTATTAGAAATATATGAAACAATATTTATGCCAATGACCAGGTAGTGAACTGAAGATGAACTTCAAAAAGTAGTACATAGACTAAACGGAATAACAAAAGAATACAAAATGAAAATATCAGTAGGAATATCAATAGGAAAAATCAAGGTAATGGGAATAGCAGAAAAGATTATTGCAGAGTAAAAATTGTAATATAAAATCAGATAGTTGAACTAGTAACTAACTTGTAACACATATCTATGCAACAAGATTTCACTAAGATAGTGAGGCAAAACTGCCAAAATTTAACAAGATTAATGGCTGCATAAACAGACACTTCAGAAACCTAAATAAAGAAACAGAAATGCGAATCCACAACATAGTGACAAAACCAACCCTACAATATGGCAGTGAAACATGGACCCTCAAACAGAGAATAGAGGCAGCCGAAATGAGGTATTTGACAGCAGTACTTCAAGTAACTAGAAAAGATATAGTAAGAAACAAAGAAATAAGGAAAACACTGAAAACAAAGAATGCGATCACTGAAATAGAGAAATACCAGGCAAAATGGCAAGAAAATATAAGAAGAATGCAACCAAGTAGACTTTCAAAGATGGTAATGAACCAAGGAAGTAGTGCGAGGACCAGAAACACCTTCACTAATGTAGGGGAATACTGGAAACAAGAAACAGGCCTTGGGACCTAAACCTTAATACGTTGATGATGATGAGAAATGTATGACTTTCACTCTTATTTCAAGAAATGTTTTGATTTTTGTTAAATATTATATTTGATAGAGTTTATTATGTAATATGGATAATATTGTAATAGCATGTTCAAATGGATGTTTGCAGGTTCAAATTCAATGCAAGTCATAGGATATTTGAGAGCAGAAACGTCTTGATTGACAAGCATCTTTTCAGAAGGGAAGTAAGGTACAATGTTGCACATTTATGGCATGTAAAAGAATCTGAAATGCAAGAGAGCAAAATTTGAACAAGACTTTTCTGCTTATTTGTGAGACAGAAGCATTGTGGTGACAGATCTGCATTCTATCACATAGTATACAGGGGCGGAACCAGTCGATCATTGGAAAGGGGGGGGGATGGTAGATTGTTGTTAAATAATAAACATATTTGTCGTTATATTGCATATTATTTATGTACTTTATGTGATACTATAAAATGTTATTGTTTAAAAAATACATAATTCAAACATAAATATTTAAATCAATTTTGCCAAATAAAGGAAGGTAAAAGAAGATTCTAGGCCTGGGGGGGGCATGACCCCCCCTCATAGTCCCCCCTTGATCCACCAGTGATCGTATAAGATTATGAGACAAGGGTAGTGAAATGAATGGCTAAAATAGAGATTGTTAAATCTCTTGAGAACAAAGCTAATGTGTAATGGTGATAAAACTGATGATGAAAATACTGATGACATTGAAGTGATCTCCCTGAAGTGTATTGCACTAGGAGTACCAAAGTCATCAGTACTGAAAAAGTGATGCTTTATACATGCTTAAATAGTGCATAAACTTTGAAATTTTGTTTGGAGTGGCATTACTACTGATGTCATGGAGGGCCTCCATCAAAGTGTGATTCGGTACAATAATTCTATTCATCAAAGAACAGTTCTAAATATAATTTAAATAAATAAAAAATGAATATAACGAAAAGTTTATTAAAGTAGGGAGAAATCATTTTTAATAATAATATTTGATGATAACAATGCTAAGAATGTGGTCTGATTGTTGATGGATCAAGTCAGTCAATTAATAACTGAGTTTGAGTGTAATGGAGTGACATCTGTGTATGTACGTTGGCTTATCTGAAAGTGTTTTTATACATGCAGAAACATGGATTCTAATTGCAGAAAAGTTTGGAATTGATTCATGAGAATGATGTTGAATTCCAAAAGAAGAGCAACTTTGTAATTTATTAGTAGATGAAAATGTAAGAGAAACAAATGGTAAATATCAAAAATCAAATGATCAATTTCATTAATAATTTTTGTAATCAATGACAACTTGATTACACCAATCAGTCATCAGGGAGTATTTGAACTCTCAAACCCCATTCGACCCCTTGATCATCATTGACTTCCTTTACAATGTCATTGATCTTAATGGGGTTGATATTGAATCAGTTGGGAACCCCTGCATTAACGGATAACATCCTTTTGGGAAGTAGACCTACCTAAAATGAAGTCCATTCTCCACTTTTTCAAAATTTCTTTAATTTTTTTATCATTAAACTATGGACTAAGGTAGTATACCTTTTACAGTCTAATAGATATTACAATTTTATATACAATTTTATGAAAATATAAGTTTTTAACATATTTTTGTATGTTTTAACCTGTATCTTCAGTGTTCATAGTCTTCTATATCTGAAATCATTGGTGGTTATGATGCACAAAATAAAATATGACATACCAAAGGATGTGTATTTCTATATAAAGAGAAAAATCATCCCCACACCCAGTACATTATTAGAAATACCATCTGCCATCAGTTTCATCCCGAAAAGATGTACAAATTACTGTCACTAATAATCTTAAATGCATTGGCCACTGCTTGGAAAATACTAAATGAATAAATCATCTCGGACTCAGGATCAGATAGATTTTTAAGTTCATAAAAGTATTAATGTGATCCCTACATCCATTGGTACAGAATTTACACTTCATATATTCATGTCCACTTTCATTCACTTATTTATTTTCATATGTATGCTTTGTATTTTATTTTGTGTATTGTTATGATTTATTCAATTCATTACAATGAACTAAGTGCAACCTACTATTGTCTAAACCTTATCAGATTTTAACTTTGTTAATATTGCAAACAGAATAAAAAATATAAAAATGAAAACTGTTTTAAAAATATATAGGCCTAATGCACAAAGAGACATCTTTCTTTAGATGTTCAAAACAATAGAATGTCTTACCTGAATAATGAAGGCATATGTATAGCCAGGATTTGTGTAAATATTGAATGGATACCAGGCCACTGCTGGAAAAATTGGTTCAGGGCATGTTTGTGACAGTGTGTAATTGTCATTGCCCTCTATTGATACATGGCTATTACCGGATATTTTATAATTGTTTAGACTTGCTTCTGTAATATTCAATGTTAAATTATCTTGGGGAGTGACCTTTTCTGAATTTTTGGTTATTTCGGGTAATAGACCTGAAACAAAATTAAAACAAGTGTATTTACAATGGATGAAAAGTGTACATGTATTTTTCATTTTAAAGACAGATGGCATTTTAAAGGAAGTAAACATTTATTTATTTAGTTAAACAATTTCAGAGTCCAACTATGAATATTTAGCAGTAATTTAGGCACAAGGAGACCACTAACTATGGGTCACTCCCATGCCTTCTAAACCAAGGCTGCCCAACCAGCGACCAGCAGGGCCATTTATTGTGGCCCTCAAGAAGTTATTACTCTAACGTAAAAGCCCCTTGCATCCATGACAGGTGAGAACATTGCGTGCCTAGCCCATGTGCCCTGTTGGGGTCAACATTCCCTTAATGTAAAAATAGGTGAAGTTTGGCTTTAAGGACTTTTTTTTTCTGGTAAATTCAGAAATTCAATATCATTCCAATGTGTTTCTCTGTGTTGTGCATGGTATATCACACATGGTTCCATCCCCCCGTGTTTTTTTCAGAGCAGCTGGGCAAACTGCTGATTTCAACAATACGGTGCCACGTGGGGATTTTGTGATTTTGAATTAAACGGAGAATATTTCATGTAGCAGCCCTTGCAACAGAGAGGAGACTGAAAGGGGTGGCAATGAGGGATAAGAGGCATAACTAGAGCACGCCATGGTCTTGACACAAAGGTCACACGAAGAAACACCAATTTTAACGTTCAGAATGAGAGATTTTTTTCCATTGATTTATCTGCATTTAACATGTCTTCCTTAATAATAAATAACATTTTCAAACTTGACAAGAATCCAACCACCATCTCTTCGTTGGTAAATTTTATTTTCAATTATGATGATGATTCATCCACTTCGCAACCATACCTCTACTGCTTTTCATAAATGGAAAACGGTACACTTCCATCTGCTGTGGATTTTCAATTTTTTGGAAGCATGTGACAATATGAAGTGAGAAACTCTCCAATCAGTATTAGCAGTCGTGACTGCAGATGTGCATTTGTGTTAAAGTTTAGAAAATTTACATTGATAATCTATCAAGGGTGTTATAAAATTTGTATTGCTTTGTTCTTTAGGTATGTGTTTAAATCATCATCATCATCATCCTAAAGGCCAAAAAGTGCCTTGTCGCTGCCGCCATGACATTCTTTCTTCCGCTGTCCTTTTCATCTCTGCGTAATTTCTGAAATGTAGTTCAGTTTGTAGTTGTTGTAAAATTTTCATTCTAGGTCTGCCTCTTCCTCTTTTTCCAACTATTTAACGGTCTAAAATTGTGATTAGGAATTGATTATTTCTCAAAATATTTTATAATAAAAATAAAAGGAATTTTGCTTTCCTGTTCCAAATGGTTTTTAGTAGAGATTATTCTCTTTCACTTTCTCAAAATTACGTTATTTGAAATTTTTTCCAGGAAACCTTCTGTAGTTTTCGCTGCAACCACATCGTACAAGCTTCTAAATGACTGTGTGTATTTAAAAGCGTCCATCCTACACATCCATATAATAGGACACTCCAGACATAACTTTTCAGAAATTTCTTTCTAATATCCAAATTTAGGTTGGTATTTGTGAGCAAACTTATTTTATTTAGGAACGACTTCTTTGCTATTGTAATTCGCTTTCTTATTTCTGTTGTGCTTATGTTGTCTTCAGTGAAAGTGCAACCTAAATAACAAAAGTTGTGTACATGTTCTATTTCTGTTGTATGTAACATTATTTTATTTGATCTATAGTTTTTCTTATTCCCAAATATCATGAATGTAGATTTTATTATGTTCATTTTGATGAGGAACCTTTGCAGAATTCTTTTGAGGCTACTACTTATCATTTTCTGTAAAGCTTTTCCTGTACTAGCTAAGATTGCTATTCATCAGCATATCTTAAACAGTGTATTTCTAAACCATTAAATTTGATGCCCTTTGTTTTTCCTTTAAATTGTTTGATTGCTTCTTCTATAAACAAGTTGAACAAAAGCGGTAAAAGGATGCAACCTTGTCTTACTCCATTCCTGATCTTCGCTTTGGTCTCCTGGTTATTGATGGTTATTCGTACATACTGATTTTTATAGAGGTACATGATAATTCTTTGGTCCTTCCAGTCTAGGTGTATGCCTTTCATGATCTGAAATAGTATTTTCCAGGAAACCTTCTCAAAAGCTTTCTCCAAGTCTATGAATGCTACATATGTGACCCTGTTCATATCGATTCTTCTGTCTGAGATGCTCCTGAGTGCAATAATAGCTTCTCTCGTGCCTCTTCCTGACCTAAATCCAAATTGATCTTCATCCAAATGTTGTTCAATTTTACCTTTTATTCAGTTTTTGATTATTGTGATAAGAATTTTGGCAGCATGAGATTTTAGGAAAATTGTTCTATAATGTTCACATGAAGTTGTGTTTCCTTTATTATGTATGGTAATGATTTTGCTTTCTGCAAATTCTTCAGGTATTTGACCAATCTCATAGCTCTTGTGTATAAGTTTAAACATATTATCTTTCACAGTGTTTCCACTAAATTTGATTAGTTCTCTTGGCAATTCATCTGGTCATGTGGCCTTGTTGTCTTTGAGCTTCCCTACCGCTTTATCAGATTCATTTCTTATTATCATTGAGCCTTTCTCATCTTCTGGTTCATTTTCTATGGATTTCCATTCATTCACAATATCTACACCACTATATAGTTTTTCCAGCAACTGATCACTTTTTCGTCTTCCCAAACTAATTTTCCGCTTTCATCTCTCAGGACATGTGACTTTATCTTAGCCTTATATTTTACTGATTTAATTAACTGATAAGCTGTATCTACTCTTCCATTTTTATGTTATTTTCTATATTTTCACAAGTTTCTCCCATCCACCTCTCTTTTGCCTCTCTGCACATGTTTGTAATTTTGTTTTTTGTCATCTTGTAATTCTGCCAACCTTCTGCTGAATAGACTTTTCTCCATTTTTTCTTTTACTCATCAGCTGAAGAATCTCTTCTGTTATCCATGTTTACCATGGTACAAATTTTGGCTTGCCTAGAATTTCGTTTGCAGATGTTTTAAAGGTTTCTTTAATACTATCCCGTTGCTTAATATTTCTGTATGAGTCATTGGGGAATATTTCTTCTGTTTTCAAGGCAAATTGGTGTTGAGTCTCTGAGCATTTTAATTTTTCTATATTCCATTTCTATTTTTACTCTCCTGTATACTATACGTACATATACAAGAAAGTAAAAATAGAAATGGAATTTAGAAAAATTAAAATGCTATTCGTACGCATAGTATAGAGAAAGTTATGTAATGCTGCGCGAAAAAACGACGGATTTTCGGCAGAAAAACTCTTATTTCAGGGCCCTGGTAACGAAAAAAGTGGATAAATCCAGTTGCGAAATTAAGAAAAAAACTCCTAACATGTGGTGCAGCCAGAATCCCTATTCTATGATACCGAAAAACCAATTGAAAGCCGTCCGTCCGTTCGTCCGTGTTCGTCTGTGACCGTCCGTCCGTCCGTCCGTCCGTCCGTCCGTGTCCGTCCGTGTCCGTCCGTCCGTGTCCGTCCGTCCGTGTCCGTCCGTCCGTGTCCGTCCGTGACTGACCGTCCGTCCGTCCGTCCGTCCGTGACCGACCGTCCGTCCGTGTCCGTCCATCCGTCCGTCCGTGGCCGTCCGTTCGTTCGTGTCCGTCCGTGACCGTTCGTCCGTGGCCGTCCGTCCGTCCGTCCGTGACCGCCCGTCCGCCCGTGTCCGCCCGTGTCCGTCCGTGTCCGTCCGTCCGTGTCCGTCCGTTCGTGTCCGTCCGTGACCGTCCGTCCGTGTCCGTCCGTCCGTGACCGACCGTCCGTCCGTGTCCGTCCGTCCGTGTCTGTCCGTCCGTTCGTGTTTGTCCGTCCGTGACCGTCCGTCCGTTCGTGTCCGTCCGTCCGTCCGTGACCGTCCGTCCGTTCGTGTCCGTCCGTCCGTGACCGTTCGTCCGTTTCCGTCCGTCCATGTCCGTCCGTCCGTCCGTGACCGTCCGTCCGTTCGTGTCCGTCCGTCCGTGACCGTTCGTCCGTTTCCGTCCGTCCATGTCCGTCCGTCCGTCCGTGACCGACCGTCCGTCCGTGTCCGTCCATCCGTGTCCGTCCGTCCGTCCGTGTCCGTCCGTCCGTCCGTCCGTCCGTGACCGACCGTCCGTCCGTGTCTGTCCGTCCGTGTCTGTCCGTCCGTGTCCGTCCGTGACCGTCCGTCCGTGTCCGTCCGTCCGTGTCTGTCCGTCCGTGTCCGTCCGTTCGTGTTCGTCCGTCCGTGACCGTCCGTCCGTGTCCGTCCGTCCGTCCGTGACCGTTCGTCCGTTTCCGTCCGTCCGTCCGTGTCCGTCCGTCCGTCCGTCCGTCCGTCCGTGACCGACCGTCCGTCCGTGTCCGTCCGTCTGTTCGTGTCCGTCCGTCCGTGTCCGTCCGTCCGTGTCCGTCTGTTCGTGTGCGTCCGTCAGTGTGAACAACGCTAGCGACTAATCCGTTCAGCCGATTTTCTCCAAAATTGATACTACTCGAGCGATCTGAATAATCTCGCGTCCTCTTGGATTTGAAACCTATTTTGTTTATTTTGGAGGGTACTTGATATGAAGCCCCTGGGACATTTCCCAAATTTTCAAAAAAAAATGGCGCCAACAAATTTGACTAAAGTTTGTTGTTTGATAGTCTGAAGATCATTAAAGAGAATGACTCCAAATTTTCGTAAATTGCAAAAGTTTGAATTTTTGTCGGCGTCTTCCTCCAACTACAAAATTGAAGATAGAGATTTTTCCTCCAGATAAAATTTCTTCTCCAAGGTGAGTTCTTTCATTAAGGTCATGTACATTTTTTTGAAACTTTGAGTAGTTTTTGCACATATGTACAATATGTGCGTGCAATATGTACAATTTTTAAAAAAAATTACAAAAACAAGATTTTCTCAAAAACGGCTCAAACTTTTTTCTTTTAACTTTTGGTAGGGATAGCGCTAAATGTACTCTATGAGATGACAAACACTGTTTTGCTTTATTCTTTTGTTTTTGCAAAAATGTAATTTTTTTGACTTGCTCTCACGTCGTTAATATTTACATTAGCGTTGATTTGTTGACATTTTATATTACTGAGTACATGAGCATTAAATAATGCCAAGTAAAGTTTCTTGAGAATTCAACCGTTTTCTGTGAAAACTAGCTCAAAAAATTCCGCATTTTGAAAAACGCTGAAACGCCATGTTCTCATAAATAGTTCCAATTTGTTTCTTCAAACTTTTGGACCGGATAGTACTAATTGTAGTCTTTAATATGACGTAAAGTTAATTATGGGATATTTTTTATTTTTTCAAAAATTGCACAAATGTAATTTTTTTTAAAGGTTTCTCAAATCTTTAATACGCACATTACCAGCAAATTGTAAACATTATTACACTTCCGAATGTATGTGCTTCAAATGACTTCAAATGAAGTTTTTTGAAAAGTCAAAAATTGTCTGTGAAAAATAGCTTCCAATTTCGCATTTTTAGAAGCACTTAAACGCCATTTTCTTAAAACAGGCTAGAAATTTTTAAAAGAAAATTGCCATTTAGAATGTTTTTGTGTTCGATAATATTCTAAACGTAATATTTTAGACTCATGCGTCCCTTTCTCCATCTCCCATTATCTTTCTTTCCATTTCATATACATCATTTTTTGTATCACCGTGTTTTCTTCCTCCTTGGCCTTCTCCGTACGCTGACTTTTTAGTACGTGTGTGCCAGTGCATGTCAAACGGGAAGGGCGGCCTGGCAGTTGAGTCTGTGGGTGTTCGCTCGCATGTCGTCTCCGCCTATCTCACTGTTCGCGTGTGAATGCCGGTGGGTCGTGGTGTCTGCAGGGAGGTACGAACCGCGTGCCCCACCTTTGCCCTCCGCCTCTTGTGAGCGCTGTGCGGCCGCCTCGTGGCAGCGGATGCCGCTGCCCAGGAAGGCCGGGTACACCATCCACGACATGTAGGTGGAGAAGCCCATGGAGAGGAAGACGCAGGTGACGAGCATGGAGGTGCGCGCGGCGCGAGCCACGGCCGCGCGGCTGCGGGCCCCGCCCCGCCGCGCCACGCGGTGGCGCGTCAGCTGCTCCAGCTGCGCCAGCACGGCCTCCAGCGCGCCGCGCCGCCACACGAACGCGCCCACCTGCCGAGCACACGGCCAGCCCTCCCACTCCAGCCCGCCGCGCCCCGCCGCGCTGCGCCATTACGGATACCTTGAGCAAGGCTGCAGTGGTTTCCACGAAGAGGCAGGTGTTGGAGGCGATGGTGGTGAGGTCGTCCGTGTAGAGGAGCGCGGCGCAGCCCTGGATGAGGAAGAGCACCACCAGCCACGCCATCATCCAGGCGGTGAGCAGCGCGTAGAGCGCGCGCCGGCGGCGGCCCCACGCGGCCGCGCCGCGCCCCGCCCACACGCCCGCCAGCCGCAGGATCAGCTCGTTCATGCACACGTCCACGCCTGCCACACCACAGACACCACACAGATACGACAGGTTCTAACGGCCGGCTGCTCTCATCGGTCATTTGCCGTCGTTTCTCCGATCAACACCAGGCGAATGACGGAGCAACGGGCCACGGACCGCGCGCGATCTTTCCTTCCTCCTCCTTATCTTATCCTCACCCCTCACACACAGACACTAACATGCACTACACTACCACGCATGTGGGAAGACCGGTCGGGAGTTTAGAGCTTGTCTCGGCTGGGGCGGTGCTCCGCTTGTGGGAGATACCTGGTTGAGGGGAAACCCCGCTAGTCGACGATAGGTCGGCGCCAGATCTCGCCATCCAGCGGGGAAATGATCACCGCCACCTCCCGATGAAAAACACTCACTACACTTATGAGACTAATCACCTAAGTGGTTGACGCGCCGGGAAACACGAACAATCAATCAGCTGATGACGAACAAGTATGTCGAAATATTGGTGCGAAAGCTTAATACTTCTTTTTGTCGGCCTTGTTTATTGTTTGCTACAACAAAATGAGTTTTTATTTAGCGATTCGGCAATTAGGCTTTTTCTTCAGAAAAGTCTTCAAGAAATAATATGGAATATCTAAATATTTGTTTGTAAATTAAGTGTATTGGTATTCATAGTAAGCAATTTAAAAGCGATATATTTCATTGGTTGTGATTAATGTGAGGGTACTCTTAATTAAACCACTATTTTCTTTCTGGAAATATTGTATATTCTTTATCCAGTAGCCTTACGGAGAGAACTTTATATAATTTAGGATGTCGATTTTTAGAACATTTGGTGATGTTGTTTGCGTTCATCACAATCGTGTTTTTTTTGGTTTGGGTGGGACTGTTCACCTGTGTAGTAGTAGTTCTGACGGGAAATTGGCAACTTCCGATTGATTGTCCAGTTTCTCAATACTGTCAAGTGCGGAGACTGGTGGGGCTTCTGAGCTTCCGGGTGGCCCTCGTTTGGGTCTCGACTTCGGTGTGACACCAAACATACACGTATACACACTGAGGGGACACTGACAAGGGAATCTGCCTGAGTGAGTAGCATCCGGCGCCTGTGTATACAGACCGGCAATAACCTGGAGAGATGATAAGCTTCGAGCTGCAAGTTTTGGATAGATGCTCTTGCCGAACCTTCCTTTTTGGAGAATACGAGTGTAAGTTAATAAGTAACAGCACTCAATGTTTTTAATTAATTAAAACTGTAGTAAAAAATTTACAGTGGCCCAATTTTCACCAAAGGTACCATGCTTTCCAATGAACGTAACCATCATGGAACCAGCTTTCCGATACCATCAGAAAAAAGGATTTTCGATTGAGCAGCAAGCCGTTTATGAATCTGCAGGTCACGGGCAAGTCATTGTTCTCTTAACGCATACTTAAATGGACCAAAGGGATTGTAATGAGACGTGACAAGATCGGAACTCTCTCCGGGTGGATCTCACATCTCGAAATAGTTTTGGAAGAATTTGGGCGGCGGTATGTGGATGCACGTTTCTTGAAACAAAAAGAAGTCTACACCCATGTTCCGTCTTCAACTGCAATTACCAAAAGAGACATAACCATTGTCTGCGGATAATTATTGTCACATACACTAACAATAGATGACAATAATTAAACAAATAATTCGGTCAAGGAAAGAATTTCTTCAAATATCCTAGTGAACGTTTGCGACAGTAACAATTACCGAATGTTGAATTGTTAGAAATCATGTAAATATTTTTATGTAAGAGTTAAAGTGCCGTCAAACTACCAAAATGTATTTAGCGATTCTCTAAAGAAAAATATTAAATCTTTCTAAATTTTAAAAAAAATTTGCCACACAATGTTTCAATATTTAGTCCAAATTATTGAGAGCAACTTGACCTCAGGACATTTGTGAACTTATGATCTAAGAGAGAGCTTCCCACTCGATTTACGTAATTTCCATACTAAAGAAATCGTCCCAGGACGCGCACAGATTCGCCCGACGTCATTCGAGTCCGGAGCCTGCGACGTGCACGAGGGAGTGGTCAGTGAGAGAGAGCTGTAGCGAGCTGCCCACCATAACGCCATGATCGACTTTCAGGGGAACGGGTGGCTGAAGGTTCCGTCCCGAACGGGTTCTTGAAGCCATGTTTCCCCTAACGAAAAAAGTCGAGCGCATAAGTGTAAGGAAAACGAAACGTAACCTTCTTCTCGTGCTAAATGCCGACGAGCCTGCGGAATCCTTAAGCTGGAACAGCCACATTGTTGCTAAAGTACAGTTAGAATATCGATGCGTGAAGAAACCGTTAGGCGGAGTGTAATTCTGATTAAATTGTCGAACTGGAACTAATTGTACTGAAATTAAAACATTACTCAACTGTACTCAGCATGTAGTAGTACGAGAAAAGAGCGTCGGTGGAAGTGATTTGCATTCGAGAGAAACAAATGCGAAACAAACTCTAATTATTCTGGCGCCGGGAATCAACTTATTTGGTGCAGGCGGGTCTACAAACTATATAAAATTTTATCAGAATATATTGTTTTTATTTAAAAACAGAAAATTGTTTTAGATAACTGCTTTATATCAATATTACGTGTGATCCATAATAGTAACAGCAACGCTTCGGAAATTAATTATTTCCATCTTCAGTCTTAAATGTCAAAACAATTAAATATATTATTTTAAACAATGGTCAGATAGTCTGATATATAACAGAAGAATTACATAATATTAATTGTACACAAGTCATAACAGAAGGCACCTTGATAAAACTTTAGAAAAGCGCAGTGTGATTTATAAAGGCATGAAAGGAAATAGATAAAGAGAGGTTGAGAAGGACGTTACAAAACGTTACAAAGACCGAAAGAAGTTAAAATTTAGTTAGTAAGAGAAATATCTTAATTTTGAGAAAAATTGCTCAATAATCCATGATATAAATAGGTAAATTTATTAGATTCTATCAGTCTTTTTAAACAATTTCTATCTTTAAATGCAGGACCAATACAGTCTGATAAAATTGACAAAACATCTTTGGACAGAAAAATAAATATTGATTTTAAGACTGTATAAAAACTGTGGGATTTATTTAACGGGCGCGGAAGAGAACTGTCCGAGCGAGTCGGCGAACTGTCCTGCCAGGCAACGGGACGCGCTCGTGCACCGCGCGGTTGGAGCAGCACCCTCCAAGAGGGTGGTGGAGGCGCTGCGTTGGCCGGCCCGGGAGCGCCCGGCCGGCTGGCGAGACGGGCGCGAATATTTATTTCAAAAACAACAACTAAAGAATACAGAAAAATGAACTTTATCTCATCTTACACAGTGCAATTAGGACTATCCGTTGGAGAAGATTGATGAAAAAATGTGGGGCCATTTTTGAGAAAATTGCGTAAGAGCATTTCTTGAGAAAATGTGGAATTTAGAGTTCGTTTTCACAGAAAACTGTTGATTTTTTAAAGAAATTTATCTGATATTATTTAAAACAAATGTACTCATAAATATAATACTGTGAACAAATCGCCGGTATTGTAAATATCAGCAACGTGAGAGACAAATCAAAAAATTATATTTTTGTTGTTTTTGAAAAAACAAGGAATAGACATATTCCATATTGCCGAGTACCTTAATACTATCCCTACCAAAGTTTAAAAAAATTGGAGCAATTTTCGCGAAAATCTTGTTTTTGTTATTGTTTAATATTGCACATATCGCAAGCAATATTGTCCAAAAACCACTAAAATTTTCAAAAAATTCTACATTACCTTAATGAAAGAACGAATATGAAGAAAACTAGTGGTGCTACAACAGCACTTACTTTCCCGTATTAGAGGAAACAGCTAAGTAGTACTGTAATATTGCACTTTATGCGCTACTAACATCTTCGCTTGGAACTCACTATTTCCATTGCAGTGTTGTCAGAACTATGTGAATTCTACAACTTCACAAAAATAGAATGCAAACGTTTTGTAACCCTGTATTGGAAAAAAGAAGCCTGATACCCTGGAAATATAGAAATGCCTTCCATTGGGCCATGATTAGGGAAGAGTATTTTAAAACCATGCAACAAATTCTCTACTCACTACAAATGGTACAGCATTTGGTGCAAAACTAAATATTTGCCTGCAAATATCAACATAAATTAGACAATTATAACTCCTTTTCATACAGCTCCATTAGGTCACAACAATGACACTAATTCACAGATATTCGCGAGCGCAAAGTGAATTCCATTGTTGCAGACCCTGCATTGTCGCTATTCTGATAGCTATTAATTCTTTTTACTTATTTCAAATATTTCAAAATAAACAATTTCTAAAATATTAATGTGTAAGTCTATAACAAAGTTCGAATGTAAGAAACGAAGAAAGAAATAATATACAAAATTGCACATTCTAATTTACGACGCATCCAGCTGTCCAAAGCGCAGTAAATCTACAGCGGCCTATTACGTTTGTCACAAAATTAAAGAAAAACTACTCGTATTTTGAAAAAATTAAGCATGATCGTATTTATTTTATTTATTTATTTGTCAATATTCGGAATTGCCACATACTCATTCTTGCAAGCTACCATCTATCATCGCCAAAAGTACATTTTTTTTGTCATTTTCTTAATTTTTCGGTTTCCTATTGGTAGAACAGAAACATTAATTTTAGAATATTAAAGAACACAAAAACCTAGCCGTAAATGGCAATTTTCTTTTAAAAATTATGTGCCGTTTAAGAGAAAATGGCGTTTTAGCGCTACTAAAAATGCGAAATTTGAAGCTCATTTTCACAGAAAATTTTTGAGTTTTCAAAATACTTTATTTGAAGCACTTACACTCACAAATATAATCATCTTTACAAATTGCGGATAATGTGCATATTAAAGATGTGAGAGATCTTTCAAAAAATTTACATTTATATAATTTTTGAAAAAACAAAAAAAACTCAAAATAAACTTCACGCTATACTAATGAGTGTAATTAGCACTATCCGTTACAAAAGTTTCAAGAAAAAAATTGCAGCCATATACGAGAAAATGACGTTTGAGCATTTCTGAAAATGCCGAAATTTGAGCTACTTTTCACAGAAAACGGTAGTGTTTTCGAGAAACTTTACTTGACATTATTTAAAACATATATCATATATACTCGTAAATATAATAATGTAAAAAAATCGCCGATAATGTAAATATGAACGACGTGAGAGACAAGTAAAAAAATTTACATTTTGGTAATTTTTGAAAAAACCAACCGATAGACCAAAATGGCTTTTATGTCATTGATAGAGTACATTTACCACTATCCCTACCAAAAGTTTAAAGAAAAAATTTGGAGCCGTTTTTGAGAAAATTTTGTTTTTGTAATTTTTTAAAATTGCACATATTGCACGCAATATTGCACGAAAACTACCAAAATTGTGAAAAACATTTACATGACCTTTATTAAAGAACTCAATATGCAGAACAAATTTTATTTGAAGAAAAAATCTCTATCTTCAATTTTGTAGTTGGAGAAAGACGCCGAAAAAAAATTCGAACTTTCACAATTTTTCGAAAATTCAGAGCTGTACGTGAAAATCGGACCTATGCGATGTTAAAAAGTGTATTTTCCTCTATTCATACACGAAATTTAAAGAAAAAATTTGGAGCCGTTTTTGAGAAAATGTTGAAAATCCCCGGGGGGCTTGATATAAAGTACCCCCAAATTTTAAAGAATCTTTTTCAAAATCACAAAGCTTCGACTAAAATCAGATCGACTGGGGAATATCAATTTTGAAGAAAATCGACCGAACGGTTTAGGCGCTAGCGTTGACCACAGACGGACGGACGGACAGACGGACGGAATGCCGTCAATCGATTTTTTAAGTATAAAGAAGCAACAAATCATGGATTTTGACCACACCACGTGTTAGGGGATTTTTTTTCTTAATTTAGCAACTGGTTTTATCCACTTATTCGTTTTCACGGCCCGGCAATTAATTTTTTTTTCGCCGAAAATTGGCCATTTTTTCGCGCAGCATTACATAACTTTCCCTATACTACGTATATCACTCCGTGTATACGTACGTATACGGGAAAGTAAAAATGTACTTGAGGGAAAATCTCTATCTTCAATTTTGTAATTGTGTAAAATATTCAAACTTACAAAATTTTTAAAAATTCGGAGTTAAAAGTGAAAATCGCACCTATGCCACCTTTATACGTCTATTTAACTCTATTTTCACAGGAAATTTTAAGAAAAAATTTGAAGCCATTTTTGAGAAAATTTGGAAATGTCCCCGAGGTTTCGTGTAATGTACCCCCATATTTTTAAAGAAAGTTTTTCAAAATCTCAGCGCGTCGAGTCGACCCAGATCGACCAGGGAATATCCATTTTGGAAAAACTCGACGTATGGTTTACGCGTTGGTAGTGTTCATAGACCGGCGGACATTTTAAAAAAAAACTCTTATTCGGCATCAAGGGACCCCAAAACGTGTATTTCCGGTGAAATCACGAAATATAAGTTTACGCAGCATTACATAACTTTCTCTAAACTACGTACTTTACCCCGTATATACGTACGTATACGGGAAAGTATCAACAAAGTGTAACCAAAAACGATGGAGCCATTTTTTTTAAATTTGGAAAATGTCCCAGGGTATTCATGTAACTACCCCCCCAAAATTAAAATATCGATTTCAAATTCAAGGGGCAAGCGACATCAGCCAGTTGGTTTGGGGAATATCGTTTTTGGAGAAAATCGGCTGAATGATTTAGCCGCTAGCGTTGCTCACGGACGGACAGACGTTTTCGGGAATTCGATTTTTCGGTACGACGGACCCACAAAACATGGATTCTTGCTACATCACGTGATAGAGGATTTTATCTAAATTTAGCAACTGGATTTATCTATTTTACTATCCCCGTATACATACGTATTATACAGAGTAATATACGGGAAAGTTATGTAGTGCTACGGAAAATTGATTTCGAGATTTCAGCGGAAATACACGTTTTGGAGTCCCCTGATACCAAAAAAGTGTTTTTCCCGAAATGTCCGTCCATCCATCTGTCCATCCGTCCGTCTATCAATCTGTGAACACAGTTGGCGCCATCGCGTACGATTTCTGCCAAAATGGATGTTACCCAATCGATCTGGCTCCAATCAAAACGCCGCGATTTTGAAAAACTTTCTTCATTGCTCTATTCTTATGTTTGTTTGTTATTTTTTTCAAAAATTACAAAAATGTAATTCTGTCATGACTTCTGTCATGTCGCTAGTATTTACACTAGCGGCGATTTGTTCACATTATTATATTTATGAGTACATGAGCTTTACATAATGTCAAGTAAAGTTTCTCGAAAACTCAACCGTTTTCTCTGAAAACGAAATCAAAATTCCGCATTTTCATAAACGCTCAAACGCTATTTTCTCGTAAATGGCTCCAAATTTTTCATCAAACTTTTCGAACGGATAGTGCTTATTGTACTCTTTAATATGACGCGAAGTTCATTTTGAGGATTTTTTTTGTTTTTTCAAAAATTACACAAATGTAATTTTTTTAAAGGTCTCTCACTCCATTAATATGCACATTTTCAGTAATTTGTAAACACTATTGCTTTTATGAAATAAGGTGCTTCAAATGACTTCTCATGTAGTTTTTCGAAAACACAAAACTTTTCTGTGAAAAAGAGTTCCAAATTTCGTATTTACTGTAGCGCTTAAACGCCTTTTTCTTAAAAATGTCTCCAAAGTTTTCAAAGAAAATTGCCATTTAGAACGAGGTTTTACTATTCTTTAATATTATTTAAAGGATATTTCCGTTCTACTTTTAGGAAACCGAAAAATTAAGAAAATGTAAAAATAATAATAATAATAATAATAATAATAATAATAATAATAATAAAAAAATAGTATGTGGCAAGTCCGAATAGCTACCCAGGACCAAGAGAAATAGAAAACTAATATGGTAAAGTCTGTGCCATACTGTGGCACCACTAGTTTAATATCAAAGGCCGGATCGGATTCTGACTACACAACGAATTAAATACTTTTAAACAAATGTGAATATAATTATCCACTCTTTCGGTATTAGAGGTCTACAGTACGCGGTTTTGTTTCTAAATTCGCGGTTTTTATTGCAACATTAAAATACTTTCTCTTTACTACGTAAATAGCATGTGATAAAGAATCGAAGAGTTCTCTAGTATATATCTTATTGAATGGCTTTGCCCTTATACCTGAGGAATCATAATTCAGGAGAAAAAATATAAATATATTGTTAGTCTTTAAATCTCGTTTTAAACTTGCAAATTATCTTCGAATGTTTCAGTTTGTCGGTATTACCTTCACCTCGGAACTTGAAGACTCCGCAAAGTGTGGCATCAGGTTTAGGCATTGCTGAAAATTTGTCAACGTTCACAGTATCGTCTGTAATTCGATTCTCTCCCCTTAAGTAAAATCAACGGAATGGTGGAAACGAACAAAAAATCCCTTTACCGCCGAGAAGACAGCCTTTTGAGCACCGTTGATGTATATTTTATAGATCAATCGGCCTGTGAAAGAAACTGGTTTAAGACTCATTTGTATGCCGAAGTATTGTGCGGTGCCGTAGTTAATTTGAAATTCTAGTCTTACCTTGAAGTTCTGAACATAAGTAATCACAGTTTCTCATTACTTATTCTTTGGAGCTATTGAATCCAGTCTTTGAGCTTCCAAGAAGTCTCGAATATTTAATTTAGTGTCCTTATTTAACTTACAGTCTATTTCACTTTGTTAGTCGTCTCGAATTAAGTTGACTTTCTTAAACGTAGGAAGTACGGACACTCGGCAGATCAATCGCATATTAGCAAATAAAATTGAAATACTTGCGTGATATTTCTGTTCTTGAAGTGTATAAATTATATTTACTTTTGTGAAATATATGTAGATGGTAAATTGCGCGCGCGCACGCACGCACCCACACACACACGCACACACACACACACACACACACACACACACACACACACACACGCACGCACACTCGCACGCGCACACACACGCACACACACGCACACACACACGCACACACAACTTCAATACGAATTACTGTGTATTAGTTATTAGATTCTCTGTACTACTACATAGTACTACTTAGTACTATGTAGTAATTACTATTACTACTTCGTAGTAAAAGTAAAGTTATATTATGCTGCAGCGAAATACAGAGACACAAAACTAGTTTTGTGAACTCCTTCAAACCGAAACATGGATAATAAATTCTTGGTCTTATACGTAATAAGTTACTTCATCTTTTAGGCTGTGTTGTCAGAATCCACGTTTTATTAGTCTTGATGCCGAAAATTTATTTACAACAAAACTCTCGTCCTTTCACCGTTCTGTGAACAATGCTGTGAAAAGTGTAAGCAGTGCACAAGATTTTCTCAAATTCTGTTTCTCAATCGTTTGCGATGTAGTGGCCCCTTGAATTTTAATTTTTGGAGGTACAAGAAGCCCTAATGACGTTTTCAAAATTTTCTCAATAGTGGTTTACAAACAATTTCAAAATACACCTATCATGACTTAAAACATTTTTGAATTTCTGCAAGTAAATACTTCTTACTTTTAATCATAAGGTAAATATAAATATTTATGTAGCACTTCTCATCCTATCAAGTGACATAAGATTGAAGTAATAAATTAGCAGCTTCTTGGTACAGAATTCAACGTAGATCATTCTTGCCTTACCACAAAATAATTTAAACTTGTGGGGAGTGTAGAGAACGAACAAAAAAGCAAGTCAATCACTTTCTACCCACATTTATTAATAGTTTCAGTATTAAGGTTTCATATCTTTCGAATAAACGTTAGATTTTTTCATTTTGTGGAGGTATCTTTTTCTTCACCTGATTTCTGGAATACCAAATGTCGACTGCTTGCGCAGGCCATAACCAATGCCTTCTTTTTTGTTGCTGCAATATTGCCTCACCTGTTTGAGAGCATTTTGCAAATTTGGGAGCATTTTGCCTGGATTAAAGCGTCCACTATACTCAATAATCACGTAATCAACAACTTCAGCTTGGAGATTCAGGTTTGTGGTGATGATCTGTACATACTCGTGGCCGATCATTTTTCAGGATATTCTCAAGTTCGTCATTCTTCTTATAAGATCTCAAAATATTCATCGTCTAATGACAACTTCTGATTTACATTTGAAACCCTTGATTTCTTAACACCTCTTCTTTCTACGTGAGGGATCTCCATGATTTTTTCTCTGTGACGAGGTGTTTTGAGGTTTGTTTAATTTGGAAGGCTCATTCTCCTCAGCAGTTATGCCTTTACCACAGGTCACATTTATCATTATCTTTCTCTTTAATTGTTCTGAACAAATACCTCTTCATTTATTAGTCAAAGTCAGTTCGTCTATGAAAGATGAAAACGACAATAAAGGATATTTATGATCTTAATTTCTTGCTGCTTCCATAATACCGTGTGGTTAATTTCTTCCTTCTTTTAATATAAAAAAACGTATATTTTTTGCGGGAGAGAGGGGTTCAAGGCATCTACAATGGCAAAAAGTTGTGAATTTGTATTCTACATTAACGGCATAACATTGATCATTACTTGATTCTTCAGATCGACGATAATTAAACCTAATTTCGGAAATCAAATATGACAAAATTATTTCTACCTATAATATTTCATACGTATAACATCCTATGCTTGAACTTGCACGAGCCAGGGAACTAGTATGTGATTAAAATTGTTTCTATTATGAACGTTTATAGCACAAATAAATATTTTGACTTGAAAATATGCACCGGAGTCGGCACGCTAGTAATACATTTGGCATTAAGTGTGTCATTTGTCATTAGGTAGATCAGGAATCAGTGAACTGATGTCACTGCAGTGCCTCTGATCGGGAGTTCACTTCTCCCCATAGCTCGTCACACACAGTTTTTAACTGTTTTTGACGTAAATAAATAAATAAACAGTTTCTAGGTTCGAGTCCCGAGTGTGGCAGTATTTTCGACACTAGCTAAGTACAATTCAGTCACTGACTGGAGGAGTATTCTTGTGGCCGGCTGCTCTAATCGGTAATTTTCCATTGTTTCCCCAATCAATACCAGGCGAATGCCGAAACAGTACCCTAACAAGCCGGCCACGGACCGCCCGTGATATTTCCTTCCTCTTCGTTGTCCTATCCTCACTCCTTACATACCTACACTTACATGCACTATTCTACCACACATGCCGGGAGATCGGTGGGGAACTTAAAGAGTTTGTCCCGGCTGGGGCGGTGCCCCGCTGATGGGAGATACCTAATTGAGGAAAACCCCGCTAGCCGACCGTAGGTCGGCGCCGGATCTCACCATTGCCGCCGCCGCCGCCACCACCACCGCCACCTCTCCTCCTCTCTCGAGAAAAGACATGCACTACACTTACGGGGCTAACGACTTAGCAGTTGACGTGCCCGGAATCAGCAAACAATCACCATTGTCTATGTTAAAGAATTGCTGGGTTTGCGAATTAGCGCTAAAATATCAATATTGGCAAGCTTTATAGTGAATTCTTTCTTGAAGGTCATGTACATTTTTTGAAGCGTTTAGTAGTTTTCGCGCAATTTGGGTGGCAATATGTGCAATTTATAAAAATTACAAAACCAACATATTCCCAAAAATGGCTCCAAATTTTTTCTTTAAACTTTTAGTAGGGTTATTACAAAACGTACTCTATGAGATTCCGCATTTTCAGAAACGCTCAAACGCCATTTTCTCATAAATGGTTCCAATTTGTTTTCTTCAACCTTTTAGAGCGGATAGTACTAATTGCACTCTTTAATATGACGTAAAGTTCATTTTGGGATACTTTTTTGTTTTTTCAAAAATTACACAAATGTAATTTTTTTGAAAGGTTCCTCAAATCTTTAATATGTACATTACCGGCAATTTGCAAACATTATATTTGTGAGTGTAAATGCTTCAAAAGACTTCAAATGAAATTTGAAGAAATCTCAAAAAAATTCTGTGAAAAAGAGCTTCAAATTTCGCATTTTTAGTAGCGCTTAAACGCCATTCTCATAAAAACGAGCTCCAATTTTTTAAAAGAAAATTGCCATTTAGAACGAGACTTTTGGTTTTTTTTAATATTCTAAAATTAACATATCCGTTTACGATTATGAAACCGAAAAATAAAGGAAATGTCAAAAACACGTTATTTGGGCGGCGATAGATGGCAGCTGGCGCGAGTATGTGGCAATTCCGAATAGCAAGCCCAGATCCAAGGAAATAGAAAACAAATACGGGGAAGTCCGTACCATTCTGTAGCAACCACTAGTTTTTTATTTAATATCGCATCAACTACTAGGTCATTTAGCGACCCCTATTGGATTGAACGTTATGGTATGAAGATGTAACGATGGTGATGATAGGGGGTGAAAAAGACGAACACATCCATCAATGCCCGAGGCAGGACTCGAACCCGCGACCCCTCGGTCCGAGATCATTACGATGCCAGTGCTTTAGCGATCTCGGTCACGGGGCTGACAATGATTCTTTACTGCAACCTGTTTGGCAAAGAAAAAGTCAATATTTGATGGCAATTTAAAATACATGTGTAAGTTAAGATATCTTGTCCTTTTGAATTATTCAATACGTTGAAACTTAAGTTTGCCTTTTGTATCTTAAAATAGCTTTCGCTCTTATCCCTTAACGTACCGAATGTGAAGGAATTGGTTCACTGGCACGAGAACATGGCGAACGACACCACAACCGCGCGGCGCCCTGCGTGCGTAATGGCGTCGTATGATGGCAAACTTTTTCTGTCAAATGTCTTTTTGAAGAGTACGTAATTTTATAACCAACCGATTATACAACCACGCTAACTTGCGTACCTACCCGATGAATCAAACATACTGCGTTCGCCAGGACTTTTCTGGCCCTTGCTCTTGCGACCTGGTTCGCATCTCGGCTCATGCTCCGGTGCTCACGTTGTTTAATAAACCTCCCTCTCTTTAAAAAAATTGTCTCTTCGTTTAAAGAGAATAGTATTATACCAACATGAACTTCCAGTTGTACTCTCTTTACAACAAAAGTACACTGGCACCACAAGTCACCATGAACAATTGCAAATACAAATAAACTCCTCCTTAGAAATGCGTTGCTGTATTTATATATCATGGCAGACCTTGACGAGTAGTTTAGGTGGGCTCGTGTACGACAGTTTGTTAGGGGAAACGAAAAAACAGAACGAATGAACAGACATGTCTGCCAACCTAAAAAATGTAGAACCTTCGTTCTCGCCATTATCACTTTACGTAAATGCAATGCCCTTGCTCCCGTCAATCGCATATCACTTTCGTACACAGATCTCGCGCCGTGTTAGTCCGTCTCGGTTCTTTTAAGGGATAAGTTACATACAAATTTTTAGCGTTTGCGTTTTGAAGGCCAAAATGTAAAATAATGAAATGTCACCAGAGCAAGTCCTTTGGAAGCAAGTATTTCAATGTAATGAGTGTAAAGAAAGATCTTTCTGGTATTTTTGCCGCGCTTAGAATTCTGGCGAATATGAACATAGGAAGTGATCACCAAAGCCCAAATGGTCTTCGTTCTGATCGAGAAGCTCCATTAACAGTATCCCCGGTAACGTTTTTTTTACCTTTTGTTATTATTATGTAGTTGCTTAGAAACCAAATTATACTAACACTAGCTTGCCTGAACATTCGTCTACATAATCAAAATTAACCAGTATTTCTTACCACTTTTTAGACAAGACATGTTTCGAAAAAATGGATCTTCAAAATGCTTAAGTGCACGCCAAGCAAACTGACAATGCCTATTTAGACTGACAAGACTATTTGGTGAGTAATATAATACTCACTCAATACTGAATACATTCATTCTTAATAATGATTTATTTTGTGACTTTGAGTTACTAGAAACGACCTCGAAGATTGGTTTGTAGTATGCTCTAATTATACGTTCTCTGAAGCATTATTTGTTATGACATATCATTTTTAAAAGCGCGAACATAACAAGGAGAAACATTTAAAACCACAATGTTCGTACCATTGACAAATGGATAAACTTAGCTGGGTTATACTCATTTCATGTATTTTTAGTAACAAGAAAAATATGGTTTTCGGACAGGTTTAGAACCAAAGCATTAAAATGCAATTAATACTCTTTGTGCCTTGTGCGTGTACAACAGTCGTTTACCTCGCGAGTATGGAAAAGACAATTTTTCTCTTTTTGTGGACCACTCTTCGCATGTGTAACTTGTTTTCACACACACACCTTTTCTTGAGCCTCAGTATCCCCACCTTCAGTCATTTATTAACACGAATTGTATTAAGAATAAATTATATCAACGGGAGTTGTTAACAAAATCTGATAACCAGAAATGTTTGCTCCCGTGTAACAGAAATACCTCAGCTTTTGAGCCAATGACCCCCATCTCAAGTTTTTTGTCCTATTTCCCTGATTCTTTAAGCGAATGCTCGAATACTGTGATGGTCTCATGTTTTGCTTCTGGATGTCGATGTAACTAAACCATCTGTGCATGTTATCTAGAGTTCAGTGGGAAATATGGTTATTCAAACGTATCGTTCTCCATGTTCTCGCGGGAGTAAGTCGATCCCTCACAAAAGACACGATGAGGGATAACAGCCCAAATCCATAGCTGATTTGCTTTTGGAAATAGTTTTTATTATACGGGAGCAAATATTTTCTTATCAAAAATGCTCATTTCCATCCGTATTCAGAATTCAATATGTGTATAGGTTAGGGTAGGGATCCCAGGATTTAAGAAAAACTTGCACAGAATACACTTCTCCTCATAATGAGTCGCACACAGTTTTTGTCTGTTTTTGACGTTAAATAAGTAAATAACTTTACATCGAAAACGAGCTACAGATTTGATATAATAGTTCTGTCATCCAAATAAACTAAACCCCACCCCTCTCGCATCTGAGTGCAGAAGGGATCGTGCACATACCGTGTGGCCCACCTAAGATGTTCCCTTCAGTTTTCTCCTGAACCGTTGTAGATACTGAGATGCGGTTTTCACTAAAACTACTATATGCAAGGGGCAAATATGGTCATGCATAATATTATTCTATTGCATTTTTTATTGCTGAGATATTGACCCAACTTCGTTTTTTTAAATGGAACCCTATAGATTTTTTTAGCTCATTATAACAAGCGTGAAGAGACGAGTTCATAAATATGCATATCGCCATATGTTACATAACAAAATTTTCGAGAAATTAAGAGTTTTAAAGACGAACTTCGACTGCTGGTTTCCGTAATCTGAACGAAAAATTCCGGATGATAAGAGGCGAGGCCATTCCCTTCCGTTGCGTCGACCCTGCGGGCGCGGTGCTGTAGTAAACTGGCCGGCAAGGTCACCTGATTTTACGCCCCTGGAGTATTTTCTATGGGGAACGATAAAGAACGAAGTTTACTCACAAGTACCAACACCATCTCAAGATCTCAGGCGCCGCATTACAGCATCTTGTCATGCCATTTCACGTAAAACTAAATTCTATTCGTAGGTCTCATTATAAGCGTCTTCAAATGTGTATATCCGTTGATGGTGCACATATTGAGTACATGTTATAAACCAGGCTATTTCTAGAATTCTTAACATACATTTTGTTTCTGTATTTTAAAGTATTTTCTTACTTTTATTTACACGATATTTTTGTACCGGCTGAGGTTTTTAGTCTTTCAAAGAGTAAACGTTTTGTTTGTGACAGCACACGTATTTAATAATTCAGAACATGTTCACTCTCCAATCTCTTCCCTTGCTTTCTCTAGGGTTAATAATTCAAATATTTTCTCAAATCTAGTAGTATTTCATGAATTAAAAAATAGTACCTTGTGGCGTACAAATTTGCTCAGAACATGGCTATGGGTGAATACATTGTCTCCAGGACTGAGAGGACTTGAAACGTCTTAAAGAGCAAATCGCGGGTTTTCGTGAGCTCCTTTGCACATTGCATCACTACATTTACCGCAGGGTCGACGCAAGGGAAGGGAATGGCCTCGTCGCTTATCACCCGGAATTTCTCGTTCAGATTACGGAAACCAGCAGTCGAAGTACGTCTTTAAATATCTTAGTTTCTCGAAAATTTTGTTATGTAACATATGGCGATATGCATATTTATGAACTCGTCTCTTCACGCTTGTTATAATGAGCTAAAAAAATCTATAGGGTTCCATTTAAAAAAACGAAGTTGGGTCAATATCTCAGCAATAAAAAATGCAATAGAATAATATTATGCATGACCATATTTGCCCCTTGCATATAGTAGTTTTAGTGAAAACCGCATCTCAGTATCTACAACGGTTCAGGAGAAAATTGATGGGAACATCTTAGGTGTTGGCGAAAATATATCAAGATATGTTGTAATCATGACTTAGAAAAGTTGCGTTTGGTACAAAGCTACGGATTCTTACGACATACTGAAAGTGTTACAAATATACAAAACACGAATGCATCCAGCAATTACTTTGCAAGATACAAATAAAAAAATATACTACTCTCAACATACATTAGTCTCAAGGATGTGCTAACATAATTGCAATACTATTGGTTATCGTCAGCTTTTAAACGCAAGGCTATCACAATCCCTGTTCTAATAGTTTGTTAATATCTGTCATATGTACAATGCGCCCACATTTTCTTGATCTCTCATTTCTCTAGATGCTAGCGGAGAGGGGATTTGATTATTTTGACAGCCGTATTATTGCAAATCTGTAGCTCGTTTGTAGATGCAAGTATTGCAGGTCAATTAAACTTTTCCCTATCAAATACCAGCAACACTTGTTGATACCTTTTATTTATGTTTCAACCGTATTGGTAAAGAAAATGGGGTGGGGATTTCGGAGTTCAAGAAAACGTGCGTATTATAAAGAGTTTATGGGGTCTCATATATTTTGAAATAAAATAATTATAATGGACTTAAGCATATATAATATCAATTTTAAACTGGTTTTACTGATGAAATTCATTCTCATGTACTTAAGCAGTTAATTATTAATATGTCTGTAAATTATTGGAATATATCGAAATAGCGTTCATTTCACGTCATTCGGTGCATTTTGTACTAACCGTAAAAAAAATATAGAAAAAATCAAGCGGCCTTTGAGAAAATCTCATTTTTAAAATTGTCCATATTTCACTCAAAATTCTACAAAAACTACTAATATTTTAAGAAAATACATGACATTAATTATGTGGCTATTAGGTAAAACTCATTAACTCCACTTTTACGTTATTCGAGAAAATGAGGTTTTAAGTTTGATAATACTGATTTGGGATATAGAAATAATGCTTCGTTGTGCGATTCTTTTTTTAAGGGTTAAAAAACATCTGAAAAAAACTAGTTTTTAGCAATATTTGCCCATCCCATCCGCCCGCGGGAAACATGTAAATTGACTGGATTGGGTTGGAGTTAATGAGTTTTTCCTGGTACACGGGTGGAGTTAATTAGTTTTTCCTGTTCCACTTCACTTTTATCGACTTATTTAAACATTTTTCGATATATGTCGATGTTTTTTGACATATATTGACGAAATTCGATATATTTCGATATATCTCCATATATTTCGATATATTCGGTATGGTAGCTGAATTTCGATGTATGCTGATATCCTTCGATATATAAGGATATATTAAACATATTTCAATATAATAATTTTTTTTTCGATTCATTGCTATTTTTCCTTACAAATTTACACATTAGACATATTTTGATATATTCGACATATGAAAATTAATATAGATTTGAGTTGATGTTGACATATTATATCGATGAGTTTGATACATTTAAAGTTAACAATTTGTTAATTTTAATAATTTGTTCCAATATGAAACTCATAATAGTATTTATGAATAATAAGTAATGTTAATTACTTATTATATTACTGAAATACATCAATTAATGACAGTTTGCTGTATTTCAGTTGCATTAGATCAACATTTAACGTATTCGATTTGTTTATTCATTTTTACCTTCCCGTATACGTACGTATATACGGAGTAATATATGTAGTATAGGGAAAGTTATATAATGCTGCGCGAAAAAATGGCGAATTTTCGCCAGAAAGAAATTCGTTGCCGGACCGTAATAACGAAAAAGTTGATAAATCCAGTTGCTAAATTGAGAAAAAAAATTCCCCAACACGTGGTGTAGTCAGAACCCCTCTTTTTTGGGTCCTTGATACCGAAAACCAATTGAAAGGAAAACATCTGTCTGTCCGTCCTTCTGTGAACACCGCTAGCACCGAAACGATACATACGATATCTTCCAAAATTTTTCGGTCCCCTGCGTCGGTCGGTTCTTCGATATTCCCCGGTCGATCTGGTTCGAGTTGAAGCTTTGAGATTTTGATAAAGATTTTACAAAATTTGGGGTACTTAAGATGAAGCTCCCCGGGCATTTTCAAAATTTTCTCCTCAAAAACGGCTCCAAATTTTTTCTTTAAATTTCTTATAAGAACAGACTTATTAAGATGGCATAGGTCCGATTTTCACGGTTAACTCTGAATTTTCGAAAATTGCTAAAGTTTGAATTTTATTGGGCGTCTTCCTCCAACTACAAAATTGCAAATAGAGATTTTTCCTTCCAATAAAAATTGTCTTTCATAAGGCGCGTCCACACGATGCGTCTTTTCTGTGCGTCACAGGAATAAAATGGCATGCGCAAAGTTGAAAGACTAACGTTCAACACAGCGCACGTGCGCTACCTTGTCCACACGGTGCAACACTGTGCGGTGCTTGTTCTATTCTGTGTAATGGATCCAGCTATTTGCACGGCAATTTCGGTAGCTTATATTATAATCAGTCGAAAGAAGAGAAGAGAAAAACTTTCTTTTCTCTATAATCTTGAATTAACTGAAGAGAGAGTTCTTTGTTTTCAAGAGACGTTCTGAAAATAAATAACCTTAAATGAAAGCTATTGCATTTAATTGTTTCAGCTATATAACGTATTACGTAAATTTCGAAAATTGGCATTACCATAAAAATAAAATAAGAATTAGAGAGAACTAAATATTCTTCTCTTATCACTGCAATACACCTAATAGAAATGGAAATAATCACACGTTCATTTTTACTAGGTTCCATTATTTATCTTAATAAATGTGTGTATTGAAAATTGATATTATCGTAAATATATAATAAAATAATAATCTGCAACAAATTCGCAATAAAACACGGACGGTACAAAATAACTCAAAAGACTACCAAAGAACTCTTCCGGCTCGGTATTCCGGATGACTTCGCTATGAAATACACGTTCTTTGAAGGAAGCGCACGAGAAAGACGAACGAGATTCCCGTCAGCTCTGGGAAGCTTGCGCTATTGCATGCGTCCATCGTTTTGACGAAAGGACGCATGCCCCAAACGCATGCGCTACGTGCGCTAGACGCATGCGTTGGACGCATGCGCAAAATTGAACGGAAAGACGCATCGTGTGACGCGCCTATAGTGAGATTTTCCCTTTAGTATCATGTACATTTTTTTGAAAATTTTAGTACTTTTCCCGCAATATTGGGTATAGAATGTGCAATTTTAAAAAATACAAAAACAAGCTTTTCTCGAAAACAGCTCGAAATGTTTTCTTAAAACTTTTGGTAGGGATTGTGCTAAATGTACCATATGAGATGACATAAACTCCATATCGCTCTATTCTTTTGTTTTATCAAAAATTGCAAATATGTAATGTTTTTGAATTGTCTCTCACGTCGGTAATATTTATATTAGTGGCGATGTTTTTACAATACTAGATTTACGAGTTCAAGTGCTTTAAATAATTTCAAGAAAAGTTTCATGAAAACTCAACATTTTCTCTGAAAACTAGCTCAAAATTCCACATTTTCAGAAACATTCAAACACCATTGTCTCATAAATGGCTTCAAATTTTTTTCTTCAAAGTTGTAAAACGGATTGTGCTAATTGCACTCTTTAATATGATGTGAAGTTTCATTTCGGGATACTTTTTTCTTTTTTCAAAAATTACACTAATGTAAATTTTTTGAAAGGTCTCTCACATTTTAATATGCACATTAACAGCAATTTGTAAACACTATTGTATTTGTGAGTGAATGTGTTTCAAATGAAGTTTTTTGAAATCTCAAAGATTTTCTGTGAAAATGAGCTTCAAATTCGCATTTTTAGTAGCGCTAAAATTTTTAAAAGAAATTTGCCATTTAGGACCAGGTTTTTGTGTTCTTTAATATACTAAAATTAATATTTCCGTTCTACTGTTATGAAACCAAAAACCTAAGAAAATGTCGAAAAAAAATGTAATTTGGGCGGCGATAGATGGCAGCTGGCACGAGTTTGTGGCAATTCCGAATAGCTAGCCCAGACCGAATAAAATAGAAATCTAATACAGGAAAGTCTGTGCCATTCTGTAGCACCACTAGTAATAACAGATTTGATGGAGTTAATGAGTTTTTCCTGATAGTGTTGGAGTTAATGAGTATTTACTGATAGTGTTGGAGTTAATGAGTTTTACCTGAAATTACTGTTATTTTAGTGATTTTTATCAATTATTATGTTGATTAGGTGAACGTTTTTCACCGATATTTCTGTATATAATGAAATAAAATGAAAAACCATTGCGAAATATGGTGAAAACGCATTTTTTTTCAAAAATGGAGTTAATGAGTTTTACCTAATAGCCACAGAATTAAAGACCTGATTGTGGAGTACAGATTTTATTTCAAGGGAAAAAAACGATCTTCAATAATGTAATTTTCAGAAGGTGTCCAAAAACTTTCAAACTTATGCAATTTTTGAATATTTAAAGATAACAGTGAAAATCGGACCTATGCCGTCTTTTTAAGTGTATTTCACTCTATTCTCACAAGAAATTGAAAGAAAAAATTGTAGATACTTTTGAGAAAATTTTGAAACTGTCACAGAGGCTTCATGTAGAGTACCTCCAAAATGTAAAGAAATATTTTGAAAACCTCAGGGTTTGAATTTGGCCAGATTGATCTAGGAATATTCATTTGGGGAAAAATTCTAGGAAGAGTTTACACTAGTTTTGTTCACGGACTGGCGTTTTGAAAGAAAACCAACACTTTTCTGTATCAGGGGACCTCAAATTGTGTATTTTCGTAAAAACGGGCGAAACATATTTTCCAGAGAATTTCTCTACATACAAGCACTTCTGAACACAAGACAACTTATTATGCGCATACGTATACGAGAAAGTAATCAAGCGTTTCTTTCCTAGACATCTTTTCATTCATAGGAAATTAATCTGGGTTGATTGTCTGAATACATTTTGACAGAGTCGACGAAATCAAGAAGCACGAAGTAAAGATTCTCTTTAGAGAAAGAAGATTATTCTGGGAGCTTAAATTAGGTTCAGTCATTCGACGTCTCTAAGTTTCTAGCAATGCTGATGAAATCTCACTTTCATTTGATTCATTCACACGGCGATGAGATATTCAAAATATTCTTTCTTTAATGTATAAACCTGTTCATACAGCCAGCTGCCAGCCACATTTCGCATACAAACGAAATAATCTAATTCGAAGGTTCTATTTTTGAATCACATCATTCCTCTTCCGTACTCAAAAAACCTTGAAGACAGTCACAAATTGCACCTCGTTTTATGCTTATTAAAAACGTAAAATTATGATTTTGTAAAATATGGCATACACCATGAAGCAATTTTCTTTTAATTATGTGATTTTCTAATATTGTTTATAAATATATTTTTATACATATTTTTTAATTGAGATATCCTAATAATTGCTGCATGATTTGTTTGTAAATGTTATATTCTAGTTGGAGGGAGAGTAGAAAAACAATGCTAGTTCAGAAAGTTCATTTTCAGATAATTCAAGTTATACTTACTTTAGAAATGACAAAAAACTGTTGAAATTTAAACTTTTTTCTTATTTCGGAAATGTTGTACCAAGCCCTACAAATATGTTTTGGGGAATAATTGCGATAAAAACTTTATTAATAATGTGTTATCATTTAAACAAAAAACTGTGGACTAGAACTGTTTTTCATCTCAACAAAGATTTACCAGCCAACTTTCTTACGAAATAACAATGTACCACACAAATACCACATTTTATTGTTGTAAGAGGGCACATAAGTAATATAACCTAGGGTCGCCCAAATTCAAACTTAAGTAGAGCTCATATATAGTAACGTTTTCCTTTTCAAGATTTTTTTTGTGAACAGCTGTGTTTTGATATTCAATGCACTCAGCACAAACTTCACAGTTTCTGATGAGTAGTGAGCACTTTTAGTTGGAAAGCGTTTCTGTGTTTTCTTTTACCTTAACCAGATTTTCGTTCTTGATAACATGAGGTCTGTTATAACGCTTTCCACTTCCATCGTTTCGAAGTACGCCTGAGAAAAGAATTCCTGTCAGTCGTTGACCCGAATGTGTGATATTCAATTTAAGCTCGTGAAATTCCTGTCAATCGTTGACCCGAATGTGTGATATTCAATTTAAGCTCGTGAATGCTTGTTGACAAACTTGACTGAACAATTCTTTGAACGCAAAATAACGAAAATTACTGGCACATCGCTTACCGCTTCGATCACCTCTCGCCTTCGGTTCATAACAGGCTCACTCCAGATCAGTAACAAAACAAGTCAATTGCATCAGCCCCGTACCACTGGCAAATAACAAATGTGAAACACCCGCTGCGAGCAACTCGCGTCGCCAGTCGTCTGAAATGCTGAATGGAAGAGGCACTACTTGTCCACGATAGGCAGTTCATAGAAAAGGATCTGCCTGATTTGAAGTCAAACGACCTCATATTGAACTGTTTTTAGTCTCAGCATGTCATTTCATGCCTTCTGCACTAACTTCTATAAAAGCAAACGAAGATTTCCAATTTTGGACTAATACTATTTTTCCATTTATCCATTTAATTGCATGCTTAAGTGGATTTTATGTATCTCATCACTAATATTTTTGCTGAAAATTAAAAATGATGTAGATAATTAAATTGATGAATATCTCTTTCAGAAGAGGACGTATCATCTTGACTGCCTCGGAATTTTTCCTCGCATTAACTAGCAAACATGGCTGGAAAGGTAGGTGTAACCTTATTCTGTTTTCGATAGCAATATTCTAATAGTTGCAATTAAATTGAAGTACTAATAACATGTTCGGTGTTATATTATAATTACAAAAGTATATACTTATATTGATTGTTTCAGAGCGTAGAATCTAAAAGAGAAGAGTTCAGAAGGTACTTAGAGAGTACCGGAGTCATGGATGCATTAACAAAAGCCCTGGTTGCTCTATATGAAGAGCCAAATAAACCAGAAAATGCATTAGGGTATCCTTTAAATTGTTCTCTAACATAATTATTATTCGTAATCAGTGGTAGCTGGTGACTTCAGACAGTGGTTCAGACGCTAGTGACTTCAAAAACTGGCGATTAATTAAATTACGCTGTGGTGGTTCACAAGAACATTGATGTGAGATGACCCAGGAGTCTGTGAGGGTGGGCGGATACTTAAAAGCAGCCAAGAACTTCGCCGTGATTTCAGTAGAACCGGCGGCACTCATTTAATCAGGAATGATTTTCGCAGGCCCACGATTAGGGGACTCGCGAATTCTGTACTTATTAAAAATGTTATCTGCTAATGTCCGCAAGTTGATTCCTACTTCGCCTTTCCCTACAAGACAAATTATCCTATTATTAACCACATGTTTTTACTTCAAATAATAAGAAAACATGTTTTAAACATAGTACACATACACAATTGTATACATTTTTGGTAGTCCGTTTATCTACTTTAAACATTTCATTTATGGCATTATTTGCACATTATCTAAAATAGCAAAGAGGAGGGATGGATTTAATAAGTACATCAGGAGAAGCTTATTTAGTTCAGATTCCCCTTAAATACTTTTGAAATATTTTTGTTTCATTTTTAGTTTGGGATTGTTCTTTCTTCACGACTCACGTTTTGGACCATTTGAAGAAACTGAACACAAGGCCCCACACGCCAATGTTAAGGAGGTCCAATGAGCAACAAAAATATGAACTTTGCGCCTTCTGCCATGTTGATGGCAACAAGCACGCGAGTTACCTTCTATTACTAGTAATAGAAGGTATTGGCTGAGCAAACAAATACGGCGTTTCGGAAATAAAAGTTAGAATAAACACGAAGTTAAATTTATCAGTATGAAAAAAATCCGTAATAATAATATTTTTGTTTTCATTACATTAATGAGATTTCTCCACAAAGTTCAGAGAACAGATTTTCTTGTTTTAAACAGAACAATTTTATGACTAATCTCTACTATAAAACTATTGTTAGAAAATTAAACTCTTTTTGGTTTCCACTTATATAAATATTTACTGGCACAAGAACGTAGCTTCCATAATGGGATTCAATGGAAAGGAAGAGACAATCTTTCAGTTATTACAAATTTTCCTATAAGAATATTAGCTTGATTATACATAGGATTAAGATGGAAATTTTGACACTAGTAAGAACAATTTCAATTTGCCTTTTAGTATAACACTTCAGTACAAAATTGAGAAAATGAAGATGTCAAGGGAATGGAAAATAAAAGATTATTAAAAATATTATTATCAATAACAAATGTAATAATAATGACAGTAAGATTTTCTTCTGGAAAGGATTTAGGTATGGACATTTTATTAATATATTCAATACATTGGATGAATTTATTTTTGTTTATTTAACGCCAAAAAGCAGTTAAAATGTGTACAGTATTTTTATAAGAAATCTTATATAATACATGCATCTCACATATATTTACTAGTTAAAGAATTTTTTACAGGTCTTCATATTTCGATTCGTGCAACCGAATGCTGCGCACGAATTAACCATATCGTTTCAATAGAAAGTTAACGCACATAACCGCACAGGCTTCCCTTATTTACTTCACAATTGCCATCAACATCGGATCGCGCAATGTTCAATTTGCAGCGCTCTGAAGGGCAGGAGGGTGGGTCTAGTTCTATATTCCAAAGTCTTTGAACATTGTCAACTCCCTGTGCCTTACAGAGCAGAAACTATAGGGGGAATGTGCAGCAAACCAAAACTTTTCATCCACTTAGTGTTATGTAAAGCGTACTTAAGATGTTGTAATAAATATAAATTGTAGTGATGGCGATAACTCTTCGCTCTACCGAGAACTAAACTAAAAATTCTTGCAAACAGATAAGGACTGCCAGTTCACTAAAATGAATGTTTAGGATACTACCAATTGTAGTTTTACATGTTTGCTTCATTTTCCATTCACCTGAGTACTGACATCAGGGTAGATTTTGGAGTCGTCTTTGAGAAACTCTTTACCAAAGAAAGATTTTACCAAACGACTGTTTATTTTAAGCGAGTGGCGCTACAATAGCACATACTTTTTTTGCATTATTTGTGACGTTAGCAATTTTTGAAAATTCAGTGTGTTCAACGAAGATGAGAACTGCGTCATTTTAAGCATCCTTTGCTCTGTTCGAGGGATACATTTAAAAGAATTTAGGAGACTTTTTTGAGAAAAAAAATGTAAATTTCCTACACTTCAAGCAAAACGATACTTAACGTTGTTACAATTTCTATACGTTCAATAAAATGGTTCATTCAATTTATTGAAGTCGGGAAGGATATGCACACTTGTATGAATAAGCTGGGCATTACGTAATATATCGTAGTTTAATATGCATTCATTAAGCGATGTATTGGATGCCTTTTAGAATCTGGATGTTCAATTTGTATGTGAAACTTGTGTACTCGGCAATGCTTCACAATTGCAATGTATTACACTTCACACGCTACTGGTTACGTAATTGTTGATCGCGTTTTACGCTTCACTCTGCAACAATTTTAATAGTTGAAAGACTTTCTCGCGAGCACAGGTTTATTCTGCCCTGATTTGGACATGGTAGTCACGTACCCTATTGTTAAAACGTTCCCCCTCAAGTGTGGGCATGCATACGACACTGACTTTGAGAAATTTGATAAACTTGTCCGAGATAACGTACAAGTGATAATTCCGGCCGAGATTTCAAAACAGCAGGGACAGAAAATGCAGGAAAGACGCGCTTAATTCTTAAAGGTGCGGCTGGTTGCACAGTTTCTGTTCTCGGCGCTTGAGTTAGCGTTAATGCATAAAATCACGCAAGTGCAAGCCATAAATTAACAAAGTTTTATCGCTATGGGATGAACGGTACGGTAGCGCATAAAATACGAATACACAAACAAACATTTTTATTTATTACAGTATTGTAGCTTGTCTGCATACTGTGCTAAAAATGTGAGCAGTTACAAATAATACGAGAAAGTATGTGATGTAACACCACTAGTTCAGAACATTTTACATGATATTAATGTTCGTAAGAAGTATGCACTGACGTTTAACTGTTCCTTGATCCAGAAATATTTCTTGACCGACATCGAGTGGCATAACATGCACGGAAAATACAAATGAAATATTTTGAAATTGTACGAATCGGTTGTGCATTTACAAAAAGTATTTAATCTTTAATTAATCACTACTAGTATAATGAGAATAATGAAAATAAACGAATACGTTACCACCGGTAAATACATTTTTAATCTCTTGAGATTTAAATATTTCGTAATCACTGGTGATATGGCTCTTATCTTCTGCATTCAGCACTGCATAAGAAACAGGTGCTAAAAGAATCGAAAAGTTCCTTAACGATTTGCCAGCTTCATCCTGAGCCAGTTAGGAGGAGGGGCCGGCGGCGGCGGCGAGCGTGTGGCGGAGCTGGAAGCGGAGAATGCGAAACTGAAGGAGCAGATCGTGTCGCTCGGAGGGACGGTGGACGGGCCATCGCCGGACGCCGCAGCCGCCGCCGGCGCTGTCATGGAACCCGCGGAAGCAGCAGCTGCGGAAGAAGCACCTGCGGAAGAAGCACCTGCGGAAGACGCCCCCGCGGAAGAAGCCCCTGCCGAAGAAGCCCCCGCGGAAGAAGCCCCTGCGGAAGAAGCACCTGCGGAAGGCTAGCTGTGCACTCAAGAGAAAGTAAGGAATTTGGATGCTCAGAAAGAGAGAAAACGTGTGTATTAATCGAGTACGTTTAAAATTAAATAATTACTGAACTACACCTTAGTAGTTCTTTTAGTTTTTTGGGATATCGTCACCGATACACTTACTAATCATACGCTTCACCGCATTTCATGGAACGAATCGTTTGCTATCAAAATCTTCCGATCCTCGGAAGGATGTGCTTACAAAAACATCGGTCTATTTGACTGAACCGAGCGCAACTCTTGTGATTTCTCACACGCAAGCAGAACACTTCTTTCCATTCTGACTGTAATCAATGCTAAAACATTCGAGCAGTGCCGCACAAAAAGGGTGAACATATTTCTGGACGAGCCGATCCTCCAGTAATTGCAATTGTTAACTCGTCGATTCCCAGCCCTCTTCTTTAATCGACCCTAAAATGATATTTGAAATGCCCCTTTAATTTTTTTCTATACTATACAGGACACAAAATAATCAATATAAATAATTGCAAATAAATAACTTAAAGAAAACAATTAAAGCACATTAATCACTTTAAGAAAACAAAGAAAATTAGTTTTGAAACAAAGGTTTTGAAAATAATTTATTATTTTGTTATTTTCTTGTAATTATAGTTTTAAATTAACAAAATCACTGGTTCCAATTGCACAAAAGTTTGTTTTTCGTTATTAGGCCTAAGAATTATATGAAATTCGAAAAGAGAAGCAATTTTGAAGTTATGAGATGTTTTGAACCTATGAATTACAAAATAATTATGTATTAATTCACTTATATTTTTAGTAATCAATATAATCATTATGTCGATCAGGCGTCGATGCACATGCGGATACAACCCCCAAATGACCCCTTGGTCATTTTCTACTCCTTTAAAAACTCTATCTTTCCCCAGGGGTCGATAACAGCCCCGTTGGTGATTCATTATCCAATGAATATTTAATAAAACTCCTCTCCTGTATTTTCTTGAAAATAATTATTTTCGAAAGTACTTTAGTGAGAAATGAACAGCGGTCCTAAGGCTCTGAAACTGCCGAGATAAGAATAAACATAGAAAAGCATTGTACAAATTCTAATACGTAAATGATAACCATCTCAACAGTGGATAAATATACCAATTTATTCTTCTTGATAAATTTGAGTAGTCCTCTGAACATTCAATCAGTAATAATATTCCTGAAACAAAATCATCAAAATTTGTATGAACTAATATTGTGCATCATTAATCATATCACTTGACGAAGACAAACACGATGTATCGTGCAAATATAAAACATTTTTTTGTTCAATTCAATTTTTACTTTCCTGAAACATACGTATAAACAAAGTAATATACGTAGTATAGGGAAAGTTATGTAATGCTGCGGAAAATCGATTTCCAGATTTCCACGAAAATACACGTTTTGGGGGTCTCCTGACACCGAAAAAGTGGTTCATTTCAAAATGCCCGTCTGTTTGCCCGTCCGTCCGTCTGTGAATACCACTAGTGCCTAAACCATGCGCAGGATTTTTTTCCAAAATGAAGAAACCCTTGTCTATCTGACTCGAGTAGAATCTTTGAGATTTTGAAAAACATTCTTTAAATGTGGGAATACTTTACAAAAAACACTTCGGACATTTACAAAATGTTCTCAAAAACGGCTCCGCGTTTTTCTCTTTAAATTTCATGCAAGAGTAGAGCAAAATACACTTCTAAAGGTGGCGTAGGTCCGAATTTCACGGTTAACTCTGAATTTTCGGAAATTGCAAAAGTTTGAATTTTTTTACGGCGTATTCCTCCAACTACAACATTAACGATGGAGATGTTTCCTTCAAATGCGATTTGTTCTCCATAGTGAGTTCTTTTATTAAGGTCATGCACATTTTTTTGAAAATGTTAGTAGTTTTCGCGCACTATTGCGTGCAATATGTGCTATTTTAAAAAAATTCAAAAAACAGATTTTCTCAAAAATGGCTCCAAATTTTTTCTGTATACTTTTGCTAGGGATAGGGCTTAATAAACTTTTTGACTTGTCTCTCGCGTCATATTAGCTGGATTTGTTCACATTATTATATTTATGAGTGCATGTGCTTTAAATAAAGTCATATAAAGTTTTCTCGAAAACTCAACCGCTTTCTGTGAAAAGTAGCTCAAAATGCCGCATTTTCAGAAACGCTCAAACGCCATTTTCTCATAAATGGCCTCAAATTTGTTCTTCAAACTTTTCGAACGAATAATGCTAATTGCATTCTTTAATATGACGCAAAGCTCATTTTGAGGTCTTTTTTTTTTTTTTTTTTTTTTTTCAAAATTACACAAATATATTCTTTTTGAAATATCTCTCACGGCGCCGTTAATATGCACATTTCCAGCAATTTGTGAACACTATTGTGTTTGTGAGTTGATGAGTGTTCAAATGACTTCTAATTAAGTTTTTCAGAAACACAAAACTTATCTGTGAAAAAGAGAGTGCAAATTTCGTATATTACTCTAGTGCTAAAAAGCCATTTTCTTAAAAACAGCTCCAAAATGTTAAAATAATATTGCCATTTAGAACGCGGTTATATAGTTATTTAATATTCTTAAAATAATAGTTTCCGTTACACTATTAGGAAAAGAAAAAATTAAGAAAATGTAAAAAAAAATGTACTTTGTGCAGCGATAGATGGAAGCTGGCAATTACATGTGGCAAGTCCGAATAGCTAGCCGAGACCAAAGGAAATAGAAAACTAGTACGGGAAAGTCTGTGCCATTCTGTAGTATCACTAGTCTTTGTTTTATGCAGATAATTAAAAATATTTCTATTTTTAGGTCCGGAATATGCCTCCAACATCATGACATATTTTCAGTTCTGTCATTGTGTCACGCCGGCACGCTGTGCGTTACAAATATTTTACAGAGCACTTACAGGTGTTTCAGGTAAGAATAATCCTATCATCAAAGGTAACAATAAAATTAGCGTTTTACGACCTCTTCTGCTCTAAAGTATAAAGCTAGAGATCATAAAAATGTGTCATTCTCAAAATCGCACTGAATAGCGAAATCTTGACTTTCCGGAAGATCCGTACTATGCGTGGTTGCATCGTTTCGGTCGTAATGCTAATGGGCTCTAAAGAACATTGCAATGGAATTGTAGGAACGTTGATAACCATGTCTAGGATGCTATATCTCTGATGAAGGCAAAATTCTATTGTCTCCGACTGCCAACGTCTTCACTTACTGAGTACATCGTACATAGGTTTAATATCGTACAAAAGGGTAAATTCTCTGAAATATCGTACCTTTTTTCTTTAATTTATTTCTCAAATAGAGCAATATATGCTAATAAAATTGACACAAATACAATTTTCATTTACTTTTCTGAAATTTTGAAAATTGCAAAAGTTAAAGTTTAGACCCCTCGTATATACTATAGACTACTCCTATTAAATTACTGAAGATGTAGATTTTGTCAATGAAATTTGTTCTTCATAATTATAACTTAAATTAATGTTAGAAACAATTTTTTGCAAATATTGATGGTTTGGTCCTCATTTGAAGTGAAATGGTCACAATATATAAAGAATACATGATTTTCTCAAAAACGGCTTTAAATTTTGTCATTATTTTTTTTTCTCGCATAAAGCTGTATTTTCTTAATTATGTGGCGTTGTCCCCACATTCATTAAAACGTTTGGAATTTCGAAAACTGCAAAAATTCTTATTTTTTCAGAATTCCTCTTGTAACAAAAATATTAAAGATAGAGATTTTAAATGAATTTTTCGAAAAATTTTGGTTTGATGGAAACAGGACAAAGTTCACAGTTTTTGCAACACTTACGCTTGTGAAGCTAAAGTGTTCTTCCTTAGTGCAATTTATTCCTTGATATTAGGTCTTTAAATCTCTTATTGTACTCGTTTTTCAAAATGTTAGTAATTTTAACGGCTTGATTTCGTTTGTGTTTTTTAAGTAGTAGCTGAATTAATTGTTAGTAGGTACCATTACCTACAATACGAGAAAGAAGGCGTTGTTGGAGCACTATTAGTTTAAATACTTGAAATTATTGTAATAAAATATATTTGAAATTAACTTGTAAAATATGTAGTCACATTTATATATTCTCTGTACAATAAATGAACTGTCAAACCAATACATTCGAATAACAGTTCAAAGCTATTTCATAATCAAAGACGACAAGCTTCCGAGTATTGATAACTTGTGAAAGAAAATTTCATTTACACTTTATAGCAGATTTTTTACAGGTTGCGTACTCAATAACTGCAGACGCCGGGCTTCAGGCGTCTTTCGATTCTGGAGAAACTGACAGTGCGACTGCCCCTGCACGACTCACGCGCTACATTACAACTTATCTCAGAGGAGATATTGAAAATGTTCCCCGGCTACTTCTTTGCACTTCTGACTCCGACGCAAATATCTCGTTACTTTCCTTTACAATTCATGCTAGTTAGTGGATATCACGGTGTAAGAAAATTCTTACACCATGTGGATATTGTGCGGATTGTTTGTGTATAGTCTGCCTTTTAAGAAAACACTAGAAACCTCACAGAGTAACAGTAAGGAGATACAGCTGTTCAGCGACCAAAATTACTATAATATGCCTTCATTCTTTCTCACTCTTTGGTGTTTGACAAATGGGTCATCTAAAACATTTCTTGAAAGTGAATCACTGCCGCGTGTAAGCTGTATTTCCAACTCTGCATCTCCACCCCTTTTAGTTCCTTGTTAACGGGGGAAGAGGAAGCGTTGATGTCCGAAGAGAAATAGCCCTCCCACGGGTGAAGGCCTCGCCCGAGTGATCGAGCCGCAACAACTAGCTCAGTTGTTCAGTAGACATACTGTAGTTTCTCGTGGGCAATTTATGCTTCATAAAATTCAAAGATATCTCTTGTTGCTAGCTTGACAAAAATTGATCACTAAGTCAAATAAGTATATTTGTTTGTAGATAATTAATAATAGGATTGCATAAGTATTATCATAGTAAAAGGTTAAAAATAATATTTTTTCCTACAGGAAAAAATGTTCTCTTCAACATCGCTGGAATGTAACACACTTCATACATCAGTTCTGTTTAAACTTTGCATGTACCTCTGCAAATGAATTAACATCAAAAGCATAAGAAATCGAGAACTGCTGTAAGTGCAACTAATAATTAAAATTTCTGATAAAATGCATATTCAATCATTAATGAAAATCGTAAAATTAATAATAACAATAATTTTCAGAAACATGCGCAATAATTACAAAACAAAATAATTCAACCAATAAGGATAATTTCTTTTAAAATTGAAGACTTCAAGACCAAAGAATGTGTAAGTAAAAATAAATTGAATTTACCAATGTTAACCTTGAAAGTTATTTTCGAAAAATCCATTACGTATAATATATAATAACTAGCGTACCCGTGCGAGAACTCTCGCATGTTATTTTTCACTCTTCCTTATTTTTACATTTTCATATTAAGCCTGTAATATTTTTCTTCAAGACCTTCTTATCCTCCGTCACTTGTTCTATATGTCACCTTGTAATTGATAACAATAAAATACACCTTTGTCAATACAAAATATTATTATTGAACTTTATTATCGAGCAAAGAGGTACACCCGTGTAATTCAATTGCATAGACTATCAAGTAATTAGAAATTTCACATATAGTTGCAGATTCTACAGGCTCTGAACAGATCAATAATCAATAAAAATGTAATAGAATGGCCAAGAAGAGCTCATCTTGTAGATTACGGTGTGAGGAACGTTTCTTTCAGGCCTTAGGCCTCAAAATTTTAGTTTTCAAGGCCCTAGAAAGCCTCGTTTAGGAGTTATTTAACGATACAGTTTAAAAAACCCTCATGTGCGTTGCAGGTTGCATTTTGCATTATCATTTAGATGCGCTTTTTAGACAAATCCTTCATATTTTTAAAGTCAAAGTGCAATTCGACACGTCTCCGTGAAATTACCTTTCTTTAGAGACCTCATTTATAAATATTGGTTGCGTGTGAGGGCCGCAAAGGGAAGGTATACTACTGAAATAGACTTTAAAACTTAAATTATTTTTTTTACTGAAATAATATAGACGATGATAATGATGCCTTGAAACTTAATACTTAGTTTCTCCACGCAGTGATAAATTTAAATATAAAAGAGCTCTGCTGCAATTTCGTATTACTCGCATACTAGAATACAATATTCATACGCCGAAGCTTTCCCATTATGAGTATAAATAATATAACCAAATTTTATTAACATTTAAATTGTTTTTAATTCAGCAAATATCGTTGATTTTTTAACAAACAATAATTCTGTCGAATGCTTTTAATAATTATCTCTATTTTTTATCTTAGGCTTGTCTAGAAAAGTAGCAGATTATGAAGAATTCATCAGATCAAAAGGACCACTCATAATGGTAATATATTAATGCAAATATTCCAATTTGTAATCTGAATCTGAGAAATAAACATGAGTGATGACTTCTTGCAGTTCGCTAACTGAAACTGGGTGCTCTTGCGAAGCTAGAGCTTGTAGGGCACTTTGTCTATTACACAACTGTGGGACTATTAAACCGAAAGAAAACGTTCTTGAGAATTCATTTCATCAAGTGTTTTGCCTTCTAAATATGACATTTGTTTTGTGTGAAAACTTACTGACGAAATGGTTTTGATTATTGAGGTATAAATATTTAGTTGCCGTACAAATACCTCTTTGGGTTGGAGCCGGTAGGCAAAAATTACTACAGCTTAAAATTTTTTTTTCATATCCTCATCTCTGTAACATCAAAAAGAAATGTATGTTCCAAATTACCGGAAATGAAAACTTTCACAGTATTCAGAGCAGCGGCCGCTAAACAAAGAATTTCCAATCTAAGAGACTTAAGAAAGACTTAATTAAGGAATAATAAATCATGTATTGCAGGTTTCAAACGCGAAAAATTTATATGATTATAACCAAAATCCTTTTTCAGTTTTCCATGATCAAACATCGATATGATTATATAGGACGAAAAAAAAAAAGGTTTTTCAGTCAGTTATTTCGGTTTAATTGACGGATTCTTATGTTTTATAGTGCTCTGAATCCAGGAATGACAATCGTGTGTTGTCTTGGGACATCACGTTTTCGAACGAACGGATGATCGTCTGAAAATCTTTTAACGCAAATATTTTATTTACATAAAGATTCAACTCATTTGCACAGGTGGCGACAAAACTAACACCACAATCAATCGGATTGCTTGTGAAATCGCCTTTTTTTAAACTCCAAACATTTTTTTGTTCTTTTCCTCTTGTAGGTGGCTTCCGGAAGATCCATGTTCAACATTCAGCAGTAGTCAGCCATTATCGCAACACTTCATTCCTCTTGATACCTTCTCTCCATTTCTTTTATATCTTGATGGAAATCTTGGTATTCTCTTTTCTCTTCACTCAGCACTCCCAAATTTTCAAGAAAAAATTGAAAGGTTGAGTTGAGAAAATGGATGTGTGAGGTCACGGAAAGCGTCGTCGCTAGGGCTGGCCAGGCGGGCGGCCGCCCGGGGCGCAACCAACCTCAGGGGGCGCGCTTTGCAGACCCACAGCCTGCCGGCGCTAACTCCCATTAAAAATTTTCGCTTGACTCCGATAGACGCAAGAGTAGTCGTTGGCGGATTTATGAATACGCAAACATACGCAGGTCTAGGCGGGCCTAAAATTTACCGGATGTTTATTTTAATAAAAAAGAGGAACGGATAAAAGTCCACCCGACATGGATACCTGCACTCCGTCGGGTGCATTCCTACGTCAACAGCCGACGCCAGCGCCCCAGCCGACAATCACCAGTGCCCTAACGCCGTAAAAAGAAGAAATGTTTTTTAGCTGTCTACAAGAAAAGTGCGTACCCACGGACCACTGAAGTCTACCGTAGTTGTAGACGAAACTTTTGGGCCGAAAAATGTCCGACCACGGCTATACACCCCGAAAATAAAAGAGATTTTTAATAACATAATGGTATACATAATATTCTTGCGGGCCTTTCTGATTCTTTATGCCCTCGGGTGTTTCGAATACTTTATGGTCCGCTCTAATACCAACACAACACATACATTTTTATGAATTCGATTTTTTAAAGTTAAGATGCAAGCAAATACAATGAATGGCAGAATGCTCAAATGAGTAAAATAACTCGTTATAAACATTATTTTTCTTAATTGATATGAAAATTGCAATTTTGGAATGTTCCCTTGATTTTATAATGGCCATCAGACACATTTCATGCCACCTATCACCTTTTTTAGAGACCTTTATATTCCTCTTGATTAGCTGTTCTAATAGAAGTAATAAGATAAAGACACATCGACTAACATCCTCGAAGTGGTATTTTTTGGTGTTATAATATATTCTAAATAACATTTGGCGATAGAGGGTAATAACCTAAAAGTACCGTTTCATCAGCGCAATTTACACTGTTATCTACACTGGTAAGTCTCAAATACACCAAAAACAGTTTCACATATTTCTCAAGATTTTAATGAAAATTACAGCTCGTAGTTTTGTTAGCTTTTGTGAGAATTCCCGCAGAAACTTCATTCAAAGTGAATATGCTTTCACTTTGTGTGAACAAATCAATCCTATAACGATTATGCAATAGCACGGTGTAAGATATATCTTACACCGTGTGCAATAGTAACCAGGTATACACTCTGTTTTGTTTGTTTGTCATATTGAAAAATTAGTATTACAGTGCATCTTTTCATTTTAGACGCAAGAAATATTATAAAATGTTTCGAATTCTTGTTTATTCAGCAACGAACTAGGAAACCATAAAGTTTTATACGCACCACGGGCGTTACACTAACCATAACCCTTGGGCCAGATGCCCTCGGGTTTGGAAGTCGCCCTCGAGGCAAAAACATCTACTTAACGCCCTTGATAAATAAATTACTATAATGGACTCCCAAGCATTTTAGCGGCCGTTGCTAAGGACGCTTTCTTAAAGTTCTTGTTTAATGGTTGCTAAGGAGCTAAGTGCGTGTTTAACGACGTAAATAACAAAAATAATATGAAATGCAATTCTCGCTTCATATAATCAAATGGCATGCTGAGGCATGTAGCTGCAGAAAATCTGGACTGAAGTGCTCTTCTCTTGGCAAACACAGATCTGAGCATGCAAGTGGCAATTTCCTTGAAACTGACAAGGCTGGGAATAGCATTTCATTTATCGTTCAAAATTGCGCCCAAGAGGAAGCAGTCGAAGCCTTTTCTTATTATATTGAAGACATCAATTAACTGAATGTGGCTCTTGAATTGGAAACATCAAGAACGATTTCTACAACGAACTTTTTCCCATAATTTTCGATAACGGAAGCATTAACCGGCTATTTCTGGAATTGGAAAGAATCGCACTGCATAGGCAATGCACGTATTCCCAATTTATTTACATTTTATCGAGTGAAAATCCGCCGTTGCACGGGGGGTTATTTATCACAATCATCTATGAAGCAGCCTTGCATGTCTCGTTCACTATGCTTGCTTAGAGCGCATTACGTGAGATATGTATTGCAGGTTGCATAATGAATTTGTTGTAAATGCCTGCCCTTTTAGGAATGTCTCACTCGCGATGCATTCTTTTTTGCATTGTAGTTGTCCAGTAATAATGAGGACCAAGTTTCGTTGAAATTACATTGTTCCCACGTTGAAGAGTTAAAAGCTGGAACACGAACACACACTCACATATCTGTATCAATTTTTTGAGGAATATATTAAAAGTTTTGGCAATGGGTACATTTATGAGGCAATATTTACACTGGCAATGAGATAAATGATAGTATTACGTATAATTATTGTATTTAGTATATGTTGATTATAATCCCACAAACAATGTATAATTGTATAGTTTCTATACAATTAGAGACTATACTGATCGTGAAAAAGAAAAATAATGTTTAATGTAACAAACAAAGATATATAATGAATTAGTTTATGTTTGCATTGTATACATTTAAAAAAATATTTAATACGCCTGTAACAAGTAATGTACTTCAGCTTCCGGGTCAATGACCCCCATCTCGATCAGGTTTTTGTCCAGTTTCCCTGATCCATTGAGCAAATGCTGAGATGGCCCCTTGTTTTGCTTCTGGACGTAAATGTAGCTTCACTGTGCGCACGTTTTGTTGAGCACTCCTTTTGCTTGTAGTTCATTTACAGTTGAAATTGATTTTCTATAACTCGGGAAAAAACATTTTTCAAATATCTTTATTCTCTAAAATAATTATTTTCTAAATTCATTTTTTGGTTGTTTTTTTTTAATAAAATTCTGGCCCTCAAGAAAATGTGCGCAGATAAATTTCTTCCCCACACGTCATATACAGTTTTTACTGTTTTTTGGCAAATAAATATCTAAATATCTAAACATGAGTAAGTTTTCAAACATTTTTGAGAATTGAAAAAATAGCGTTTTTTTGAAAATCTGTAGCTCGCTTGGTAATTGGTTTCGAAAAAAAGGTTTTATACAAAAGTTGTAGGAAGTTTTTTCTCTTTAAAATTCATTTGAAACATTTTTCTACACGACTTAAGGTTAAAGACCTATAGAGAAAAAAAACGAAACAAGTCAGAAAACCGGTTTTTCGGGCCTCCCGGAGTTAGGTAGAAAACTTGTGATTTTAACTAGTGCCTGGTTACATACAACATACTAAAAAGAAAACGTTTTATGTCCTTTTTCCAGGTGAAATGTGCATACCGAATGGACTAGTAAGACAGCGACCTTCATGTTAGTGCCAGGACCGGGAAAAGGGAAAATAATGGCGAAAAAGGCAGAAAAGGGCACAAATAAGGCAAAATGCCAAAAATAGGCATTAGAAGCTAAAATAGATTAAAAAACAATGAAATATATTAAAATAACTCCAATTAAGTGATTCCTATTGTCAAATACCATAAAATCGAAACAATAATAATAAAAGAGCATTTTGCCAAACTTCCGGGCTCTAATTAGTGCCAAGCAAAGCAGTGTTGCCGCCATAGATATCATATTAATATGTCTATGGTTGCCGCCAGAGAGTGTTATATAATTATACGCCGCCGCGACCCGCGAGTCGAGCTCGAGCTGTCGCAGTGAGTCGCAGAGTCGAGGTCGAGAGTGATCTGTGAGCGTTATATACTCTGTATTTCTTTTAGACGTCAGCTGCATTGCTCTGTATTGAGATTGCAATTGATGAACTGAATACAAGGAGTACAAGAATAAGTTTAATTAAGTTTTGGTTAAGTTTCAAGTATACGTCAGTGAAGAATGTCGTCTTACAGGGTGAGTACAGTGCTTGTCAGTGAGTATTGACACGTGGTGAAATATGTTCATATGCGACTTCTTTTTCAGCCCATAGATTCAAAAAGGGAGGAATTTAGAAATACCTTGAAAGAACAGGAGTTATGGATGCTCTGACGAAGGCATTGGTTGCTCTGTATGAAGAAACTGAGAAACCAGAAGATGCTTTAGGGTATCCTTTTGGAATCGTGATAGTTCATTTAATTTAAACGTCATGCATTTAATTCAAACGTTATTGCATTTGTTCCTTCAAATGCAATAGTTTTTGACACACATAGTGTGAAAGTCATTAGTTTTATGACTGTTAATGTGTATGTGGGAAAGTGATACAGAAAATGAAAATGATAGGGCTACCCCATTGGAAAAAAGAGATGACATGCAAGTAGCCTGTATCAAGAATACCTTTCAGCAAATAGTATTGGTTTTTCCCAGACATGTTAGGTAGAGATTATTGCCAATAGCTATCATCGATCAATGTTTTAACTTGGTATTACTTACAAATAATGCAAGTGTGTATTAATTTGTGGAACATTTGAATGAAAGTATTCAGAAGTTTTTGAGTGTATATGTGCAAAAAACCGTATTTTTCCCTTCTGAAGTTTATTTTAAAATGTTTAGATGGAAGTAAAGCAGATTTGTATAACTTTCTCATGTTTCTGTTGCTTCTCATCATGTGCGATTTGCAATCTATTCAGAATGAATATAGAAATGGATGTATTTATTAGGGATTTATTTAGTTATTTCATACTATACAGACAGTTCCTTTCTAAATAGCTTAATAACAAAATACGAATATACATCAGAATAAAACATAAATAAATATTCTGGGGTGTTGCAGTAAAACTTTGGCTTTCATTAACCTCTTAAAAGTGATAGAGAGTATTTGTAGTAGTTTCCCTTCTCTTAGTTCTATTTTGTATCCAATTAAAAAATATAAAATTTTCTGAAACATCTCACAAAAAGTTCTTTTGTAATGGAGGCAGAAAAATTATGGCAAAGTGGGTAGGTCAATTTTAATTGTTGAAGATTGAAATGTTTGTTTTCAAAAGACCATTTTTATTCTAAAGCATATGCAACTTACTTTGTTACCTTTTTGATTGCCATCAAATATGGGTGCTACATTAAACCATTAAAACTTAGAAGGAAACTAAAATGACAGAAAGGTAATTCTTCTTATATAAGGTCACGATTTACAAACTTTTAATTATCGAGAAAACTATTGTTTCTCAAGTTTTTTCTAGGAAATAAAAGCACCACAAAATGTAAAATTTCATCCTTTGGAGAATACATGGTTCGTGTGGTTTTGATAAGGACTTGTTTCAGAATGTTAGAATGTGTTTTTCAGACACATCCTGAAGTAAAGGTATTTTTAACTAAAGATTGAGTTCTGTGCATAAAGATTGTCACAGGTGAGATTAATTTTATTACATGACAAATACAAAAATATACATTCATTTCCTGATAGTGAAAAAATTACTTTTAAGTCGCGAAACATCCTTCTCCTTTTGGAATTAAAATCTTTGAAACAATGGAAATTGTAGAAACTATTAAAATATGAGTAAACTAAATAAATATGTAAACATATATATATAATATTTGCTTTTTTTCACTGTTATGTTTCGTGTGTCAAGATATGGAAAAAATGCCAATTGTTTATTCTCAAATTGACATTTATTCATAAGTAGACACAATTTTATATTATATCTCATCTTTCTGATGTTAGTATTTGAAGTGGTACTGATCTATTCCTGGAACTATTCAGGAGAACCGTATACACGTGAGAAAATCCTTAATAAGGTATTAGATATATTCAGGGTTACCTTGGTGGGTGGGTGGGAAATGGCAGTGGTGGAGGAGGTGGTATTGGTGGAAATGGCAGTAACAATGAAGAACCGAGATCTCTGCAGAAACAGATGGAAGATTTGAAGATAAAACCAGAGAAGTTGGAGGGCCCAGTCTTGAAAGGAAGCGGAGATCATTCGAATGTTGCTCCAAAATCAGAAGAAATGGTTAAATCTGTAGTAGAGAGTAAACCAGGAGCGGAAGGGGATGCCCCCATGTTATCTCCAAAGAGGGTCTCGAGAAGGGTCTTTCTGGTAAAGAAGAAAGTGTGAACCGCATGGCAGAAACCCTTCCTCCTGAAGGTGTTGCTTAATGTGTTGGAAGATTGTCAAAAAAACGTTTTTTGGAGTAAGTAGCTATAATTAGTAATTCAGGTTGAGGGGTCCAGAGGACAAGGTGTAGAGGGTGCATTTTTGGCAAATAGTGAGTTAAGAGTATTAGTATAATGTGAAAACTACATTTTATTTTGGGTACAAAGGGTATACAAATTCCTCAAACAGTTACTGCGTTCAGAAAGAATAAACCCTCCCTAGAACTTTATAGTGGGTTAGAACCCACTTTTCTCAACACCACATTTAGTGTACTTGTGTCCTTTGTGCTCCAAGCCCTTCAAGGGTCATTCCATATTAAATCAACACAGTTTTAATTAAAATTTTACCTCACCATTTTAGATTCAGATGAAATTTGACACATAGGTAGTATGAATGGAGAATAAGAAAAATACAAATTTTGAGTAAAATATTTCCACCCGTTTCTGAATACAGCCATGTAAAATTTTGCAAAATTGGCTTCCCGAAAATGTTTAAATTGATATAGAACCTCACCAAATTAAGATAGAGAGCTGGAACAGGTGTCATTTTTCAGCTTTCTTTATGGCCTTTTATATGATATACAACTCAATAGGGGTTGCGTTCAAAAGGTTTTCAAATTTGAATTTCAAATTTTGATTTTGAGTTTTTTCAAAATGCTCATCTTCAAAAAATTGAAAAAATTCTATAATCCTTGTATATATCCAAACAGATGGTGCAAGTTTAAAAATGGGACTGCAATGGGTTCATATGGTAATCTTTATTTAAAATGCACAATATTTACTTACTCTAGATTTTACTGATTTAAAATGCATTTTATTTCAAATTATAAGACCTAATATATACAAGTTATTAATTTAGTGTTTTTATTGGCGAGTGTGTTGTGTTTTATTGTTATGAATTTTCTTCTTCTTATTATTATTATTATACCGCGGAATGTCATGCAATTGCATATTTTTACTGACTGTGAATATCGAAAGGAAATGTATATAACTTTACCTACAACCAAAAATAAAACAAACCATGGTCACCTTTCAGTTGATGAACCAGATACGTGGGAACCTAAACATTTAAGCGAAATGAATCGTTGAGGAATGAACACCTACTTTGAGCAGCGTCAGCTGGTTATTTACCATCATGTAAAGGGTTAATGATGCCCAAAATTTTGCAAAATGCCATTAATGAATAAAGCACAGCGAGTGACAATCTCATGGTCCATCATGAATAGGTGATTGAACTGCAACCTGGAGGAGAACGTCCGAAGACTTTCTCATCCAGAAGAGAATCTTGTTGTGAAAATAATAAAGAAGGACCCTCGTATAAATGCACCAAAAGTTACTCCACAGTTATAAATGGAATTGGCAAGAAACTAAATCCCAAAACCGTGCGAAGGGTACTAAGGAAGTTCAATTTCCTAGCCGCATTGTCAGAAGAAAGCCATTTCTAAGATGAAAGAGAAATACCCCAAAAGATCTGACCTCGATCCTCTTCTCCACAAAAACCTGGAATACATGCACTAAAATATACCGCATACATTAATATACGCATTTAAACTAAAAAATTGCACACATGAAAATAAAAATAGGGTAGATTTGTTTTATTTTTGGTGTTGGATAAAGTTATATACATTTCCTTTCGATATGCACAGTCAAAACATTTGCAACTGCATGAAGTTCCGCAGTCTAATAATAATAATAATAATAATAATAATAACAATAACAATAAAACAACACACTCACCAACAAAAAACACTAAATAATAATTGGTATATATTAGTGCTTATAATTTGAAATAAAATGCATTTTAAATCAGTAAAATCTAGAGTAAGTAAATATTGTGCATTTTAAATAAAGATTACCATACGAACCCATTGCAGTCCCATTTTTAAACTTGCACCATCTGTTTGGATATATACAAGGATTATTATAGAATTTTTCAATTTTTTTGAAGATGAGCATTTTGAAAAAACTCAAAATCAAAATTGAAATTCAAATTTGAAAACCTTTTTGAACGCAACCCCTATTGAGTTGTATATCATATAAAAGGTCATAAAGAAAGCTGCAAAATGACACCTGTTCCAGCTCTCTATCTTAATTTGGTGAGGTTCTACATCAATTTAAACATTTTCGGGAAGCCAATTTTGCAAAATTTTACATGGCTGTATTTCAGAAATGGGTGGAAATATTTTACTCAAAATTTGTATTTTCTTATTCTCCATTCATATTACCTATGTGTCAAATTTCATTTGAATCTGAGATGGTGATGTAAAATGACTGTGTTGATTTAATATGGAATGACCCTCAATTGGAATATTTATAAGTTTTAATTTAAAAGTAATCTGTCACAAATTCACAGTTCATAGACATTTTACTTCATAAACTTTTCTTTGAAATTCATATAAATGAAGCTTATGTTTGCTAAATCAACACAAACAAGTTGTGTTAAATATTTCTTGATTATAATATTGTTTGGAATAGAACTTGTAAATCATGCTTCATATTCACTATTCTTCACACTAAAAGATTTTAGAACTTACTGAAACCTTCATCATTTATAATGGTATTTGAAATGAGTTGTTTTATTCATCAACAGAAAGGATGAGACCTCTTGATCTGTTCCACCTCGAAATTGTTCATGCCATCTTGTCAAGGAATGTTCTATACTTCTTTTTCCTTTAGGTGTATATTGAAGAATAATTTTACTTATCCTATGTTCTGGCATTCTCAGAACATGACCTTTCCAGTTTACTCTATATTTCTGTATGATATCTATAACAGACTGGATATTTAATTCTTCTGATATCTTCACTTCTTTTGTGATCTAATAGTGAATATCCTGCGACAAAACAAAGAAATCTCATTTCTGCAGATTAGTTTCTCCTCATATATTTTGGAACAACCGTTGAGTTGTTTTAATGGAAATGGATTTTTTTATCATCGTAAACTGCAAGACGAAAGGCCAGGGGGCCTATTCCTTGTCAAGCAGTAGACTTGAAATATTTCAGTCTTCCTACATTTCTTTCCAAGTGGTTTATCTTTCTTCTTTCCTTCTTATATGTTCAGCCGTTTTTTTCTGGTTCTTTTTATCTTCCTCTGATTTGCTTGTCGTCTTCCAATCTTTTCCTTTTCTTTATTTCTCTGTCAATCCAGCCTAGAATAGCCAAGGATGTGTCTTAAGAACCTCATTTGAGCTCGTCATGATGGACTGAAAAAATATGTATAGTTCCATTTGAAAAAACAAAGTTACCTCAAATATCTCGTAAAATACAAGTGATAAAACAAAAATGAATTCACGTATCAATTAGCCCCATTCCCTCATGCACCTCTGTGAAAACTGCATTGCAATAACTTCAGCCTTTCAAAAGTTACGTGACTCACACTGTATATTCATTATAATTTATTTGTGATAATCTTTCTGAATAATTTAGAGATTATACTCATAAGAGATAGAAATAACATTAAATATAATAGACCTATCATTGCGTTTAAAAATTGGTGTAATAAAGCTCTTTTTCCAAACATTTGGAAGAGAACCTTCAGTGAGTGATTTCTCAAACAATTTATGTAGTATTGGATTTATAATTTTTACTTTCCCATGTACGTATGTATCTACAGAGTAACATACATAGTATAGGGAATGTTATGTAATGCTGCGTGAAAAAACGGTGGATGTTCGGCAGAAACAAATTCATTGCCGGCCCTGGTAACGAAAAAGTGGATAAATCCTGTTGCTAAATTAAGAAAAAAAATTCTGTAACGCCTAGTGTAGCCAGAATCCCTTTTTTGTGGATTCTTGATACCTAAAAACCAATTGAAAGCAAACGTCCGTGTGTCAGTCTGTGAACACTACTAGCGCCTACGTCTAATATTTTTCAAATTGACAAAACCCGTTGATCTGGCTCAAGTCAAAGCATTGATTTTGAAAAAGAATCTATAAAATTTGGGGGTACTTTACTTGAAGCCCCCCAGACATTTCAAAATTTTCTCAAAACCTGCTCTAAATTTTTTCTTAGAGGAAAATAAGAATAGAGGAAAATACATATATAAAGGTGGGCATAGGTCCTAATTTCATGGTTAACTTTGAATTTTTGATAATTGCAAAAGTTTGAATTTGTTTTGTCATCTTCCTACAACTATAAAATTGAAGATGGAGCTTTTTCCTACAAATAAAAATTGTTCTCCGTAGTGAGTTCTTTCAGTAAGGACATGTACATTGTTTTGAAAATTTAGTCGTTTTTGTGCAATATGTAGAATTTTAAAAAATTACAAAAACAAAAAAATTGAAGCCCTTTTTGAGAAAATCTTCTTTATTCTTTTGGTAAGGATAGTGCCTACTGTACTCTGAGATGACATAAACGCCATTCTGTAGCTACCACTAGTTAAATAAAGTTGCTAGGATACCATCGGGACCAATACCATTATTTACATTAAGATGTTTAATTGCTTCATAAACTTCCATCTGTGAGATTTGTATTTTACCAATACAAAAACTGGGAATGCGAGTTCTCATTTACTATCGTTATATTCGCATTTCCTTTAGATTGTTTCAAAGTAATGTACACATAAATTTCCAATGTCTTGGCCTGAAGTAGCACTCTTATGATCATAGTAGACTATTTGGTAATCCTTAAATTCCTCCAGCATTGGTATAAACAAATACTTTTGCATAGTAGTTTATCGAAGTGCCCAAATTTTTTTAAGCACTATGATCATCTCTGGATTTGGCTTTACACAGTTTTCTAAGGTTTGAAAATATCATAGTCAGTAGTGAGTAGGCTCTTTTTATGTTATGAGCATCATTTTTCATATTTAGCAACTTAATTCTTTGAATATCATACAGGGTAAGTTGAAAAGGAAGTTCTGTATCTAGAATTTCTCAGTTCTGTATCTATTTATCAGTTATCTGATATAAATGGTCATAAAAATAGTAAACTTGATAAATAAATCTAGAATTGTTAATTTTTTTGTAACAGTGCAAGTAACAATGCAAGTTACTTTCAATTTGTTCCTGTACTTTTTGTTCATTTGTTACTTTTATACTTATGTACTTTTTGCTCATAATGTACCTTTCTGACAACTAAATTAATTTTTTTGTGAATTCTAGTCAACCCCACAACCATTCGTTTATGTCTGTTTTGGTTTATATGCATTGCATATTTTATAGAAAGGTTGGAATAAGTTAAGAAATAAAGTATTTTGGCTTAATTTTTGAAGAAAATTATCAGCATTGTGAATTTTAGTCCTTGAAGAGTTGACTTGTAGTCATTATTAGTTTGTGCTAAGTTTTATTGTGTACTGCTCTGAAGGGAATGAAGACCCATACATTTTATACAACTTCACAATTTGTAAAATTAGAACTTAAACGAATTATTTTGAACATTTAACCCTTGAGGTAATGGTGCAGTATTTCCACATGTACTCCACATTTGTGTAACATGATTAAAAGCTTGAAACATTTTCTTATACACCTGTATCCACCTTCTATTTTGAAAATAAATTGCCCTTAAGGTGCCTTGTAATAGAGAAATGTTAACCAAAAATGTTTGAGATATTACAAATGATGTCCTCTATTGCACTTTCCTTATTAGCAACATAAGTGTGAAATACAATTTTTTACTGCATTTACCAATATTTTTTCCCTCCCCACAGGACCGACTACCAAGGGCTGTGATACAAACCAAACTGACTATGGAAGAATTTAAATGTCACCAGTATTGAAGTTAAGAAGCTAGTCAAGATGCAATTAGCAAGATGTTCTTTTCCTGAATCTGGTTTTCAACGAAGAAAGTATTTTGTTATGTTATTAAATTACAATATGTAGTAATGTTAAGTAATTTCAAGTTGTGTGTACATCCCTCATGTGCCTTTAAAAAGTATCTGAAGATATTTCTGTAAGTAAATAAAGATGTACTTAAATGATTCCAGAGACTTTATTATTGAGACTTTGCAAATTATTACAAGATTGTAAAACTTTCAGAGCTTCGTGGATAAGGAACTTCAATAATGAAATAATGAGCAAAAGAAATTGAAAAGCAAGGCAGAATAAACTTCCATGAAACTTGTTAGGAGCTTGCTTTGGCAGCTTGTCTTCGCTTCACATCCCAGTTAAATACTCTAGCCATATTTACTTCAGTTGTGGTGAACTGATCCCTGAAAAGACAAAAGAAATTTAGCATTGATAATTTCATTTCAAAATTTTAACACAAACCATTTGTTGCGATAAATATCTCGGGATGAATTGAACTTAATTCTTTATCTGATGTTCATTTTCTGCAATACATTTTTCGTACATGGACGTTAGCGGTGCAAAATCTTCAAAAGCAAGCAAAAAATGGGGATATTGTTTATCATTACATTTTGTCTGGATTTTGTTATTACTCCTTGCAGGTTGGAGGAGCACTGAGCAATTACTTCTCTGGACTTTTATCTACAGAGAATCAGGTGGTGTGGAGAATAAACTTCATGCAGCACAGGAACAGTTTTTTCTTGTACATCTAAATTACAATTCACCATCTTATTTTGTTACATCGCAATTTGACAATTTTGTGCATAATTTGGTTGTCAATGAGTTGTTCCCAACAATAAAAATTCATTGAGAGGCAGCAAGACAACACTGCAAGAACCGACAGGTACAGAATGCAATACTTAATAAATCCAATCCTGGAAGTTTTGAAAATGCTGTGTATCAATTTCCATATCCTTCTACCCAAACAGCAATGAAAATCAATTTGAAATAGGACGTGATTAGTTTACCCACATAACTCACTGCAGAAGTTGCCATACATATGGTTAGTTACATTTTTAGCTGTGCCAATACAAATGAAATTGTTTTAAATTAAGATTGTTCTGATTACAATGCTATCAGAAAAATAATTATTCCATTCCAGAAATGTATACAAATTGAATTAAAACACATTGAGACAATGAAAGTCTTAAATTTGCTTGGAAACACTTATCAACTTGTCTCATTAAGATGCTCTGTTCTGCAGCATCACACAATGCCGAAAACTTTACCATTAGATACTCATAGAGCAGAATGTAATGAACGTGTTGGCTGAGAAATCATTAAATAATGAAGTGTTCGAAGCTGGGGAGATACAAGTTTTAATAATTCAAAGTTATACTAATCTCTTAAACCTGAATAAGAACTGTGACATGTCCAAAACAAAAAACAGTTAATTGCAGGACTGGATTTAGACATTGTGAGGCCCCCCCAGCACAAAATTGTGTTGATACCCTCACTTACAAATAGCTCCATCTTTATTAAATAAAAAACTTGTCTTAATACAAGCATGTTCTGTACTAATACAAATGAAAACTAATAATTTTTATATTAAATTTTACATATATTTTTTACATTAAATATATTTTATTTTACAAAAGATGCCTAGTTTTTAGAAGCACGGGGGCCTCCAAGCAACTGCTTATTTTGCTTGTAGGTAAATCCAGCCCTAGTTATTTGTAATATTTAATGAAAATTATTTCTTAAAGACTCACCTCAGAAAATCTAGAGATGCTTCTACAGTGTCTAAATTTGACTTGGCTGTGTCGATACTCTTCTTCAAAAGAGCCATTGCGTCATCCAGCGTGTATTCAAGCATTACATTGGCCTAAAACATTACTTATGCATTAGACATGTATGCGACAGATTAATGTTCAATATGCACCGTTCATGAAACTTACACCAAGCCACAGGCACACTTTATCTGTAGGTGATATAGTAGCTTTCATGTAAACTTGCTCAGATAACAAAAATTGAGTTTCAATGTCCTTAGGAGAATCTTGTTGCTTTTTCAAAAGTGTAATCATTTTCAGAGAGTTTTCAAGATCAGGAATCTGTAGCCTCAAGCTGAAAGCAATTCGCATGAACAATAATATTTAACAATTTTATCTTGCTTTAAATAAACAAATCAACATACCGTCTTCGCTTTGACATGAGATTATATTCCATAAATTTATATTTGCTGTGTTGTTCATCTAGTCTTTTTAAAACTTTATCTGCTCCTCCACTGTTTTCTTCTAATGCCATAAATGCATCAACATCATCCTGGAATTAAATAATGTGAATCACTAATTGTCCAACAAAAATTTAAAAAAGAAAAAAATATAGGGTTTAATTGAATTTTTCACAAGGGAAACATTTATAACATAAATCAATAAGAACTAGATTTACAGAATTTTAAAATAACTACTGATTGTTAAAATATTTTATATACAATTAATTTTTAACTCAAAGTTAGGATTTTTTATGAAGGTGAATCAATCTTATGGGAGTAATACAGTGCACATTTTCCCTGACACCAATTCTGAGATTTGCATATTCCAAATTTGTATTGGGAATGGGTGAACCTAAGCCACATTAGCTAAAAAATCATGTAACCTGCAGGCAAAATATAAACTGAAAATTAAGTTTTTGCAACATCTTTTCCAGATATTCTAAAATACTCCACTGTTGAGTAGTTCCTATTTATGAAATAAGTTTCTTTATAGGAAATAAGATGAATAAAATATAAAACATGGGCTATACTAGTCATAAAAGGATAACATAACTAAAGATTTCTTTCATTTTATATGTTAAAGTTTTAAACAGAAAATTCACACGTTATTTAACCTCGACAGTTTTACTCACCACAAAGCGTGCTTCTGGAATTCCTGACAATGATTTATTTTCTCATCATCACCAGCGTTCTTGCCATCACCCATTTTGAAATTAAAGGAAAACTAATGAATACCACGAAGATTTTTGATAAAAACAGCAAGACACTTTCACCAAGGTATTCACTAAATAAAAATCTTCCTCCAGAGCACCAATAAATGACACTTTCACGTATGTTTTACACCCTGCAGTCTTGGTTGACTATATAAGTCGATCACCGACGTGTTTTCGTTTTGCTTCCCATGGTTCCGTGATATGAATCAGAAAGATGAATTTTCAGGTGTATCGTGAACGAATCAATTTGAGGTTGCGTTTGAATCGTACTAGCGCGTATTTCAGAATCATTCGGTGCATGCGTCTAGTTGTCTGGTTTTTATCTCCTTGATAACTGTGACTTACTTTAGTGGTTTGCGGATTGAAAAACACGCGGAGACAATGGACTGATCACCGTCATGCTTTTTTGGATGCCACTGCCTCTTCCTTTACGAATTCGAAGAACAAAAAGCCAGCTTGTCGCGGACGCGAGTCCATACTAATGTCGTAAAACTCATAAGAAGCATTTTCCTTCCATCACGTGGAAATCCAGGTGAGCTCTGGCAGCTGTGCCTCAAATATTTGCGCTATATATATAAAGTCCTTCGCTTGCGATTGTGAATATGGAGTATGTTGAGTTGAAGGTTTAGGGACGTTGAAGCCAATTTGCTACTTATTGAAGCTTATTTGCTACAATTGCGCCGAGTTGATGCTTGTACGCAATGAAGTTTAGGTTATTGTTGTTTAACTTAGCCAATGCAATTAATTTACATTTTATACATTGCATTAACATGGCATTAAATTAGCAATATAATCCGCTTAGGTTTGTGCTCTCTTTTAAGATGTATGAGAAGTTGGGGTGGGTGGAGGTGTTTAATCACCAGTACTATCAAGTCAACTCTACACCTCGTTTGTTTAAACAAATAGTATTTCTATTGAACTAAAGCGAACATTGATTGTTATTAAACATTATCATCTGTCATTGTTATTATCCATAATTCAACTGTGTTGGTAAGGGACAGGAGGTAATGATTAAAGAAAACGTGTTTGTCAAAAATATTAGAAAAACTGATATTAAAAGGATTAATAGTTTTTGGCAAACACACACGCAATCCCAGACAAACTATTTGGATTTCGATCGAGCCACTCCACAACACATCAATATTACGGTTACCGATACATAGCGCAAGGATTTCATACCAAACGACACACTATCGCAATATTCCTGGATATAACTAAAGCCTTCGACAGAAATGGCATCAAGGCCTTCTGTACAAATTAAGACAAATAGGCACTCCAGACTACTTACACCAAATTCTTAAAAGTTTCTTAAATCAAAGAAAGTTCCAAGTAAATATTAGTGATGCCATATCACCCTTATGCCAAAGGGTCCCCCCCGATAAGATGGTAAAAAGTTCCCCTCAATCAAATTACATATGAGTGGTTACACTATAATTCTAACATAAAAATAATATTTTTGAAAGGTTTCTTACCCTCCGCCTCACCACCCACACCCCTATACAGCCAAAAACGTGTTTTTTTTTTTATTTTCAATATTTTTCGACAACTGAACACTATTTTATCAGACTGAAAAAAAAATGTGATAAATAAGAACACAACTTGGACTATCAGAAAAACATTTTTTAATATTTCCTAGCCCCAATTCAAACACACACAAAAAAAATATTTCGAAAAAAATATCAAAGAATATTTTTTACTGTGTCGTAGAAGCCTGGAACAGGTTCGAAAAAATTATCAAAGGTTTCTCTTAAAACACAAATGGTTGTGCATTTTTCAGATTTTTCGATTACTGGGCTCCAGTTAAAAAAAATAAAAACCATTTTCCCGCCTTTAAAACACCTGGACTTTCATATACTTTGAAAATGACTGCAACGGTTCCGTGCATTTATTTTAGTGTTTATTATACAATTTTGTATACATTGTTGTAGCACCCAAAAAGACAACTTTTTCTCTAGTCTGAAACATCTACAGACGTGAGACCTCAGGCTTCCGCAGCCAATGCGTTACTATTTATCTGTCCGGGAGGGCGCGTTAGCTGCTATTCTGTGGCCTTCCTCCTCAGCAAGGTCGCACGTGCCTAGGACACGGCACTGCCGAACTGCCAAGTGGTTGACTACAAATATCTTAGTTTTTTTAAAACTATGACCCAGCTAGTAAAAAATATGAAAAAATTCACAAGCATTCTGAGATGAAGTTTTAAGATTATTTTCGTGCCAGTGTCTGTGTTCTAAGTCACGTAAAACAGTTCTTGTAAATCTGGGTCTAACCTCTTCCCATTCATTTTTCCACATGTCCTCCAATTATCCCTCAAATATGACCGAATTATTATTTAATAAACTTCCAAACACTATTATCTTTCCTTAGCGTATGATATTCTCATACAAGGATTAGAAAGCTTCAAAAATGATAATTTTTAAGTATATTCCAAAATCAAAACTTTATTGGGTGCTACAACAATGTATACAAAGTATAATAAACACTAAAATAAATGCACAGAACCGTTGCAGTCATTTTCAAAGTATATTGAAAGTCCAGGTGTTTTAAAGTCGGGAAAATGGTTTTTATTTTTTAACTGCAGCCCAGTAATCGAAAAAATCTGAAAAATGCACAACCATTTGTGTTTTAAGGGAAACCTTTGATATTTTTTTCAAGCCTGTTCCAGGCTTCTACTACGACACAGTAAAAAATATTTCTTGATATTTTTTTTTCGAAAATATTTTTTTGTGTTTGAATTTGGGGCTGAGAAAATATTGAAAAATGTGTTTCTGATAGTTCAAGTTATGTTCTTATTTATCACATTTTTTTCAGTCTGATAAAATAGTGTTCAGTTGTCGAAAAAAATTGAAATTAAAAAACCCGTTTTTGACTGTATAGGGGTGTGGGTGGTGGGACGGAGGCTAAGAAACCTTTCAAAAATATTATTTTTATGTTAGAATTATAGTGTAACCACTCATATGTAATTTGGTTGAGGGAACTTTTTTACCATCTTATCCGGGGGACCCTTTCAGCAGGACTGCCTCAAGGTGCCTCATTGTCCCCAGTATTATTCTATTTACATACAGGATGGACCACTTAAGTTGTCCACAGCAAATATCTTGAAAACGGTTCGAGGTATCGAGATGCTATTTGCGCCGTTTGTTGCAGATGATGGGGCAAATAAGACATTCGTTTTCTTGTTTGTAGCATAGTAATGTAACTTTCGAGATATTGACACAACTTTGATTTTTTTAAATGAAAGTACATATTTTTTTCTCATCTTTCTTTCTAAAGATCTTTCAAAATGCAATGCAATGATATAAATCTGTGGTCACGGGGTAAAAGTTCTTAAGTCAATTTTTGGCAAAATTGTGTTAAGTACTGAAACTGCAAGTTAAGTATCTATATTTTATTTTAGTAAAAGGACCAAATTCAAATGTTGCCTCCTTTACGACAAAAAAAGCGTTGGGAAATAGCGTTTAGCGTAGGAACAAGTGGTGGCTCGAAAATCTAACCCTTATTTTCTCCAAACTAAGATTTTTGACTTAAGAAATTTTACCCCGTGACCACAGAAATATTGTTAATGTTTGAAAAGTATTTGTTGCAAAAACTGCAATTAGAACTTGGTAAATGCCATGCTGGAGCGCGCAAGAACTGACCTTGCTGATATCGTATACGTGAGTCGACGCACCTTGTCGGAAAAAGTATACATTTAAAAAAAATATTTAATACGCCTGTAACAAGTAATGTACTTCAGCTTCCGGGTCAATGACCCCCATCTCGATCAGGTTTTTGTCCAGTTTCCCTGATCCATTGAGCAAATGCTGAGATGGCCCCTTGTTTGGCTTCTGGACGTAAATGTAGCTTCACTGTGCGCACGTTTTGTTGAGCACTCCTTTTACTTGTAGTCCATTTACCGTTGAAATTGATTTTCTATAACTCGGGAAAAAAACATTTTTCAAATATTTTTATTTTTTCTAAGATAATTATTTTCTAAATTCATTTTTTCGTTTTTTTTTTATTCTGGCCCTCAAGAAAATGTGCGCTGATTAATTTCTTTCCCCACACGTCATATACAGTTTTTACTGTTTTTTTGACTAATAAATAAATAAATAAATAAAACGAGAATGTTCGTCGATTACGAGACTTTCTATGTTCTTACTGGTAACGCTAAATATCGTATTCCAGGGAAAAAGAAAAAACACGTGTACGCTGAGGAGAAAGCACTGTGTACACGTGTGAGAAATCAGAGCATGGGAAATCTCGTTATCGACGAACATTCTCAATTTGGAATCTCAAATTGGAAAAAACATCCAGACAACAAATGAAAACACAAGCAACAATTTCCGAACTTTACGCACTAATTAACAGAAAATCCTCCCTTAAAACAGAGGTCGGAATGCTAATTTACAAGTCTATAATTTGACCGGCAATGACGCACGCACGCAGGTAATGGGAAATGAAGCCAAATCTAATGTAAACATTCTTCAAACTATACAGAATAAAGCGCTAAGAATTATCATTAAATCCCCATGGTTCATTTCAAACAAGCTAATCCACCACGACTACTAATCCCACGATAAAATATATTATATTTATAATATATATATATATATATATATTATATAATATATTATATTTATATATCCCACGATAACATATTACTAAACTGTCCGAAGACTTCTTTTGAACTGTCTCCACATCTCCCAGCTCCTCCATATTCAACCTTGGACGCGCAGCAGAACCAAACCTACATGTAAACTCACGCTTCCATAAAGACAGATTCAGACCACCATAAAAAAGCAGAAAATCGACCTCAAATGATGTGACCACTATCGGATAATCATAACAATAATTCCTGTAGTTTCAATTTATTTTCAAAAATAATTTAAATTATGAAATAACCCAAAAACCTTTAAGGCATCTATCCAGGGCACCCACAGTGAGAAAATAAACGAAAAGTTATGTATATTTACATTCACAACCCTAAAAAAACCTGTATGTTGAATAGGAAGACAATAAATTTGAAAAAAAAAAAAGAAAACAAGAAGTGCGCGAATACTACACAGACGAGACTGAAATATTAATGAATTTCAACAAACATTGAAGTTAATATCTCTGGCAAAACATTTTATGTATGACGGAGAAAGTTTTTTAGGAGCTTGAATTTTTTTGGGGGGGGAATTGAAACTTGTCAATTTTTTGTACTTTGGCGAATAATTTAAGATACAGAAAGGTTAAAGGTTTTTGGAGAAGGGAAGCACTTTTGTACCATATTGTATTTTAAAGAATCAACACGCATTGGTTTGAAATGTTCTTTATTACTTATAAATATTTGTATGTACAGTGTTTTGGCGTTGTCAGGCGGCCTTGGCTGCGCGGGGGCGGCGCGCGGCGGGGCGGCGCGCGGGTCGCTCTGCACGCTGTAGCTCAGCTCCTGCCCCTCCACCACGGTGCGCACCGACGCCACGCCCTCGGGGTCGCCCCGGGGCCCTCCAGCGGCTCCGCCTCGTCACTACGCACACACACACACACACTTAACCCTCCAAGCTCCCTCGGGACACCCGCGGAGTTAGTACCAAAGGGAGTGAGGGAAGGGTCTGTCTACGTCGCATACTGACGTTCATTCAGATGCCAGTTGAAGTTCCGAAGGGGTGCAATTGCTCTCAGGTCTCAGAACGCTCTGATTCAAGGGCAGATCACGATAGTTTAGGAGCACCCAATCCTAACCCTTAACCAAAGGGATGTTTCGAATACGATACAGGTATTTGCATTGTGTTAGGAGTTTTCATAACTTCTTTTGGTCATTTGCTTGTCTTAAAATAAATACATATGCATAATTGATCATATGCGTTGGACAAAGCCTTGAAAACAATTGTCAGAGTACACCACCCAGTAAAGGATGAGATAAAATAATGTCTAGATGAGGTACCACTTAGAAATTATTTCAACAACGAAAGGGCAATTCACTATTGCTAAAAATCTCCTGGATGAATGACCCTTATCTTGATTAGGTTTTCGTCCAAATTTCCCAAATGGAACACACTTGGGTCTGTTCTCTTGCTTCTTGCAAAAGTAACTGTACAGGATTCTCCACTCTTTCTGTGGTTACGATTATATATTAAATAAGCTTTGGGGGAACTCTATCATCGTTATTTGAATGCATTTCTTCATTATATGCTTACATAATTATCCTAGAACAGTGACAAGGTCAGAGAGCAGCTTCAGAAAATAAGTGAAGGTGCATTTTCAAACTTTAACCCATTAACGCTCGGTGGTGCGTTTATGCACCAGGATGCAGAGTTGTTGATTAATTTTTATTTAAAACAAACGTGTGGTAATTTTTCTTTCTGTAATTTGGTAAGCCGAGGAGGACATGCCACGACGTATTTATAACAGTTTTCGCGTCCAGAAGCGCGATTTTGTAAGAATTAGGCGGTGTTAATAATTGGTACGTCTGAGTGATCAAAATGTGAGCACATATTCATTGTAAACGATATGTATTGTATAGTGATTCGCAATTTTACGTACTTCGTGAATATAATTAGTATCTTCTAAGTGTAATACATACAAGTTACATCACAATTTGAGGTTACGTGGAATATTCTATTTGTAAATGTTGATTAATTTGAGTGGTGCGTTTTTGCACCACCGAGCACATGGGGATGCATTATGTGCAAAACAGCGTGTCATGTTTTTTTTGCATATATTTACAATTTTTACATATATTTACAATTTTTACATATCTGAACATTTCATGATGTACTATACAATATTTCCCATACATTATTGGATTACAAGGCAGAGGCAAAAATTATTACACTTTCTAATTTGTTTTTCGTACTATTGTGGCCTAAATGTGGATGAAGTTTTGGTTGGTTTATAGGAGGATGATAATAAACATTTTACCAAAACCAATTCTATTGACATGTGTTTTGCTCTTGCTCTATCTCTTATTAGTATGATACCGACGAGCGTAGAGGGAATGATAATTTCGGTGGAATCATATACAAACAATCTGAATGCAGATCAGTTGGCTAAAAAATCTGAAGCAATGTTAAAACTGCTGACGAAGATAAAATTATTTTGTCCGTAAACGACATTTCGTTAGTGGGTACAATGTGTTTTTCTCGCAAACGAATATATTGGAAGAATGTGACAATACGAGGAATTTGGCAATTTTAAATGCAACGCGAAGATACAGATTGAGGAGATTATGCAGCATATGCATCTAAATGACAACTCACAGACAAAAATGATAAACTTTCGAAATTCGGTCCTATTTAGATTATTTCAGAAAAACATTTCTCGATATGCTTTTTGGGAAGAACCCAGTGTGGAAGCAATGATATATTTAGCACACAATGATCTAAAACAATTTATCTGTAGGAAACCAATAAATTTGGGTACGAAATATGGTGTCACAAATTTGACAAAGCTCCATCATTGACTTTGAGGTATATCAAGAGTGTTAGGGATCCTAAAATTCCTACAGAGAAGAACATGTTTTTGAGCGGAGAAATTCTTTTGAAATTCAGAGAAAACCTGCCTAAAGATGACTGTGGAAGGAATTTTGACCCATATTTTTTGCTGATAATTATTTCTTGAGTCTGAAAGTTGTAACAAGTTTTCTGAACTTGGTATTGCTGGAACACTGAGGAGCAATAGGTGTTACCTCGTAAATGGTACTTCGCTAATGGTAGTGTTTATCTCGCTAATGGTGTTTTCCTCGTAAATTCGATTTCACAAAAAAGGTAATTTTGTTATACAAAAGAAACAAAATGTGTTCTCTCTGCTAAATCACATGCCACGGGAAGAGTATCAAGTATACTGTGCACGAGAAATGCTTTTTATAGCTTTCATTCAAAAGATAGACCAAATGATATCCCCATGTGCTCGGTGGTGCGTTTGTGCACCAGGCATTTTTTTCTAAACTAAACAAAATAAACAAAAAATATTGATATAAACATTCACAGTAGACGTATTTAAACATGTTTTCCTCAATATCAACAATTTCGTGACAAAAAATGTTCTGGGCATTAACGGTTTAGGGAACTGTTTTTCATATGCATATATAATTTATTAATTGTTTAAAAACAATTTCACGATATTTTCAGATATGTTAGGATGAAATGGAAATAATTTAATATATGAAACTTATTACAGGAGTCACACATGTCCAGGTTTTTTTTCAAGGAAATAAGAAACTTGTGAAAGTAAAACAGTTTCCAATTAATAGAAGTGATTTATACAGACTATTGTATTGTGAAAGGATGTTTCATTAAGTTTTAGTTTCACTAAATACTGTTTTCTAGAAAATTGCAATAATTTAATGGAC